>MNCI01007153.1:12566-77605 GCA_015680685.1 Gnetum montanum
ATGGAATCTGAATTATTCCCAAATACCAAATCAATAAAGTTACGGAATAAATATAACGAATCGGAATTATTCCCGAATACCGAATCAATAAAGTTAAAGTTACCAAATAGATATATCAAATCCGAATTATTACCGAATACCGAATCAATAAAGTTAAAGTTAATCCGAATTATTACCGAATACCGAATCAATAAAGTTAAAGTTAAAGTTAATCGGAGTTGAAAATTATGACCAAAACTATGTCCACACCAAGGTTTAAGGCTCCTGATGAAGCTGTTGCTCTTGCAAAACCTTGGTCGCAGGGGTTTATTTGAAAAGCAAGTCCTTGCATCCAGAGCCTTGAAAACCTTGTTCCACTCTTCGTCTTCGCTTTCGTTTGAAAGTGAAATGAGCGTAGGCGAAGAAAACTTGGCGCACAAGATGGCTGGTCTGGAGCTCAGTGGTCCTGCCTATCTCAACATTGTTGTTCCAAAGCGTATGAAAATGTTCGAACAAATACAGCAGGAACAGCGTCGTTATCTTCAGCAAATTGGAGGAGATCCAATCAAGTATTTATCTATGCTGAATGTACTCCAAATCTAATTTTTATTATTGGTAAAATTTATGTTTTCTGGGTTACGAAAACCATGTAATATTGTTGTTGTAATGGTTTTTTAAATGGATGGTAATGGTTTGTACTTGCCATAGTGTTCGCTAGATCGTGACAGTTTTGTTTTTCGTATGGATGCTATGTCATAAGGTATTTAAACTATGATAGAGATGTTATGTTACTAGCTTAGTTATATTTTCATAATATATATATAAGTTGTTCTAGATAATTTTTTTGTTCTCACAAAGAAAGATGTATGTTTTTACTAAATCCTCTGCATTCATGTATAGAAAATTACGAAACAGAGAAATAAAAAATTACTAAACAGAGAAATAAAAAATGTGGCATGGATGCACATAGTAAAATTGCCTGGAATGGTAGTATATAAAGTTCAAGCACACATTTACAATGCAAAGCTAAACAAAATTAAATTTAAGATCTGGAAATATATAAAAGAGTCGTAAAATTGATTTTATTATGAGTAAAATATTATTGAACGTTACCAATTGGCTCTTCTAGAGCGTTATGGACATAATATTATTTAGCGTTATCAATCTATGATTGGCAGTTGAGGCTTATTGGCTACAAATATGCCTATTGATGCCTTCATTTTATTGACTTGGACTTCTATGAAACTGACACTGAAATTTTTATCACATCCATAGACCCTCTGGGTTTATGGGGATGTAAAAATATTCATTCTATGATTTTTGAAAAGATAATTAAGAAAATTACCAAGTGTTCTTAGTAACATTCTGGAACAAATCAGCCAAAATCGCAATTATAATATCCCATTATGTTTAAGTGTAGTATTTATCTTCAATGCTATTTGTATTGCACAATCAGCATATTTGTTATTCATGAGGAATTTTGAGCTATTTATTTGTTTCAACTCTCAGATGATGAGATCCCATTTGTGCTTTGTGAATTGTGCAGCTCAAATGATGAGGAATAACAGCAGATAAATATTCTCCCTGTGAATTAAAGCCTCCTCTGATACTATTTAAATAGAAATATTTTTTTCCTTCACATTTTCTTAAAGTTTTTGAAATACTGCTTGTTTTATGAATTTGCAAACTTGCTTAGGTTCAGAGTAAAGAATGTACTCTGGAATATTTCATTTATTAGGCTATAGAACTCCCTCATGAAAGCATCCTTTATCTTGGGTCTCTATAATTTCTATACCTCCAGAGGTGTATCATTGCACAGCTGCAGTGACTTCTATGGTATGTTTCAAGTGTAATTTTTTTAAATAAATGGCACATGACAATATACTGAAGGCATCATTCAAAGTATGTTTGTGCTTTGTTCTTTGGTTCTTTTTGACAAAGATGGTATGGTTTTTCTGTTTTTGTTGTACAGTGGAATATTGATGACTTTTAACTAATAGTGTTCGTTTATTCTAATTGTCATGGTTGTTCTCTATGTGAATGACATGTTTCTTCATTTTCTGGATAAATGCTTCATATAAGTAAGTTATTCTTAGGCAAAACATCATTGATATGAATATATCATTTATACCAATACTGGATAGAGTTGTTGACATTGGGTTATTAAAAACTTGCATAAAAACTACAATGAAAATGGACTGCTTGGTTGTTTAAGGATTACAATGAAACCTGAAACTGTCAATTTCTTCAAGTCCGGAATTTGTTCTCAACATTTTCTGAAATGATGGGTAATGTCAGGGCATTGTAAGGAACTGATCTATTTTGGGGAATGTTTTACCCTGAAACATTGATAATAAGTATGTGTTTTCACTGATTGGCGTTAGTTTTTTATTTATCAATATTCTGTATTGTTGATACAGGATAACTCTTCCCGATGGTGATGTAAAGGAAGGTAAAAAATGGATTACTTCCCCTATGGACATTGCTATGGAGATATCTAAAGGTTTGGCCGCATCTGCATTGATATCAAAGGTATGTTTTATTAGAAATTTTCTTCTTGTCTCAGAGATGTCTATAATCACATCATATCTATGCTTTTGTATTGTATGTGGTTGAGGTCAGTGTATGTTCTTTGTCATGTAGTGAAGTGGTCATCTACCCACCTTGCTCAAAATCCAATTTAATGAATAGGTTTGTTCCTGAACAAGAGGACTTTTTATGTTAAATTATCTGTACCAGTATTCCACTGGATTTATGGAGAGATTACAAATAATCAATTCAAAACAGTGACATATTGACTCGTGTTAGTTTATTTCTGTAGAATGTGCAAGATGTTCATTTAAAAACATAACATTCAATCAGGTTTCTTAGTTGTTGGAATTAATTGCTTCAATCATATGTAAGTTTTAAGATAGCACATTATTTTGGATTTGTTTCACGAACAAATTTTGGTTTTAAGATGACTAATGTAATCAATTTAAATTAATTTTGTTATCTTAAAATTTACATATGCTTGAAATTAGTCATCCCCATTGTGGCGAATTAGTCAATATTGTACTTTGTATGTCTTTTGTTTCTGTTCCTCTTATCAGTTTTTCATTGCAACATATTTGTCAGTTTTCTTTAGTAAGAACCTTGTTTTTATTCCTTTATGCAGTTGGCTTTAGCCCATAATGAATCCTTTATAATGGTCATTGGTTATTCTCTTAAATCCCACGAAATTCCTGGTGGAACACTGAATCTAAATTTTATCATTAATAGCTCTTTTTACTTGTTTAAAAAACATGGTTCTAACAACATATTTTTTTTCAGATAAAAAAAATAAGGTATAAAATTAAGTTTACAATTTTGTGTTTTTCCCATTTTGACTTGCACATTTCGAAAGTAGGCTTGATCATTTTACGTGCTTGCAACCTTCTGTTCTGATTTAGACATCAGAACTAGACTGAACTTTTGGCTTACTTGTCAAGAGACATGAGACATTATTATTTAGTCAAGGCTGAAGACTGATGTAATTTCCAACTAAGGATCCAGAAGAAGAGCGTAAGAGTATTCTGGCTCAGTTTATTTCTTAGCTTTTTTCTTGTTTCAAACTGTTTGTCAAAAGTCTTTCTTAAATGAAAAGTTGTTTCAATCATGTCTTGGAAAATTAAAGATTTTTAGGATAACATAAAGATCGAGCATGTAACCTGTTATCTGTCTTTGGAGAATAAATACTACAATTCTATGTCTTGCTGGATTTGATAGTTTAAAGCTTTCCAGCAGCTGAAAAGCTAAGGGATTTCTTTAATCTTGCTGTGTGAAGCTGCCAGTGAGAATTTAATTGAGAGAAATGCTATCACATAACTTCATTTAGGAAATTAATTAGCTACACTAAGATACATTGTTCTTTTTATAAAATGCATGTGGGAACTCTTCCTTATAATAGATCATTTAGGAAATTAATGAAAGATCATTTCTATATTCTCCCGATTAATGAGATTTTCATTTTTATTCTTAACTTCTTATAGGCTACCTGAATTATTGATATTTTTACATAGATACACCAATCATTTTGTTTTCCATATGTTTATTAGTAATTTGCTCCATTTCTTTTTCATGTTTTCTTTACTGTTCAAATCAGTTGAACATTATGTAGGTGAACGAAACTCTATGGGATCTCTCAAGGCCCCTTGAGGGTGATTGTCAGTTGAAGTTATTCACTTTTGATAGTAATGAAGGACGTGATACGTTTTGGCATTCTAGTGCTCATATACTTGGGCAGGTAAATATTTTATCATATCATTGATACATTTTCGTCATCCAACTGAGCAGTTTACTTGCAATGATGCATGTTTGATGTTACTTATCATCATCTTTATGGGAAAACAATCAAAATATTAAATCTGTTTGGTGTTTATAGGGTAGAGTGCATTTGCCTTTATTGCTGATGCCTTTTTTTTTTGAAATTTTGATTTTTACCGATTATATGAGAGATAATTATAGAATTTATAAGATGGGTTGATGTACTGTAGAATGATTAATATTAATTTTCAGTATCTAATATAGATATATTTATTGAATGTTTCAGTCACTTGAAATGCAATACGGATGTAAATTGTGTATTGGTCCATGTACAACTCGAGGAGAGGTAATGTATGTACTTGAAATGCAATACGGATGTAATGTTGTGTATTGGTCTTGGGTATACTTCTGTTTAGAATTTCATTTAGAATTTTTCTATGATGTTATATGTAACTTTGGTAGATATTGTGGCAACTTTTAACTAGTTAACAACGGTTTCCATGTTAATGGTTCATTTTAAAGCATGTTGAAAGATATATATTATATTCTAGAAAGATTGATGGTAGTGTAAGTGTTATAAACAACACAACAGCAACAATAGAAAATGAATGAGATAAAAACAGGAAACATATAACGCACACACAGAAGAAATGAACAAGGTTCAGAACTTTGTTACGGTATGTCCTCAAACATTGCAGAGTGCCTGTATTATGTTGAATTTTTGAGCAAGGATCCAAGCCTTCTTCAGTAACTTCAATGAGCTTTCGCAGTGCATGCCCAACAACCCTCAGAGCAATGCTTGCAAATTTCTATCCAGCTGAAGTACCTTCCTTAACAAAGAAACATTGATTATGTGCTTTTCATTTAGGGTTACAACGTAAATAAGTATGCACCTTACATTTTTATTTTAATGAACATAATGTAAAGTAGCTTTATCACATGGGTTTCCACAAGAAGATATAAGGTGTACCTACAAAAAGAAGATTTGGCTTCGAAGCATTTTCTCCCTTGAAGGAAAATCTTTGCAGTCTTAAAACGTACAAGACTTGCTGTTCATATGTTCATGGGGTGTTCCAACTATTCCAAGCTAAACTCTTCAGAAGCTATTCTTCTCAACTGTAGCTGCCTTGGTCATGGATATTCTCTACATTAACTAATCTATTCTAAGTTGCCTGTCTAATGAAGTGAAGCTTTACATCAATATGTTTTTTGTCCTAATATGATATGTAGGATTCTTTACCAAGTGTAGAGGACTTTGTTTGTCACAGTATACACTGTACTGTTACAAATATAGGCAGCAGTGCAGCAGAAGCAAAACTAAAATTACAGAACACATAAGCTGTGGGAAAAGTTAAATGATGCAAGTGCACACAAACACAAACCATAAACATGCACAAGATTGTATGCAAAACCATGGGTAGTAGACAAATATTTATTGTTAGAACAGGACCCACTTGATTGATCAACCCAAAGACACAAGGCAGCTTTAATACCTGAGCAGCAGCCAAAACCCTTGCCTCACTTTGTCTCACCTCTCTATCAATCCATGCTTCTCTTTCATAGAGTCACTCAGAGGTTAGGCTTAGAGTCAAAACCCCAAAAAACTCGTAAAATACAATGACTCAATTTTGAGCCAACATCAGTGACAAAAATATCTTTTACAAGATCTTGTTATAATAGCACTAATCTGATAAAAGTAAAACAAAAGGGATCTCAATAGACTATATAGAAAGATTTGGCTTCACTTTTCCAACAATCTGCTGCCTTGACAAATGTGATTAGTCTTCATGCAAAAAGGATCTGCCCAATAAAAATAGAATGATGAAAAATGCAGGAACTGCATTGCCACTCTATAAGGGCACCTTTACATAGCTGATTAGTATGAAAAAGAACATGCAAATGATCCAATCAACTACCCAACACGTTTAGAGCAGCATTACTGCAAAATATCTGATTTAGGACTACGTGGCCTCAAACCAAAAATAGATGTCAAAAAATGATGCCTATCCTGCAATAATTGTTCAAAAGTACGAATGCATGGGGTTTTCAAAAATGTTGGAAAACTCATGATGCACCTTCTTGAAATCGTAGATGTTGTCAAGAGATATACCAAATGCCTCCCAATAGCTGAAGGTTATAATTTGGGAGAAATAAATAAAAACTTTGGACAAAAAGGGATCATCAACTGAAGGCTCAATGTTCATCTTGCTAAGGGAGGGTTCTGGGAGGGTAGTGTATGAGTGAAAGCCTAACCTCTTTCGAGTGGCTATGCCTAGGCTTGAAAAAGGTATTACAATTTGAGAAACATAGGCTTCTCAGTAAGCATAACATGGACTTGCCTTGAAGAGGTGACACTGCATTTTAACTTTGAACATTTTTCCTTCACATGTTTGAATTTTTACAATGCAATCATTTTGAAGGTTTTCTTTTTGATTTCTTCTTAATTTCTTTCACAATCAAATTGTGAGTTATAAATGAATTGTCAATATTGTTTAATCACCAAAGTTCTTTAGCTAAGTATCACCAACAACCTCATTCAAGTTCAATCTATAGAGAGTATTTTTGCTCAGGCTTACCAACAAATTATCCCATAATTTAGATGAAGAACTGAGAAATGCAATTGCAGTTTCCGTATCATAGATTTTTATTTCAACGGCAATTGTATGAGAAACAATAGTGTGAAGCTGCTGCAGGTAGTAAGTCATGGACTTATCTTTTCAAGCTTCAAGGTGTGCAGTTTCGATGAAGAACCACCCTATCAGTAACTGTCTTTAGATGGAAAAGATTTTGCAATTTGTTCCATAACCCTTGCACAATATTTTCTTCATGCACATTTGCTTAAACAGAATCATCTAAACACCGTTGAATAATAGCTAGAGTTTTCCAGTACATTCTATCCTATTCTTCCTTAAAAATAGAATCAAGTTTCATCTTTGAATCCATCTTGTACACATGTAGTTTAAGATCCCAGTCATACAATAAGTAGTCCATCTTGATCTTCCAAAGCGTAAAATTTTGGTTGTTAAATTTCTCCATTACAACAGGGGTTTTCACCTGTGTGCACAAAAGGAAAACTCCTATATAAGATAGGTTCTCATTGAAAAAGGGAAGTTGAGCTTCTCTCTGCATCTACACCAAACCTGTGTACTGTTTGCTATTTTTTTTGCATGCACCCTGCATTGCTTCTGTGAGAACCCTCCTGTCAAGTTTTTGGGCCATGCCCAAACTTTGTGTTTGTTGTTTTTCATGTTTCCAAAGTCATGTAGTTAGTGAAGTTTTATAGCAAAAGTTGTAGACCAAGAAGAAGGCTAGAAAAGCCCATAAATAGGTGAAAAATAGCATAGTTTGAGCAAAATGAAACAAAAGGAAAGAAGGGGTTAATGAAGCTTTCATGTAGAGGATGCCAAATTTGGCAAAGTTCTCCCCTCATTTCAAGTATAAATAAAGACCACAGGCCTCAGTATAGAAACGTATTGCTGCAATGAGCATTTGAAGATGAGTTTGTTCATGTTGCTTTTCCTTCTTTCTTGCTGCTTCATTTCCTTTCTATTTGCAGTCCTCCATTGATGGTTTCCTTGATCATTCTCTTTTTTTTTTAACATTCTTGCAGCTATAATCTCTCAATGAAGCTCTCTTAATTGTAAGCCAGTTATCTCCAGATTCTCACAAGACCCTTCTTACAAACCTCACAATTCTCTCAAATTTATTCTCACAATCTCACAAGCTTTTCTCATATTTTTCTCAAACTCTATCTCACAATTTAGAGCCCAAGTTTACCTTACAAGAATGGTGGAGAATTGTATCCAATAGATGCTACAATTATGCTTTAGTTTCATGCTCTTTTATGTTTCTTTTCTTTGCATGAGCAGAGAAGAATGTTTATGTTGCAAGTATTTGATTAATGGTTGGAAGGCTTCCTTGGCTTAGAAGGCAAGTTTGCTCATGCATTTCTACATGCTTTTCTTCCAAATTATCAAGTTAAGATTGTATTTCAAGATTCACGAGACTTTAGATGTTTGTATGAGTTAACTTGTGGAGGTTTTTTGCATGGTTGAAGGGGCTGTTGTGTTGTGTAGGAGGCTGTCATGAATGCCTCAATTTCATTCCAAATTTATGCTGTTTTGTTGTCAATTTGGAGACCCAAGCCTTGCAAATGCTTAAAAATCATCTTACTCACAAAACACTACTCATGAGATTCCAGCCCCATTTTCATTAGGAATTTTGTGTTTGAATCAAGGGCCATTTATGTTTCGGAGAAGCTTTCTTTTGTGTTGAAGGGCATATGTAATTTAATGCATGAATTCCGTTAAAGTGGCCTCCTATTTATGCAAATGATTTCCCTCTGATGTTTGAATGCCATGTCATGAAGATCTAGGCACTTTGTGTAAGATTCTAAGCTAAATTGTTTTTGCCATTCAAGGCCCAATTGTGTTTTCTATTTCCAAACTCTTGTGGCTCAACTGTCTAAAGAAATTTCTTGTTCTACGCACACAACTAAAGATTAGAAGCCGAATCATCTCTTTCAAGCCTGCAATGCCCTTAAACAGGCTGATTTGTTTTCAGATTTTGAGTTTCAAGTTTTTTGTTTGGTTTGCAGGTTTCACCATGGCTACACCATGACTCATGTTCTGAACAAGGCCAAGACCATGATGCATGGTCCACTCATGGTGAACACATTTAAGTGCGGTCTTTGTTTTGGCACTTTTTCAAGAATTTTTGGGCCACCATGACCTTAGTACGGCTCGTGGTCCTGCAGACCATGACCTCACTGACTTGTGGTGAATACCACAGTCTTTACCACTATCCAATGTCCATACAAAAATGATTAGGAGGCATGTTTCTCCTGAGTTTGATGTTTTTGTGACATCACGACCTTACCACAACTCATGGTTTAGTAGACTATGACCACACCATGATTCATGGTGTTGACATAGATGATTAAGGTTCTATATTTGATAATTTTTTATGTTTTTAGGCTACCATGACCTCATCACAATTTGTGATTTACCTTATGACATTGATGATGACTTATGGTCAACTTGTTGTCAAGTCATATCATTAGAAATTGACCACTAGTGATAGCCACCACTCATGGTTTGGTGGTGGTCAACTCTTTGGTCAAATTTTGAAGTGTTGGTTGATGCTTTTCAAAGTTTAAAGAGATCTTATTGATGTTATACATTTAAATAATGTGATCTTAAAGTAATTTAATCTCTACGGGTCTTTTTGTAGAAGGCTCTATTTTTTAGTAGGAAATGACCACTAGTGAGGACTATCACTCATGGTCTGGTGGTCGTCAATTTTTCAAATGAATTTTAAGATGCTGGTTTTTGTTCTAGAAAGTAGAAAGGAACCTTATTACAGCTGTGCACTTTGAAAACTGGAAAATCATAGCATATCTTGAAAAGTAGAAACAGACCTTATTATAGCTTCCTTTATTGTTTTTGGCTCACCTAGATCTGTGTAAAGAATATAATGTTTGAAAGCCTAATATCTACCAAAAGGATGTGTGGTTTTGTTAGAGCATATTATGCAGTGAGAACAAGTGTTGAGTTGCTATTACCCAGTGAACATTCGAAGGGACTACCTTAATATGCATTATTCCTACTGTGAATTGTGTGATTATGAAATAGGAATTTTTTATTTTTGTTGTCTGCTATCTTCTGATTTGCATTATTAATCTTTGCTTGAAATAGGAATCATTGATTTGTGCAATGCATTGTTTAAATAGTTTCCGTTATTTTACTATACACTGTTAAGAGATGATGAAGAAATCTTTTGAGTTCACAAGAAAGATTATATAGTCACCTTTTCCTTACAACTACTTGCTCCAACTGTGTACTCTAAATTTGCAGGGGTTTTATTATGATGCCTTTTATGATGATCTTACTTTAAATGAAGAACATTTTCCAAAAATACAAGAGCAGGCAAAGAAAGCCGTCTCGGTAAGAACTTGTTTGTACACTTAATTAAACTTTTAATTCTTATTATTTTAGATAAATTTTTTTGGGGTCCTGTTCAGATTTCTTTAACCGTAATATTTAGAAGGTAGACATTTAACATGAAGTTTTGTTAATTTCTTTAATTGCGAAGCTGGAATGTAGTTTGTGTTCCTAAAATAGGCTCACGAATATTATTTTTCTATCTACATCTAGTGAACTTATCCTTGATTGTTTTTGACAATTAAAGTGAGGTGCTTCGCTGTTTGATTTTGTCTAAGGCATGATTATTAAAAGAAATAGGAAAAGCACTTTGCTTAATACTTAAGGATAAGACTCTCAATGTTATTATCATTTAATATTTTATACTAAATTTGGTATTCAAAATAATATCACTTTTGCTGATTTTAAACAACTACATCAACTATTGCCTAGTTAGCAGATAGGAGGTATGGACTAAGCATGGACCTTTACGTAGGCCTGTTGCGACTGGAAAATCAGAAATTAGTGTACATGTAATTCTAATTCTAGTAGTAGCTTTTTCATACATGCCTTGAATTGATTTATGCAATCAGGTTCTACTCTGTTGGTCTTTGTAATGCATGAGCGTCAAGCAACCTTGTGCACTTAGAATTCTTTGCAAAACAGGAGCTGTCTGCCAGAGGGCTTGTAGTAGTAAGGGTTTCATTGCTTCATCAAGCAGTAATTTTGCTTGTCAGATATTTTTGTTTCAGTATTTGACTGCTTTCTATAGATGATAGATGATAGTGTATTGGTGGATACAGCTCTAGAAAATATTGCTTTTAAAATGGAGAAGTGGAAACATTCTAGAATCATAAGGCTTAAAACTTATTAGAAGTAAGATAGAATATATGGAATGTAGTTTCAATAACAGTATTAATAGTGGTAAGATAGAAGTGACAATTCAAGGCTAAAAAGTCCTTAATTGTAAACAATTCATGCTACTTAGGATTAGTGCTCCAATTAGATGGTGAAACTGATAAAGATATAAGACATAAGATTGATGAAGGATGATCAAGACAAGATATACTCTAGAATCAAAAGGCTTAAAAATTATTAGAAGCAAGATTAAACATATGGAATGCAATTTCAATAACAACATAAATAGTGGTAAAATAGAAGTGACAATTCAAGGCTAAAAAGCCCCTCACTATAAATAATTTATGTCACTTAGGATCAATGCTCCAATTAGATAATGAAATTGATAAAGATAGAAAAAATAAGATTGAGGTAGGATGGTCAAGATGGAGATAGGCTAGTGGTTTTTTATGTGATAAAAGAACCCAATAAAACTAAAGGGGAAATTTTTTAGGACAACAATCAGGCCTGCTATCTTATATGGTGCTGAATGTTATCAAAAGAGAGAAATTGCACGATCCAGACATTTGACGAAGACTTGGAATGGCTTCTATTTCAAATAAAAGTTATAGGAATGATGTCTTTAGATGTTTTTGGCATGTGGAAAAAAGATCAAATAACGAGCCTATAGAAAAAGGTTGCTACATCACCGTTCTATTGATGCCACCTAAAGGAAGATTGAAAAAGATATGAGAAAAATGATGGAAGATGATATGAAGAAACTACAAATAAACAAAGATTTAGCTCTTCAGAGATGTGAATGACTTAAGAGAACTCATGTAGCTGACCTTATTTTTTTGCGACAAGGTTAGGATAATGATGATTTAACAGTGGCTGTTGAGAGAGTCTTAGTGTTGTGAAGCATGCATGGGAAAATAGGGATTTTGTAATCATCATCGAATCATAAGGGTATGAAATAGAAAGTAAAATGCATTGCAGGGACAATAATGGACTTCAATAGGAATTTTAGAGAAAGTCAAGTAGATTGAGATTTTCAAATTATTATTTTTTTTGCACAATAAAAGACCATATATAAAAAAACAAGTTTGGTAAAAGAGGAATTTTCATTAAAGGTATGATGCATTTTAACAAGAAAATATCGATTATCAATGGTGCTACTCCATATCAAAATTTAAGAAAGTTGGAATGCTGGAAAGAGGAAGGTTGTATTTGTTGGAATTCTTTTGTTGTTGTTCCTAAAAATTCAGATACTCTTTGGAATTCTTTATGCCTTCATGTTTTTGAGTGGAATAGAATTGTACTAGACTTCACATTGTCAAGTCTTCTTAGATTTTGGATGTTTCATCTATGGAAGACTAATATTTAGAAAGAAGATTTTAGTTCTTAAAAATTCAGATACTCTTTGGATTTTTTTATACCTTCATGTTTTTGAATGGAATAGAATTGTACTAGACTTAACAATGTCAAGTTTTCTTAGATTTTGGATGTTTCGTCTATGGAAGACCAATGTTCATAAAGAAGATTTTGGTTGCAAACGTATTTGGAAATGTACGCGGATTTGGACTTTTAGCCTAGATCTTGCCAATTGGGATGAATGAGTTTTCAAGATAATTATGGAACCTTTTGATTATGCCTTTAGTGTAGCAGCTTTACAAGGTCATTATGCCTCCTGAAATATACAAGGGATTCCATTTGGACAAAACAACAACCATTTCAAGAAATGGAGAGTTATAGTTAGCTGAGCAAGATGTACGGAAGATTCATGTTCAAGCTGGAAGTTTTCTTCAATGAGCTCAATCGTTACATGATAGTTCAGCAAAGGTACATTCTTCTAATTTTTATAATTGGTATTATAATTATAATGTATGTCCGAGTCCTCTGGTAGTTACACAAGAACAATCAGTTTTCGTTCTCAAAAATATCATTGATGATGCTAGAACTAAAAGCAGTGCTACGAGGAAGTCAATCAAGGAAATATGACTGCTAATAATCCTCTACCAATAATGTCTTTCATCAGTTCTAATTATTTTTGTTAATTATGTGCAATTAATTCTTTTAGTTTTTCAACAATTAGTAGAATTTCAACAAGTTTGAATCTTTCAGAAGAGCAGTTAATGACTTTTTAAGATTTGATATTATGTCAAAATTTGTGGAATAATAAAAAATCAGACGATAATGTGAAGAATAGTGGGACTGCCAATGATGTTGATAGAGAATTTATTGAAATTTTAAATAGTAAAACTGATATTGCTGATGATGAATGAATTGCTTGACAATAAAGAATATCAATTTAGTGAAACTGTATCAGGTGGTGATTTGCACTGTTTGACAAGAAATTCTAGTTCTATGAGACAATTCATTCCTGAAGTTGGACAGGAAATGTGGGACGGATACCAAAACAGCATAAACCAAGGAAGGATTATTCAAAAGATCCAAAAACTCTAAGTTCACTTGAAAATCTCAAAACCCATGTAGGAGCTAGCTATCAACATGAAGATTGTTGCATGGAACTTAAAGGGTTGTAAAAACCTTCAAGATTAGGCACCTTAATTTGATGGTGCCATACAATACTTGATGTGGTATTAGTGCAATCTTCAATATAGTCAAGATAGTATCAAAGAAATTTTTCGGGTTTCAACATTATCATAATAGAGGCAAAAGGCTATTTAAGAGGTCTTTAGCTACTGGTTAAAGATGATTGGAATACAGTACTCATTTGTAAGAATTTTAATAGCATCGCTGATCAAGTTTCAATGGAAAAAATATTTTTTACGTGAATGGGATTTATGTATTTTCCAAATTTTCAAAAAATGAGAAATTTTGGAATAATTTTTAAAATCAAATATGTGAATTTAGAGGTTCTATTTTAATTGGAGGTGATTTTATTATTATACTTTAAAACATAAAAGGATAAGGGGAAAATCAGTACACTAACATTGTAAAACTATTTTATAACTTCATGAATTATCTTGGTTTGATAGATATTCATCTTAAAGATTGTAATCAATAGCAAAATGATGGTTTAATTTGTTCAAGAATTGATGGATTCGTTGGAAATGTTGAATGATTTGAAAATTTTTTCATATTCAAAGTGACAAATTAACCAAAATGGATTAAAATCATGAACCTATTATTTTAATTTGTGATAATGTGAAGCTACATAAAACAGAATATTTAGGTGGAAGAATGGTTCATATTGCGAATTGGTGAAGCACTAATGGGATTGGTTTTAAATATTTTAATTGTTTATAGAAACTAAAGAATGTAAAAGCTGAAATTAGAATTTGGTATGGTGCTCACATGTTAAATTAGTAGAGGAGAAATACAGAAAAATCTTCATGTTATTGAAGAAGCCATAAGAATTAATGGTCGGTCTAGAGAAAAAGATCTTAAAGAATAATAACTGTTTATTGATTTTCAAAAACTTCAAAATTGGATAAGAAATTACAAGTTTCAGAGATCTAGAGTTCAGTGGATTAAGGAGGGAGATGTTAAGTTTGAATTTTTTTACAATAGCATCTAAGAATCATAATCATGATAATATTATGAAATTTAGGAATGAAGATGTTAAATTTTTTCAAGATTTATTCTCATCTTTGGTGGTTCTAGATGAAGAATTATTAAATGAAATACTTGATAGTATTGAAGCTAAGCATATAGAGGCAGATGTTATATTTTTGAATAATCCTGTAATTGATGAAGAATTTAGGAAAGCTGTTTTTATAATGAAAACTAAGAAAGCTGTTGAAAGGATTTTTATCAAAAATATTGTATTATTGTCGGTTGGGATTTCCAAGACATGATACATGAATTTTGGAGATTTAGACATTTACTTAAATATCTTAATTCTACATGGAGTACTTTAATTCTAAAGAAGCAAAATTCTTTATCCATCTTTGATTTTGTAACACCTTTTAATTGTTTATTAAGTTTCAAAACAAAACAAAGGCTTACATAGGCTTAAGGGTGTGAAAGATTTGATAGCAGTAATGGGTTGAGACAAAAAGATCCTATATCACTTTTTCTATTTATTATAATAGTTGAAACTTTACGATGTGTGATTGAAGGGAAAGCTGAAAAGGAAAATTAAAGGAATTACCTTGGCTTTTGGTTTGTTTGATTTTACATATGTGCAGTTTGTTGATGAGACTTTTGTCTTCCTTGAAACTGAAGAAATATACATCTAAAATGTTAAAATGATTTTGGATAAATTTTATCATGTTTAAGGATTAAACATTTATTTTGATAAAAAACATTTGATTTCTTTTTTATCTTTCAGAGATAAGAAAGCAAAATATTTCAAATATTTTTTTTTTTGAGGAAATGTTCTGGAATAAATTACTGAAAATAGAGTACAAGATATTACAAAATGTGGGTCAACAACATTGGCCCATGTGGGAGGTGTTTAAACCTCAAAACCATTGTGCCCAACGGTGCATCAGCCCAACCGTGCCTCAACCTTTTACGTCAAAATGCTCTAACCCACACAAGGCAAGGGGGTCAAAATAAACTCAAATCAAATGGGGGGGGGGGCAAGAAACTGTAGACTTGCTATGAGCTCATCGACAGCCTATGACAGGCGCAATGTGGCCATTCAAGAGCATGGAGAATGTCTAGCATGTTACGATGGAGCTCCATGTCCACAAAGCTGGCGGCTTGTTGGATTCCTTGCATGGCCAACTCACGTTGGTTCAGGTCCTCCGCTGAAATCCCCCCATCTGGATGGAAACACGCCAAGGTTTGACGGATGTGGCGCCTGAGCTCCCCCCATGTGCAGTCACAATTGATGCCCAGGATGAGGTATGGACATTGTCCTGCCCTAAGCCATTGACGCGCACTTTGTTTGTGTGCCCGGTCTAACTAGTGCTATCTCTGTGCCTCCTCCTTCTGTTCTTGCTCGTGCTAGGCTCTTTCAGCTGCCTTGCACTCTCTGCGGGTGGTTTCCTCCTGCAGCAGCTCGTCCCTCACTTGGGCATAGATCTTGTCCACCAGCCGGGCTCGGGCTGCATCTGCCAGAAGGGTTTGTTGCCTAATTCTCTCTTGCTCCCTTTCACGGAAATGGGTTTCCATTTCGGTCTGAGCTTGCGTGAGAGCTTTCTTCCACTTTGCCTCCCACTCCTGGCGCTCAGCATCGCGTGCCGCAGCTGCGGCCTCCTGTGCCGCTTGCTATAACGCCTCGTCCTTGCTTTCGTTGCGCCCCGAGGTTTCAGGCGGTGAAGCCTTCGGTTTTGCCTTGGGGTTTAAGGGCCTCTGTCCTCGATGGCTGTGTCTTCTCCTCATATATGTAACTGTTGGCTGGGTCCATAGACTCTCTTGGGTGGCCGGAGACGCTGGGTCAAATGGGGGGCCTCCCCGCAGGGGGGGGCACTCTGCAGCCTCGACGGGTGTTGCCCCCCCACTGCCCCACGCCACAAGGCGAGGATGAGCTCGGAGTGGTGGCCTCGCCTTTACTGTTGCAGGGTTGCTAGAAAAAACCGTGGCAGGTTAACCCTAAGTCCCATTTTAAGGCATTTGAGGAAGGCGAAGTGGATGCCTTGGAGTTTAGACTTGTTGCCAGACTGGACAAACAATCTGTCCACAAGATCCGTTGCTTGGGCCCAGATTCAGGGCAGGGAGGATCTGGGAACTTGTCTGCTCTGCGTGCGTGGCACTGGCCCGTTGAAGAAAATTTCTGCATTCTGTAGCCCTTGTGCAGATGGCAGAATGACTTTGCCATCGGCCTGGGCCCCCAGACACTTAGCAATCGAAGACTCAATGACGATGACCTCTACATTGCGAAAGTAGGTTCAGTCGTTGTGTCAATTAGTGAAAAAGGTGTCATTTGAAAGGTTCGGGTCACTGACCAACCGTTGTAGGGCGCCGCTCCAACCGCACTGCTCCACCATCAGCCATAGCTCCTCATCTACTTGGAACACTGTGCAGTTAGGCTCGTACATCAACGTGACTCCCATTGCACCCTCAATCTCCTTCCACGCGCTTACGACCTGGGAAACCACCAGTAGGGGGGGGGCAGTTTATGTTGCTGGAAGATTGTGCGATTTGTTGTTTTCCACGCTACCCATAAAAGTAGTGTGGCTCGAGAGTCGCTTGTGAGGCGCATCGGGGGGCTGCACCTGCATAACACCACGTGGCGCGCATGTAGGTGCATTTGGAAATGAAGTGCTACACGGTCTCGGGCGTAGCGCCACACAAAGGATAGGTGTTACCTAGAATGAGGCCTCGTCTACGTAAGAGCGCCCTAATAGGTAGCACGTCATTTCGAATTAACCACAAGAACACTTTAATTTTCTCGGGCAGCCGCCCCTTCTAGATCTGTCGCTAGCCTGGTGTCGGTGGGTACATGGCCACTATCAGGCAGTGCAGCTCAAGCACCAACCACCCTTGTGCCTACATTTCGTGCACGTGGCTGTAGAGCGTTTGCCAGGGCATCGAGTCTTGCGCCCCCGCCTCCCATCTTTTGTATTTTGCATTCATTACTTGGATGCATTGGGCCGACGCCCCAAGTTGGCTAGTGAATCAGAGCAACAGGCATTTCTCTCCCATTGTTAGCTCATCCTCGAACATGGAAATGCCCAGCCCCCTTGCGTTATGGGGGTGTGCGACCTGGTCCCAACTCACAAGGTGGATTTTGCTCCCCTAGGCCCCCGACTAGACAAAACGTTTGATTCTCATGTTGAGTTTGTTGATAATGGCATTTAGAGGGGTGGCGACTGCGGCCACAAACTGGGTTATTGCAGTGAGTATCCTTGATGCTACCACCAATCACCCCTTCCTAGTTAGGAAATGATTGGCCCAATGTCCTATTTGTCTTTCAACCTTTTCCAACAACATTCCCCAAGACATGCTCTATCCCCACTGGAAAAGTGGGATACCTAGGTAGGTATCTTTGATAGTTCCGAGTGAAATGTTTAGGACTTGTACGACCCGATTCTTAATTTGTGTGTCCACATTGATAAAATGAGCCGTTGACTTAGCCATGTTAATCTCTAGTCCTAGCTCGTCTACTAACCGTGAGAGTGCTACATTGATGCACCGCGCTTGTGGGACCCTTGCATGACTAAGCAACATTGTGTCATCTGCGTAATGTTCAGCTTGACATTCCACCCCCGCAATTTCTAGGCCGTGAACCCTGGACGTCCTACAATAATGTTGCAGTAGATCCATAGCAATGATGAAGAGTAGGGGCAATACGGGGTCCCCTTGCCGCAACCCCTTCCCAGGTGAAGAGAGACCCCACAGCTGCGACACGCACCCCCCCTCCCCTCTCCTCCTCCGCCCCCACCCACACCCCCCCCACGTCAAAGGAGAAACCTGCAGATGATTGCATGTGGATGCAAAGGTGGATAAAACCCAGGTCAAAACCCTTCCGTTGCATGATGGTGGTCAAGGCTTCCTAGCTGAGTGTATCGTATGCCTTGGTAATGTCGAGCTTGAGGCAGAGCCCTGGGAAACTTGTTATTCTAAGAGAATGAAACACCTCCTGCATTAGAAGCACTTGGTCCTGCAGGGTTTGGCCTTGCACAAAACCTGTTTGGTTTACCCCCACTAGCTTGGGCATTAGCGGCGCTAGCCTATGAACAATCATCTTGGAGAATACCTGAATCAAAACGTTGCAGACCTCAATAGGGTGAAAGTGTTCTAGGCAGTGTGCCTCCGCTTGCTTGGGGATGCACACTATTCGAGAACAATTGAGCTCCATTCAGACTTGCCTCTTGGCTAGCATAAGGTTGAACGCCTCTAGAATGTTGGGTCCCACAATATCCAAGAAGGTCCTAAAAAATTCAAGGCTCCAACCGTCAGGCCTAGGTGCCTTCCCTCCCGACATGTCGTTGATGGGGCGCTTCCCCACTTGATTTTTCCCACGGGTGTAATCTTTGGTTGAAATCCCCAACAATTAGTCATGCGAGGCGGTCCTGTACCAGCGTCGCCACGTGCTCCATCTCTTGCAACCTCTACTCCCATGCCTACGCCCCATAGAAGTTGGTCAGCCAAATCCCCTGGGAGGGGATATGGACAGTCATGGTCCATTGTGAGGAGTCAACCAGCGTCATGTTGTAGCGGGCTAGGATAGCAAGACCCCCTGCCCGACCCATGCAAGGGTGCACATGGACTTTCCAGCCATCTCAAAAGAGATGGTGTGATTTTGTTGCCTGCAGCTTGGTCTCTTGGAGGCATACTATATCACACGCTTCATCACGAACAATTTTCCTCAGGGTATTTCTTTTATAGGGTGTACCCTGTCCCCTACAGTTTCAGTTGAAGATCTTCATGTATGCCCGGATGAGTGGCGTTGGTAGACCTCCCGGAGGGTCTTCTGTAATCCCAAATCAATATTCCGTTGAGCTTGTTTAGCCTTGGAGAGATTCTCACATGGGCATCCGGGGCGGCTCCCCCCCTCCCACACAACCGGGCTACAACCTGAGTCCCCGGATGTAGGCTCCTTCTCCGGGATCTAACAGGACGTGGTAGGAAATATTTTAAATTGTGAGTTGGTTGGTTTTAATGAAAATATTTAGGCACACCTTTATTTTAGGGAGGAAACAAGTTAAAATTGTGAATTGGTATTGTAGAGTGGTAGGAAAGAGACCTGAAAAATTGGAATGTGATTTTGTTTGGCAGGATATGGAAAAAAGGCAAAAAAACATTCATCTTTTATATTGATATATAGTTTGTCATCTATGGGAATGTAGTGAACTTGGACTTAAAACATACACTATTTGAATATGGCTCTTTTGGGAAAGTTAGCCTGGAGAATCATGAATGAAAATGCCATGTGGGTTAAAGTAATAAAAGGTAACTATTTGAATTACATAGAATGTTTTTCAGGCAAATCATATAGTCTTGGTGCTACTGTAATATAGGTATTTCCTGTTGTAACACCCATTCGTAGGAAGCAAGAGTTAACATTCAAAGCCCCCAACAAGCTGGCTGAATATGCAAAGGAAACTTTTTGTTTCCCCTACACAGTTGATCAATTATTTGAAGTTCAACTTGTGTATAGATCAGCATAGACAACTATCATTAAAATAATGCATAAGAAAGAAAACTATATGATGTAAATAATGGCCCAAGGATCTAGCAAGAAGAGAATGCTAATATGATGATTGACATCTTTTAATACACTATGCATCCAAGGCGCAGTACAAAAGCGAAAACATCTAAAACTTAAAATTATATCTACAACCATCTAGCTTAGCAAAAGGCCAGTTAATTCAAATCCTTTCAATTAGTAGTCTTAAATTATGCACAGCCAAAATGTAATAAGTCTTAAAAAAGTCAAACTCAAGAAAACATACTATTCATGTACCTGGAAAATTGTAAATTGAAATACAAAATAATACAGAAATCTCTACATTTATTCGCAATATCATTGCTGTTGATACAATATTTAGGGTTCAACAAGCAAGAAAAAATCAGAAACTAGATTGTACATATTAATAAACTTGTTCACATAGACAATTGGACAAGAAGCATAAGAATTTTATGAATCAGTAGTTTACAAATCAGATTATCAAAACTCTTAACAAAAGATTGAAAAACAACCAGGAAAACCAAACAGTGACAGCAAAAATCTATGCAAGATTCCTTTGATACAATGTATAGGTCTGATTTTCTCTTTGTTGACTGATCAGATTTTGATTTTTTTTCAGACCATAATAATATATCAGATGTTCGTCAGCAGACTTGTCTGGCCCAACAGTTAGTTACAAGAAATGTCGAAATCAATAATATCAAATCCATTCAATTGCACAATAATACTATTTTATTTTCTTCCAGCAACTGTGAGAATAAAAATCATTTCAATTCAACTTTTCTAAACTAAAATAATATATTGCAGACCACTAACATTTAATCAAACTATCTAATTTACCATAATAGAAAAAAGAGAAAACACTTGCATTTAACAACCATAATTGGGTTGGCATACCTTGTGGAAGTGGCAATTACCAGAAAAAATCAAAGTGTTTATTTGGCTCATTAATCACAAGGCTTTCCCTATGTGGGCGGTTCTTTGGACTTAATATTGCAGAGGCTTGCCCGATTTGCGTGAGAGAAACATAAACTATTGAACACTTTGTTTATCGCTGCCCATTCATGATTGACATTTGGTGGTTGTTGATGCACCCACCCACGTTTTAAATGGGGATTCAATGGGCACTGCCATTCTTTGGGCTGCTTGGAAAACACGTAATAATCTGGTTATTCGTGCTACACAGTTTCTTTCTCCAACTTAGGTGGTAGCATAAGGGCGGAAATTGTGGAAAGAAATGACTACTGCAATGGACCGAACATTGACTGTTGAGTTGGACTACGTGGGCTACCAATGAAACAAGTAGTTGTGGGCAAGGATTTGGAATGTGGGTTGGGCAAGAGTGCTGAGTTAGTTGCAGGGGGACTTGGAATTGGTGGATAATGCCTTTTTCTGGAATTGGTCGAGTGACACCACTACTTTTTGGGGGGTCCACATCTTGTTGATTGAAGAGGCACTGGTGGTTTCTCTTGGTGTGTCGGCTAATGGTGAGGTCATTCTCCCATAGGGCTGTGTGTTGTAAGATGCTTAGGTCTTTTTTATGGGGGCCATTCCCAAAATGGCTAGTGGGGAGCTGTCTAGATCTGTGCTGCCATAGATTTGGTAGGAGGCAGTAGAGTTGGTTGATTGTTATTTTGTGCAGTTAGGTAATGCCTGGAAGTTGCGTAGGGTTCACTTTTCATTCTTGAAGTGCCTTAAGCTTGGTTGCAGGCTTAACCTACCACGGTTTTTCCTTGAGGTGCTCCGACAACAATGTTGGGTTTGCCACTTGGGACCAATTCTTGCACTTTGGAGGGTGGCTCATCTGGCTCCCCCTCGTCCTTTGAGGCTCAAGCCACATGTGGTGTATAGTAGGCGGCCTGTGGGGTTGGGGCGGGCTAGGGTTGAGGTGGCGTTGGAATCAATGCCCGAGACTTTTACGGATTTGCTAGTGACAATTTTACAGGAAGGGATGCATAGGGCTTTGTTGGACCTTGAGATGGCCATTGGCATTGAACTTGAGGTGGCTAACGCTTGGATTAGGAGCCTTGAAGCTAAGAAGACGAAGATGGTGGCCAAGGTGGATGAGGAAAGGGAAGCAGTGAGGGCCAAGGTGGTTGAGGAGTTGATTATTGCGGAGGCTAAGGTGGCTGAGGAGGTGGCAGCGTAGGCTAGGTAGGAGGAGAGGTGCCTTTGGGAGGCTAAGTGGGAGGCTCAGGAGCAGGAGTTCAATAGACGTTTGTTGATGGTAGAGTTAGTTTGCGGAAAGAGAAAAGGAGTTGAGATGGAGTTGGGACTTGAATGAGTCGACGATTCGGGCGACTTTGGAGGACTCCCTATGGGAGTAGATTCAAGTTGAGTTGTTGCAGGCAGAGAAGGGTAGGGCAGAGAGGGAGTGGGTTGACTGGTAGTGGAGGGAGTAGGAGTAGCAAGAGGTGGAGGCAATGCAAAGACAAATTGATGTGCACATGAGTAGGAGGCTAGGATGTGGTTGTAGTTGGGCAAATATCTGTATGTGGTCATGGACATTTGTTGCAACACATCTTGGGGGGCACTTCGCTAGCACATTCGCAAAACTACTACTAAGCTCCACCCAGATGGGAGGGGTATGCTAGAGGAATGTGCGTGTAAGGCTAAAGTTGCGAAGGAGTTTCAGCAGGCTGTGGCATTTGTTGAGACTGAATGACATTGGATGGTGTTGGATGCAATTCATGCCAAGGAGTGGGCCACTTGTCACTGCATGCAGCTATCTAGATGTCTTTAGGTAGGAGCCCATGGTCGGGTTCAATGGGTTGGTTTGTTTGGTTTTTGTCTATGTATCCATTGTTTTTTGTATTTGTCGCCCTTAGTCTTTGGTGGTGTGGAGATAGATCCCGTGGTGCCTCCGGTTGGAATTTTGTAGCACCTAGCGTAATACGTTGAAGGACTTTTTGCACGAGTGGAATGGGGTGGTCTGGAGGAGATGTTTGGGGTTGGGGTGTTGTTCCCTCCACACTTCATACTGTTGTTGGATTGGCCATGTTAGCTCTGTGGATCCTGCTTGTACATATTTTTTGATTTCACTACTACAATTTTGCCCGAACTTTTCTATGAGCACTCTTAAAAATTAATAAAAGTATATTTTGTCGGTTCAATTCCCTTAGTTGCAACTTTCAATATTTTGAAATTTTAATTCTGCTAAATTTCAGGTTTAATTCCTTTTGATCTCACATAGCAGAAAACTGATAAGCGTAAAATATTAAAACATATTATCCACCTCAGTTCTTTCTTTTTTCAGCAACATGTCACCTCTAAATTTATCAGCAATAAATATGTAGTTGTGCTTCATTTCCAGTAACATTTCTTCTTAGAAATTAAGTCATAAGGTGCAATGTAAGAAATTTCAAAATGAGAATATAAAAGAATGCAAGTCCAAAACATAAAACTAAGTGAAACATCTTCTCTTTGAGGCTATTAACAATACAAGAGTTTCCATTTTATGTTCCTATTTTATTATTGCATTGATGCCTTGAAAGGTCATCACACAACCTTTCTACAGCCATGGAGGGAGTACTTATATTCTATTAACCAATGAAACTCTAAAGAACAATGCATCAACAACATGCACAACATTTCACATGTTCATTATTTAAAATAATATAACAATGATATACATAATATTCCTGATGCATAGGTTAGGTTCTTTCCACTTGATTCGTTGGTCAAGTTTTTCAGCAACATGTGCATAGGTATATATATTTAAAAGAATCATCCACACTAAGCAAAGCATACCTCTTTTAGCCCTTGAAGCATAATGTAAAGAATCTTTGCTTTTTCTTTTCTTTCTAACTCTCATTGCTGAATAATTAGAATTCATACAATAGCCCTTAGAGAGATAAGATATCCAAAACTTATATGAATGCATACCAAAGTAAGGACATGAGATGCCTACACTGATGTGCACATAGTTCACATAGAAACATTCTAATTAGTTTAAGAAATCATTTAAATGCACATAGGTCATGCAACACAAAAACTAAATGTATAGTAAAAACCTCATAAACAATACAACATTTCAGCTTTATTTCTACTTAGCATTTCTTTTGTTCATTCCATTAATATATGCTAAATCAATTGGTAGTACATACTTAGTACTTTGCATTTAGTAATACACACAACACACATTAGTACAACTTAGATCAGTCACAAAGAAGAATAGTTGGTCATTCAACCAATCATCAATACAAACACATTAAGACTCTAAATCTCTCATAATCATTAAATTATATATAGTTCTACAAATCAACAACATTCACACACATCATCATAACAAAGCAGACTCACAAACATTGCTACAAAAACTAAGATGAAAACTCAAGAAAGATGAGTTACATTTGTGATTAAAAATCACTGTATGAAGTCTCAGGATGCTAAAGATTGGTTATGGGAAAATAAACATTCTTAAAAAGTGGCAGAGGCTTATGATACATTATGCACAGGTCAAGTAGATAAAGAAGCTATTTGTTGGAAGAAAGTGGGTCTAATTCATAAAGCTTAGGTCTTTTTTGAATTAGCATGATGAGGACACATTTTAATGATAGATAATTTGTTGAAGTGAGGGTGGATGATGGTTAAAAGATATTTTTGTATGAATGCTTGTGAAGATGATAATCAAAATTGTTTTCATTGTCATGCAATTGCCCATGTTTGGGATAGAGTTTTTTTTTTTGGAAAAATTCAAGCGAAATTTATTCCCAAAAAGAGCGACTATACAAAGGTATAGCGTAGGCTAGGGCAACTGACCCCACACCGACAACGGACCCAAACCCCTGGGGCCCCCGCAAGTCCCGACTGCATCAGGGCCCACTAACGCCTGTTAGTGAGTTAAAGGTCCCAACCCCGGACCTTGAAACATTATTTCGGACTGAGTTGGGCATGCCCCAGCGCCCCACCCCACGTTAGGGGCTTTTGGGGTGGTCATGGTTAGAGCTCCGACTCTCCTCAAGGGTTTGGAGGTCCGAGAACTACGTGCCTGGGCCAGCAGCCAGGGGATGGCAATTCTCTTCAATTAGCCAAGCAATACCTGTCATGTGGTCGTTGATGAGGCTCTCAATCCATTGCAGCGTTTGGCTGTGAGAGTGCGGGGGCAGGGTCTGTTTCCCAAAGAGCACTCCCCCAGTAGCCCGAACCAGCCCCTTGTCATTGCTCGCCTGCCCAGTCGTGATCGCTCTAGGGTCAGTATCCGCAGCCGACGAATCTCGCAGCGGGGCTTGGGCCGGCCCGCCTCGCATGCAACCCCCACCTGCAATGTCCCGGGAGGACACGGTCGCAGGCTTAGCCGAGACTGCGTCACCCCCCGCTGGACGACCTCTGCTCCCCCTCCGCCTTTGATACACCAGCGTAGGCCGGAGCAGCGGAACCGGAGTGCCAAACCACCAAAGAGCATCGGAACCGGAGTGCCAAACCACCAAAGAGCATGGATCACCCCTGGGTGTCGGCCAGGCTGACGTCGTTGCATAGACTCCCAGAGGAAGTGGGGGAGGTTAATAGGAGTCTCGGCGCGTATGCGCTTGAGAAACATGAAGTGCACCCCGTTGAGTCTGTGGTGGGAACCCGATTGAATGAAGTAATGCTCCACCATTGCGGTCGCGGCCCGCCAGGCTGGCGAGAGGGCCAACCCCCGGATGTGGCCGCTGGCTGTCCAGGGGATGGAGCCTTGGAAGAACTCGGCAGCGTCCGCCTGGGACTGAGCCACAGGGAGAATCAGGTCCCCCGTTGCGGGGGCACTAATTGCCTCAGCCATAGCGTCAACTGTAACCTGGATTTGGCGTCTGCGAAACACTATGTTCTCCCCATTCCAGTTTGCATAGAATGGCTGGACGTCCATCTCCGGGTCCGCCACGATGCATTGGAGCAAGGTAGTCCAACCCATCCGGAAAACCATCTGCTAGAGATTAGTTTGTTTTTGAATGTTGGTAGTTGGTGGCTCGAGACAGGCACGCGGTCCCATTAGTGCAGTAATTTTGTCCCATAATCTTCCAAATTGGTGAGCCAGTGTGGTAGGTGAGGGGATAGCTGTCCCTCTGAAGACCCGATCGTTCTTGGCACGCTAGAGGGTCCATAAGGCTACAAGCGTCTGTGAATCGTCGTAACATTAAAGTGGGGGGAGGCCGGCCGTACTCCAGAAGTTCCTAGCGATGTGGCACTCATGCACGAAGTGTTGGTGTGTCTCGTCGCGTTGATTGCACATCGGGCAGATGGTGTTAATGTGCATGCCACATGCCTACAGACGCGTCTGTACAGGAAGCGCCTCGTTCAAGACCAGCCACCCAAAAGCCTTAATTTTTTCTGGCAGGTGGCCTTTCCATTGGCGCTTCCAACAAGGGTCCTCCGGGAATTGGCGTTTGAGCAGTTCACGGGGGTGCAATGCGGTCTCATCTTTGTGGGTGAGGGTGTGGACGTGCACACAGAGTTGGTGCCAGACCAGAGAGTCAGACGCGGTAGCCTCCCAGGGTCGGTATTTCCGTACCAGGAGTTGCACCCACTGGGGGAGGGGGGGGGTAGTCGGACTGCGTGGAGAGTCTGTGGAGAAGCCACTGCTTGCCCAAGGCCGCCTCGACGGCAAATTGAAGGATGTCGACACCTCCCGCTTGGCGGGGGCATGCGGTCTTCTCCCAAGAAACCAAGTGCATCTTCTGTCTACCTTTACTCCTGGACCACACGAAATCACGAGTGATCGCGTCAATGCGCTGCATGATGCTAGACGGTGGTGTGGCCATGGAGGTGGTGAATCTCACCATGCCCGCTAGCACAGTAGTTGCCAGTATGATCTTCCCTTTGTGGGACAGGAACTTGTTCGCCCAGTGAGCTGTGCGCGTTTGAAGTTTCATTATGAGCACTTGCCAGGTTCGCTGTTTGTGCCAGTTGTGCATTGGCATTCCCAGTACGTGTCCTCCTTGCTCCTCGGGAGAATCCCCAAGATCTGGATGATCTTATTGCAGACACTGGTAGGGTATGGGTTAGGTATATCACGGACTTGCTTGTGTTGGTGGTCAGCCCCACTTCCCTCTTCATCCTGTCCATTGCCCGCAGAAGCGCCCGAGCTTGGGGCACAGCGGCACGGGTGAAGATCATCGTATCGTCAGCGTAGTGGGCGGATAAGCATTTGATTCCGTGGATGTCCAGACCATGGACGCCTTCCTCTGCGCAGTATGTGTGCAGGAGGTCCATCACTAGGAGAAAAAGGAGCGGGGATAGGGGGTCTCCTTGGCGCAGCCCGCGACCCGTGCCTTGGAAGCCCCAGAGGTGGCCTTCAATGCCTAGCGAATAATGTCCTCCCTTTTGAATCTGGAGGCACAAGTCCACGAAAGGTTTCGTAAACCCTTTTGCCTGCATTACAGTCTTGAAAGCGGTCCAGCTTACGGAGTCATAAGCCTTTGTGATATCTAATTTGACGCAAAGTCCGGGGAATCTGGCAATTTTGAGAGAGTGCTGGATTTCCTGTAGGAGTAGCACTTGATCCTGGAGATGATGATCTTTGACGAACCCAGCCTGGTGCTGCCCGACCAGGCGTGGCATGAGGGGCGCCATCTTGGCAACCACCATCCGTGAGAAAAGTCTCAGGAGGGAGTTATAAACTCCAATGGGGTGGAAATGTCTTGGAGATGTGGGGTTGGTTGTCTTCGGGAGCAGGACCACGCGGGAGCAGTTGATTTCCTTACGAACTTGTTGCCAGGTCAGCATTCGGTTAAAGGCATCAAGCAGATTCTGCCCAATCAAGTCTTCGAATTTGCGGAAGAATTCGATGGGCCACCCATCCGGTCCTGAGGCTTTATCTGCCGGCATGGCCTGCATAGCGGCATGGAGTTTGGCGTGGGAAAAAGGTTGCATGAGGCGCTGGTTGTCGGATGGGGTGAGGATCTGCGGGATGGAGAGGGAGATGGGGTCCGTGTTTTGCCATTTCCAGACCTGCTGCCAGTAGTGCAGCAGAGTGTCTGGGCCATAAGATGATTTAGGCTATTCCCCATTACCTAGGTTGTGAATCAGGCGCTGCAATTGGTGGTGGGTCCCCCGGTGCGGCAAAGAAGAGTTTTGTATGTCTGTCGCTAGCCTTGAGCCATTGTATCTGAGCTCTTTGATGCTAGTATTTCTCCTCTTCCTGGTCTAAGGTCCATAGCTCCGCTAAGAGGGCGAGTTCCTCTTGAGCAAAATCGGCGCCATGCTCTTGTTAGTTCTGGATGTCCTGTAGGTGTGATTGCAGTTGTGTCCTATACCCCTTGAAGCTGTACTTGTCCTCCGCGGCTAGGGCCTTAATTTGACGTTTGAGTGTCCGAAGGCCGTTCTTGAGGAAATCATGCCATTCCTGCGTATCGTTATACCTTGACCAGATAGACTGCACAAGCTCACCTAGCCATGGCTTATTCAGCCAAGTTCCTTTGAACCTGAACGGGCGTGGGGCCTTAGAAATGTCTGTCAATAGGTGATAGACGACGGCTCTGTGATCCGAGGCCACACGGTCTCAACCGTAGGCGTGGACCTCCCATTCCAGCATTAGTGTCGAGCTGACCCAGACCCTGTCGATGCAGGATTGCACCCCGTGCGGTTCCCTGCCGCCTGTTGCTCCATTTGTACCTGCACCCCTCAATCTCTAGGTCTATGAGGTTCGTATGGCGCATTAGGTCCATGCACTCTTGCACCCCCAGGGGCTCCGATGCGGAATCTCCGGACTCCTCCCACCGGTATAACCATTGGTTAAAGTCCCCAATGAGGAGCCATTTGGACCCGTGGGTTATCAACTCTGCCACCCGGGATAACTCCCGGATGCGGTCCTACCACACCTGGGCGTCGTAAACGTTGGTGACCTAGACGTTCGGTCTTGGCAGGTGCACCGTGATGCTCTAGTTCGACGCATCGAGTAGGGACGAGGTAGTCCTAGTGAGGATAGCGAGACCACCAGCTTGTCCCCTGCTAGGCACCAGGTGATTGCATCATCCCTCCCAATGTAAAGCTTGATTTTCTGGCTGTCGTAATTTTGTCTCTTGGAGACACACCACGTCGCACCCCTCGGTACACACCATTCTTTTCAGGGTATTTCTCTTATATGGGGTACCCTGTCCTCGACAATTCTAGGACAGAATCTTCATGGGGAAACAGACAAGCGTCTGTGATAAACCTTCCGGAGTGTGCGTTGCACTCCCAAGTCGATATCCAGTTGCATGGTCGTTTTCCGGGTGTGGGCGCTGTCAGGATGTTCAACCTTGGGTGACGTCTAGGTTACATCAACCCCCTTCTCGCGCGGCAACCCCCGCACAACATTGGGCATTTTGGGCCATGACGAGTCGCTACTAGTGGTGATCCAGACACTCAGCAGCGGTAGCTCCAGCCCCACTTGAGACATGCCCACCCCCTCATCTTGGGGATGTTGGGTGAGCCAGCGCAGCCCGCCCAGGCGTCCGGACCAGATGGAGCACCACAAGAAGCCGTGCCCTGTTTGCCTAGCCGGCTGTCTGGGCTCGTAGCCATAGGTCCCCCTCCTCGAGAGGCCCTGGATGTCCCTCCCCTGGCCCGTCGAGGCCAGGAGGAACCACGTGGTTGTTGCCCTTTGCTAGACCTTGGTTGGGGGCAGCCCCAACCTTGACCCGTGACACCCCTGCGAGCTCCATTAGGCCCTTTTTTGCCACTCGTCCCTTCTTTCCAATGAGTTGCCAGCCACCTTCTTCGAGCCTGGGTGTTAGGCGGTCCTGTTTCGCATGGTCGACCCCACCAGTGATGCCCTCAGGCGAGGTTGGGGCCGCAGGCGGCAAGTTGTCGAACTGTACTTGGATCCTTTCTTCCCCTAAGTCTATGTCTAGCATGATTTCGTCCACGCGGTCCTCGGAGAGCAGGGATCGCCATACAAAGAACCTCGCAAAACCCAAATGATCCATCCCCACAGTGAACGGGTCAAAGTTTATAAACTTGCCAAAGAGATCAGCTAGCGATTTCAGAAAGTCTGCCGACCAATATTCAAGGGGGAGACCGTGCAGTCACACCCAAACTGGTGCCCACTCAAAAAGACCCTTATCTCGGTGCGCCCTTGGGCGCCAAGGTGCTAGCGCCAGCCCTCGTGCCCCATAAAACCAGGGCCCTTCCACCAGGACGTGCTCCCTATCCATCGCCGATTCGAAGAAAAACAGGAGACGATCGTCAGCCAGGCTTTTGACCATCACCGTGTCCAGCCCCCAAACCGACCGGACCCATCGCCGAATCAAGTCCATCCGCGGCTGTGTGCCCTCCGACATGAACTTGCCGAGCAAGCTGCATTCTAATCGTTCCAGGGTGCCAGTTGCGGGGCGACCAACTTTTAGCCTCATCATCGAACCCTCACGCGAGCAGGTCTCAAACTCCCCGGGGCCTTTTAGCGCGGCCAGCGGGGCCGCATGCCTTTCCTCATGCGCTTCACTCGAAATGATGCCATCACCGGTTTGCGTACCCGCATCCGCCTGTGTCTCCGCATCCGCCTGTGCCCGCCCTGTGCCCTCTGATGCGTTTGAAAACATTCCTGCCTTGTGCCTTGTTTGGGATAGAGTTTAGAAAGGTACAAATCAACATTTTATTGTGCCAAACTCTTTACAAAATCTTACAGTAGTTTAGACTTGGATCTGAGGAACTTGATGAATTAACGAAATTTGGAGAACTTTGCTAACATGTGATCTTTCAAATCTGGAAGGAAAGAAATCTAAAGACTTTTATGGTTATGCGTTTGCTGCTGTTATTTATGGGTTGTAACCATGATTGGTTTTTCAAAATCTTAGTATACTGAGAATACACTGAGAACACCAAGTATCCAAGCAAAGATAAACTTCAAATTTAAATGAAGGTAAAGATAATACAATAACAGCAAATAGTATTGTTCTTGGATACAGTGATTACTTCATTATTGCTAAGTATGGAGTTTTTAAACAGTTTCTAGGCATAAGTAGCATCGTAAGTGGCACGCTACTATAGGTTAGCACTGTTGACCTAAAGGTTTTTTTAATCCGTGCCAATTTGTTTTTAAAGAATTGTGCTTAACCTTCTCTGCAAGTGAGCGTGACCTCTAATGTAGGTTGAGATGTCAAAGAATGATTTAGGAATCTTTACACTTATTAGGAATTAATACCATGCATATTTATGCATCTTGATAAGGATTGATATCATTTGTGGTGTGATTGGTCTTTGTAGTACTGACTGCTGTAGGAACATATGCTGCTAGTGATCTGTTAATTTTTTTTACATTTTGACATGGTTTTTCTTTGATATTGTTTAATCATTCTTTTCTTCACGTTTACAGGGTTATATCATGGACAACTGAAATTTTTTTTTCATTTATTCAAACTGGAGTGTTATAATCTTTCAGGGAAAACAGGCATTTGAAAGAATAGAGGTTTCAAGACAGCAGGCTTTAGAAATGTTTGCAGAGAACCCATTCAAGGTATTTGCTGCTTGTCATGGCTTTGGTATGAGCCAGAAATAGCTATCCAGCTATTCTTAAGATCCATTCTGAAATACTTAATTTTATCCTATTTTTAAAGGTGATTGTAACTTTTTAAATTGCATGCAGGTAGAAATTATTAATGAGTTGCCCGAGGACCAAAAAATTACAGTTTATAGGTGTGGACCACTTGTTGACCTTTGCCGAGGACCACATATCCCAAACACATCTCATGTTAAAGCCTTCGCCTGCTTGAAGGTTCACATATGCACGACCTTCGTTTTCTTAGACTACTGTTGATTTTCCAGGAAGTGATTTATGTTGCATGCATTTAGGTCTCGGCATCTTACTGGAGAGGGAAGGCAGATCGTGAAAGTCTTCAAAGAGTTTATGGGATTTCATACCTAGATTCAAAGAAGCTAAAAGTATGTTTAGCAAATGAGGATGTAACAGCTGATTTTTAATATTAGAACTCATTAACTTATTCTGCTAATTGTGTTCATTGCAGGAGTATCTTACACAGATAGAAGAAGCCAAGAAACGTGATCATAGGATCCTCGGGCAAAATCAAGAACTTTTCTTTTTCCATCCGCTGAGGTATTGGACATGTAAATTCAAATATGCATTTTGGAGACAGATTTTTGTATAATTTAACAGTTTCCATTTTGTTATGATACTTTTATAGTCCTGGAAGCTGCTTCTTTTTGCCACATGGTACCAGAATTTACAATAAATTGATGGACTTCATCCGGAATGAGTATAGGAAGAGAGGCTACACAGAGGTAACATATTGCAGTAGGCTTCTTTTCATGTTATTGCCAAAGATGTTATTTATTCTAACATTGATTTAAATTATTTTGTCATAAAGGTTGTTACACCAAACATTTATAACATGCAACTCTGGGAGAAGTCAGGACATGCCGCAAATTACAAGGAGAACATGTTTGTATTTGAAGTATGTTCCTCTGAATATTGCTTATTATCGGAAAGTTTCTCTATTATATTTTTGATTTATAATCTCCCAGTGAGATATCAAATTGACAAAAAGGTCTGATGGGAATTGTTATTCTGTGCAGATTGAAAAGCAGGAATTTGGACTTAAACCAATGAATTGTCCAGGTCATTGTTTGATGTTCGAGCATAGAGTTCGATCTTACAGAGGTATATTCGAATATAGTTTTAAACTTTCTTTTTTGCTTGATTATAGTTGTAATTTCTAAAATTTTATACTTTTTAAAAATATATGTTTTAAAATTTTCAATCATCGTGCATTCATAGCGCATAAGTTTGGCATATGTTTTCATTTTCAAAAGGAGGAAAACATGATATCCTGTCAATGTTAATGTAGAACAATCAGTAGGTTCCTGAGCATTGTTAAATCAATGCAAGCGACTGAGATAGTTAGAAAGTGTGCTTAGACAAATTTTGTATTTTTACCATGTGTAGTCGTTATACTAGATCTTTATGTCTATAGCTTCGACTATGTTAGCAGCAGAAGATAAGAAAGATTACACATCAATGTTATTGCCAAAGGCAACTTAATTAAAAAAGGCAGCCAAAGAATTTTACTAGTTATCATCATGGTGTATTTATCCTATCTATGATGGGTTGACCATTAAGGTAGGCAAGGGCTTTTGACAATGAGAGTAAAAATTGAGGGTCTTGTCTGAAATACCGAACAAGTTTAGAGATGCTGCAGTGCCTTTTTAGAGGCCCATTCTGGAAATGATTCTTTTGCATGCTTCAGCTTTAGTAACTCGAATAAAGAAAAAAATGTATTTTTTATTACTGTGTACCAGTAATTTACCAAATAAAATGTTCTAGCTTAAAACAAGCTAATTAAATATCCCATTTTGAGCCTTTTAAGAAGCTCTAGAAAGTAGCATTTTGTTGAACTGAATGTCTATACATTTTTCTGTGTTTAAAAATTTGCAAGCAACTTATTCATCTTTTTTGTTTTTGCAATTAATACCATCTTGTTGACGAGTGAATTTGTTATCTACAGCCAGATAACGAGGCTGCATCGGTAGAATTAAAGTCACCATTAGTGAGCTCAAACTATTGAGTTCGATTTCTTTTGGTCATGTGATATAGGAAACTAGAGGCGCCCTTAATTTTCATTCAAACATTGTTTTAAATTTTCTACCACAGGAGAAGGAACCCACGCCTAAGGACTCCGGGTGTAGCCTCGTGGTGCAAGAAGGGGAGAGCTGGCCCGGATGACCGAGTGAGAGTCGATCCAGGGGTAGATAGGCTCAACGGAATATTGATTTGGGACTGCAGCAGACCCTTCGGGAGGTCTACCAGCGCTGCACCTTTGGACACACATGAAGATTTTCAACTGGGATTGTAGGGGGTAGGGTACCCCCTATAAAAGAAATACCCTACGTAGAATTGTCCGGGATGAAGATTGTGACATTGTTTAATTGCAAGCGATAGAATCGCACCATCTCCAATGGGATGGTTGGAAAACCCACGTGCACCCATGCATGGGTCGGGCAGGTGGCCTTGCTATTTTGGCTTGCTGCGACATGACGCTTGTGGATGCATCACAATGGGCCATGATCGTCCAGATCCCCTCCCAGGGGATTTGGTTGACCAATTTCTACAGGGCGCAAAATTGGGAGCAGCGGTTGCAGGAGATGGAACGGATGGCGGCACTGGTGCCAGACCACCAGTTATGGATGATTGTGGGAGACTCAACCAACACCTGCACTCGTGGGTGAAGTCTAGGGGGGGGGGGGCCCCCCCCCCCCCCCCCCCAAACTGTGCATGCAAGAGTTCCAGGATTTTCTATCAGTCCACTCCTTGGTGGGCCTGCCTATTGAGAATTGGTAGTTCACATGGAGCAATTGGAGGAAAGTCTCGGATTGTGTCCTTTCCCGAATTGATCGGGTTTGCAGCAGCTCCGACCTCCGTTTTGCTGTGCATGTTTCGGGGCAGGAAAGGGTGACCTCAGATCATCGCTCCCTGGTCTGTTCATTCGGGCCAAAAAAACCCCGGATCCCACAACCCTTCCGTTTTGAGGCCACCTGGTTATCTAAGTCGTGGTTGAGACCGTTGGTTGAGGACATTTGGGTAGATTATCGGCCAGGCCAAGGTGATCTCTGAAACTTCCTTAAGGAGGCTTTGCTTCGACTGAAGTGGGCGATCTGGGCCCTCCCAGTGGAGGATAATTTCTCCTTTAGGACGGGTCGAAGGGCACTTCAGGATCAACTTGGTTGGATCCAGACCAGACAAGAGGTTGGGGAGGACTTGCACGAGGAGGAGCAGCACATTTTGCGACAGCTTCAAAGCCTTGACTTAGAAGAGGAGACATACTAGCGATAGTGATCATAGGTCAGATGGTGTCGAGAAGGGGACAGGCAAACAAACTTTTTCTTTGCCATCACTAAGACACGTGGATGGGGCCAGCCACGCTGTTTACACAACTAGGACGGGGAGATTATTGATGACCCGCAAAAAATCGCAAGAGAGCTGACTCATTACTGGGGGAGGATCTGGGCCAAGTGACCTACCAAGCCCATCTTGGTCCAAGTGGTAGGGGGACCCACTTTCGCCCCTGTTATTCATCATTGCTATGGATCTAATGCAAAACTATTGTAGCACATTGGGGGTAGACAACTTAGACATTGCGGGGGTGGGATGTTGGGTTGAGCACTATGCGGATGACACAATGCTGCTCAGTCGGGTAGGCGTCCCACAAGCACGATGCATCAACATCGCTCTGTCCCGACTGGCAGCTGAGTTGGGGTTGGAGATTAATAAGGCTAAGTCCTCAGCTCATTTTGTTAATTTGGATGAACAGATTAAAAACCGGGTTGTGCAAGTCCTAAACATATTGCCTGGAACCGGCAAAGACACATACTTGGGCATCCTGCTCTACCAGTGGGGGCGGAGCACGTTGTGGGGGCCGCTGATGGAGAAAGTTGAAAGAAAGATGGGCCATTGGGCAAATCGTTTCTTGACTCGAAAAGGATGATTGCTTGTGGCGGTGGGGATTCTCACGGTGATTACCCGATTTGTGGCGGCCGTGGCCACCCCCCCAAACGCCATCATTAACAGGATCAACATGTTGGTCAGGCGCTTCATTTGAAAGGGGGGCAGAACTTAGTAAATTGGGAACGGGTCATGCGCCCCCGTAACGTGAGCGGGGGGTGGGGGGGGGGTTGGGCATCTTGTCGTTCGAAGATGAATTGATGCTTGGGCAGCAATGTTTGATGCTTCGTTTTACGTGCCCACATGGGGAGCCGATCTAGTGGATTTGCATCATGAATGCGAAGTATCGACGTTGGGAGGCGGGGGTGCGAGATTCTAGGCCTTGGCAGGCGCTCTGCTGACACGTGCATGCAATGCAGATATTGGGGTGGTTGGACTTCGAGCCGCACCGGCTGTTGATGGCCAAGTACCCACAGGTGGCCCGTTGGCAACAGATTTGGAGGGGGCGGCTCCTTGAGAAGATCAAGATCTTCCTTTGGTTAATGCGACAGGACGCGCTGCCAGTGTGTGCTTTTCTATGCAGATGTGGCCTCATTCAGGACGACACCTGTCCCTAGTGTGGCATTGAACCTGAGATAGTCCGACACTTCGTTTTTGACTGTGCATACATGCGTGCCACGTTGCTTGTGATAGGGGCGACCCCCCCATGCGCCTCATCGGCGATTCTTGAGCCACGTTACTTTTATGGGTAGCGTTGAAAGCAAGAAACTGCACTATTTTTCATCAGGTTAGGCTGCGCCCACCCCACCCCCCCCGGCACCATGGCTAGTTTTCCAAGCTCTCCACGCATGAAACCCTAAATCAAGGTGGTGATGGGAGTCACGTCGACATTTGAACCGGATTGCGCCATGTTTCGGGAGGATGAAGAACTTTGGTAGATGGTGGCATAGTGTGGCTGGTGTGACCCCCTGCAGTGGTTGGTCAGGGACCCAAATCTTGTTGATGATGCGTTCTTCGCTAACTGGCACAACGACCGGACCTATTTTCAAGGGTGTGAGGTTACTGTCACAGAATTCTCAATCAGTTGTCTGGGGGCCCAGGTCACCGACAAGGTCATCTTACCTTCCACATGCGGTTTGCAGGACGCAGAATTGTTTTTTGAAGGGCCTGTGCCATGCACGCAAAGCCGGTAGGTGCCTAGATCTTCTCTGCCCCAAATTTGGGCCCGTGCGGCAGATCTTGTGGACAGATTTTTTGTCCAATCTGGCAATGGCTCCAAGCTCCAGGGCATACACTTTGCCTTTCTTCATTGCCTAAAGTTTGGGTGCCAGGTTAACCTACCCCATTTTTTCCTGGCAGCCCTTCAACTTCAATGACGCGGCCACCATTCAAGCCTAATCTTGGCCTTGTGGCGGGGGGTAGAGGGGGGGCAAAACCCGTCGTCTTCCCAAGGTGGCCCCCTGTGGGGGGCCCCCCGTGTTGGCCCTACGGTTTCGACCAGTCAGGGAAACTTTGGACCCTACCGGCAACGACCTTCACGTGGAAGGGATGTACCCAGCGGGAACGGTTTCCTATACTATATTTTTTCAGTAATATACTCCCGACTATTTCCTCAAAATTTTTTTTTTCTGTAAGATTTTTATGTATACCGTTGAACATACCTTATTCATAGGTAGACACTCTGATGATAGCACGTTGATTTTTTGTTTCAAAAAAATTGTCATCAGATTTTTTGAAAACTTATTTGATTGTGCATCTAACTCAAAACAAATTCCATAGAATTGCCATTGCGCTTGGCTGATTTTGGCGTTTTACATCGGAATGAACTTAGTGGAGCATTGACAGGGTTGACCCGTGTTAGAAGGTTTCAACAGGTTTGTTTTCTTGTTATGAATTCTAGAAAAAGTATCATTACTAGCAGCCTTTAATATTTCTAAAAGGACTTTGCTTTCTCAATGCATTCCTGCAGGATGATGCGCACATTTTTTGCAAGGAAAACCAGGTACATTTGATTGCATTGGCTGTTTTCTCTGTTACATTTTGTTTCTGAAGAGTACTTTTTTCTTTATTCATTGGTCTGTTTTGCATGGCATCAGTTTTGTGAAAAAGGTATTCTGTTGCTAGTTATTCTGGCAAATATAGTTTCAAATTTTGAAACGGATAAAAGGAAACCTGAAGCTTTTCTTGTGACACAAACCCTTTGATTGTTTCCAATAACAGTATATCCAGTTTGTACGGTGTTATTATTTTTAGTTATATTGCTAATACCTGTTCCTTCTTCCACATGTAATTGCTCCCGATGGTTCCTCATATACCGCCTATGTTGTTATATTGATTCTGCATCTTAGAACACATTATTGTTTGGCCTTCATGGTAGATACTTATTTAATGTGAGCTGCCACTCAAGATTTCATAATGTAGTAATGTCCTATTCAATCAGTCCATGTTATACTGAATATGAGACTAAGCTGCACCCATAAGAATAAGAAAGGCAAGTTATGCTATCATGTGAGCTCAAAATTTGACCTTCTTTTCTTGCTTATCTTATTTTTGGAGTGCATTGTGCAACAATGTTTTCTGTTTACATTCACTTGTTCTTGTTTTGTTCTCTGTAATCTTTTCCAGGTTTAAAGGATATACTTCTATCTAGCCACCTGTCTTTAAATGATCTGTTATTTTGTTGTGCAGGTTGAGGATGAGGTTAAGGGTGTTCTGGAATTTTTAAAGCATTCCTATGACATATTTGGCTTTACGTTTGAACTGGAATTGTCAACGGTATGCGGGTTTTTCCGTGGAATAACTTACATTGACTATTGTGTTATGTGAATGTAAAACCTTAAAATATTCATGTTACCGCTTTTGGTATGATAAATATGTCACACCCAAACTCAAGTGCGCAGCTTTAATATATATCTAATATGCAATAGATAAACATTACTAATCATAAAAAATTTCCATATATACATAAATAGATGTTCTTTCCATTGATAATATTTCATCAACTAACGCATTACTTAGGAAGACAACACTTAAACCCAGTAAGTGATAGACAATGCTTGCAAGCCAATGCTATTGCATTTGCAAATTTAAAAAGAATCTGATTCTGGAATCCATGTTCAAGAACCCAATAACTGAATAATAGTTAGCATCTTTGGAAGCATTCAGCGTTGAACCGTAACAAATAATTGTGAAGGTATTATAACCACTTGAAGAAATACATGCTGAATTCCAGACATTGGAAGAGATAATAGACCAGGCATATCAATACAAAAAATCTCCTTATTTTCTTTGTTTGGTCCTCTTATTTATTTCATAAAATCCATAAAGGTGTGAGACTCAAAAGTTGTGGTACGTGAAAATTCATACTTAAAACACTCTTCCAAGAAATTGATTCGAACCTGAATGGTTAGAACTAACACTTGCAAGCAACCCTGTAACCAGCTTAACCGACAACACATCAACATGTTTTTTGAACAATCAGCCTCACACTTAAACAACATCTGTGCATTCATTATAGTGTACAAGCGTTAACAACATATCATTCTATATTTTGCAACATAATTTATTAAATCAATTTGACAGATGGCCACCACCTTCACATCAAGGGTTGACCCATCGTCATCAAGCATTGTCCTCGGAAAAAAAAATAATTATTGATATCAAATTCATTTTGACTATAGTAAATATCGTCGACTCTGCTTCTTGCCTTGCGAGAATTCACTTCCTTTGTTGCAACTCTGTGACCTGCTAACTAGTGCACTGCTACCCCTTTCTGTTAACATTGTGCCTCCTTCACAAGAGTCGCTGTTGCTTTGTTCCATCAACTTTGTGTCCTTGCTAAAGTGATCACAGCTTTGTTCTGTGACTTCAAGTTTCTCTTGCAGGAGCTGTTCTTGCAAACGAGCAAACTGTACATTAACGGATGAAACATTCTATACATTTGTTTTGATCCTATCACTGTTGTAGTGTTTCTCGCTTTTCTTGTTGCTTACTTTACATGCCTACCATCAACCAAACTCAAACAAAGCATCAAAGATGAAGAACATATTTTTTGTATTTTGCCCATCTTTGGCTCACATTTGGTTGAATTATACTATTAATTGTAATCTGCTGATTGCTTTCTGTCAAATTGACCCTCTCTGTTTGGGGCATTACATCAATGATGCTTTCAACTTCTTCGACACTATGTTGAGGCATTGTAACTGTCCAACAAATCCTTTGTGATTTCCTGGACTTAATAAAAATTTTCAATTTCCAGTTTCCAAATAATTAGAATATTGAGCAGTCAATTCAATTATAGCATTTTTTGATTCATCAATAATTCTAATACTGTAAGTTTTATAGTAATTAATCTTTACAGTACCTGAAACTGAACTAAAACTGAATGTATTGAGTTATTTTTATTGAGACCCTTTTGGATCTGTTAGACTTATGAGTTTTAGAATACCTTTTACAGAATTTGTTGATAACTCAGCATTGCCTACTTGAATTGAACTTGTGACCTGAGGGTTCCATGTCAAGACTTTTACAACTAGGTTAAACAGTTAGAATAACATAGTATCAAAATCAAAAGTCGACTACATCTACAAATCAACAATCACAACACTTGCAGAATAATCAGTCTATTGCAAGTAATCAAACTGCTATAAAATATCACTTTGCAAATTACCAACATACTAGCAGATAACAATTCTGCAAAATAGTCAACTTGTAGCAATGCCTTAATTGCAATTTACCAAAATAACAGCAACTAACAATAACAAAAATAAAATTGTAACTACCATATTATCAACAAACATCAGCACCAAGAAGCAAATAAGAATACTAAATTTACAAATAATAGGTGACAATTAATGAACCTGACATTCTGCTGTGTACATATGTTAAACTTAAGGACATAATCTCATTCCAATCATCATGGTAAAACAAATGAATCAAGAAATCCACAATAATTCATACGTACAATATTTGCCATTACAACAACGAAAACATTTGATCAAGATTCCAGCATAGTCAATATTAGTTGAAGTTTTCCTGATTAAACCGTGATCACAACACTATAACTAGATCATGAACTTGTAAGAGCTTCCTTGCTATTGATGTAGCAGAAATTAGATGCCTAGAGCTTACTTCAATCCTTCTGAGCCAATGTGAGCATAGTTCAATCGGTAAGTGTGTTGTTTCTATATACATCAATCCTCCCAGAACTTCTTCATGGCAAGCATAGATTAGCCAAGATGAACAATTCACCTACTTGGAGATTACCCTTGCCTATACAGGCATAAAAACAAAAAGGCTCCAGGCGTCCACACCATCTTCTAATGAATTTAATTAGAACTAGTTTCCAACCTCCCAAAAAGGACCATTTTCCTAATTTAACAAAATAGCCCAAACTTAAAGACTTAAAGCTACTAACCAAATAACAAAATGAACCCAATGTTGCAAATAAAGAAAACCCTAGAGCAAAATAAATCCAACTAATATTCTCAAAATATAACAGAAGATTTAATCAAGGATCTAAACTGAAAAAGCTCTTCTAATGTTGACAGTAATTTCACCAATAGCTTAATCAAAGATTCAAACATACAATCATACTGGCAAGGTTGACTTCTAAGCATAGACACAACACAAAATCAAGTTAAAATTTCTCAAAAAGTGAGGAAAAATACGAGGGTCATTAAAAATTGCTTTAGTTTGAAAATGACTGACTTCACATGGTGTTCAAAAGTGCACCTATTATTCATTAAATCATATGTTTGTATACACTTTTTGACAGGATTTTCGGTGATTTTTATGCGTTTATAATTTTTTTTATGATGATGAGTTGTATTCCAAGTAGCTTATGCATGATACATGTATGTTTTCTTTTATTATAGATGCCAGAGAAACATTTAGGTGATAAGGAGACATGGGATAAAGCACAAGAAGCACTGGCAAGAGCATTGAATGCATTTGGCAGGCCGTGGCAGGTAAGGCATCATTCCAATTAATGCATTAAATAAATTTCTTGCAGCAACAGAAACAATGACACGTAAAAACATTCAGCATAGCATTTTCATCAGTTGACGGAACCATTTTCGTAAGCCTAGCTCCTTAAAAACAAAAAATCAAAATGCTCAGCAACTCTGACATTGTTTTTGCAGTATAATCCTGGAGATGGGGCTTTTTATGGTCCTAAAATTGATATTAGCGTGTTTGATGCATTGAAAAGAAAATTTCAGTGTGCCACAATTCAGGTATTTTGCTACAATTGTTTTTGCTTTTTTGTTTTGTTTTGTTTTTGCAGTTGCTGCTTTAATTTAAAATCAAATTGATATATATCGTCCTTTTTTCCGCAGCTTGACTTTCAACTTCCAGCAAGGTTTGATTTGTCATACTCTACAGAGGATGAATCTAAGCGAGAAAGACCAGTGATGATACACCGTGCAATTCTAGGTTCAGTTGAGCGCATGACAGCTATTCTTTTAGAGCATTTTGGAGGAAAATGGCCTTTCTGGCTAAGTCCGCGTCAAGCAATTGTTTGTCCTGTCTCTGAGAAGTCTTCATCATATGCAATAAGAGTAAGCTAAATTATTTACTTGGTTTCCCTTCCTAGTATAAGATTGATAATTTATTCGTAAAACTCAGCAAATATGTGCCATTTGTTTAGTGTTTCTGCCTTTTTTTAATAACTATAAAACTTAATCTACAAATCTGAAAACAGAATGTACAAAAGGCATTTATCAGTTAGATTGTAGCATCGGAACCAGGGACCACCACTTGGAGTGATGGTAAGGTGCTTGTTTCTCAAGTCATAAGCAGGATGCGCATTGAGCCTCTAGGTGATGATCCTTTTTATAGATGGTAGCATTGGAACCCTGTGATCCTTGATTATAAGAAATATTACTGGATTTCATGCTGGCTTATCCTGGATTGGTAATGAGACGTATTTGATGAAAATGTGGTAGGATATGACATGTATGGTGGAAGACAACGGCCAAAGGCTAGGTCTGATGGAGGAATGTTTATTTTTTGATCACTTACTTTAGTTAACGTTTCAATTTGCTATAGATTCTCAGTATGGCCTGTGTCTAAGAGTTTGGAGATAAGCCAGTAGATAAAAAACACCTGGAGATTTCTTGGAGACATCTTGGTTTCTTTCTATGGAGGATACATTTATTATCTGCCTATTTTAATAACTGTATGGAAACGTGTCATTAATAAGTATATAGAATGATTATCAAGGATACGCTTTTATCATCATTGTATGGTGTATACTTTCTAGACGTATTGTAAGTGAAAGTATTCTGTATAGTTCAAGGCACTTAACGGTTATTGTTGTTTCTTTGCTTACTTTTGCTTTGTGTCCTTTACAGGTTCGTGATCAAATTCATCAAGCTGGTTATTATGTTGATGTTGATACGACAGACAGGAAGATTCAAAAGAAGGTAAAACAAAACCCACTTGTATTCTGACGAGCTCATCATTATACCAGTGTGTTCGAACTGTGATTTTTCTACCGTGAATTTGACTGTTTCCATTTTAAATAGCAATATGTTTTAGGTCAGAATTTATTTGTGTTAGTTCCACAATTTTTTAAATTCATTTATGACTGTTTTACAAATAGAATATAAAAATAGATCTAAACATATATAATTAATACTTTTTTGACGATGCGATGAAACTGTGTATTTCATTTCATTGTAGAAATTGAACAGACAAATCAACGTGCCAGTTATATGTATCAATCCGATTAGCTGCAGCGGATGTTTTGCTTATTGTGCTTCCAAATGAAAATGTTATATCTTTTATATTTGGACTTTTCTGTTTTTAAAATTGAACATGAAAAATGTTTTTACACACTGAAGGATTTGACATATTTTTAATAACTGAATTCATTGGCCTGTATCTTGAAATTGATTTTTGTTTATTGAATGTATTTTGTCGCAGGTTCGGGAGGCTCAATTAGCACAATACAACTATATCTTAGTTGTTGGTGAGGAGGAAGCAAAGACTGGTCAGGTACTGTCAAATCTGTTTTTCCCTTTATTTTGAAATCTCTTTGACTGCAATATAAAAAGTGTTGGACATAATTTTTTGTAGAATACATTTTCTTTTTGAAAAACTTTTGGGATTAAATTATCGTAAAAGAGTATTTACAGAGAGACAGGAGCCCAAGAACAGGGGTGGGCATGCCTCAAATCAAAATTTTTGGTCTGCCCGTCATCTGTGGCAGCGCCAAAACCGACCAACAAAGTCAATTGCGCTAAAGCTAAAGGCAAAACAAGAAGGGAGCTGAGAGAAACTAAGAGACACCAAGGGAAAATGTTGGCCACATCGAAAAACCTGACAACTCGGAGAAACAGAAACAATGAAACAAAAAGCAACACGACCCAAAACACAAAAAGAGAGAGCCTGCCCTAGCCCCACCCCTAAGGTTGTCAGGGCATCTGTCCACAATGATAAATTGGTTGCAGCCAAGAATGTAGTGTGTCTAGTTGTGCACGATAGTCCTCAGTGTCCACAAAGGTCGTTGCTTCTTGAAAGATTTTGAAAGCTTACACCTTTCTGGCCTGTGACATAGCAAACCCGAGCCCATCTGGGTGTAGTTTTGCAGAGGTGAGCTGGATATGACGGTGTAATTCCTGCCATGACATTGCCTGGTTAATTTGCATGCATGCATATGGGCATTTCCCTGTCCATAGCCATGTAGTGGTATTTAGCCTATGAGCCCACGATAATTGTTGTTGCTGCTTGATATCCTCTTGACACTCCCAAGCTCGATATCCTCTTGACGCTTCCTGTTTCAACGCTTTCTGACACCGTTCCTCCTTTTGCATTTCCTTCCTAATATTCTTCCTGAGTTGGTCTTCCATTTCAGCCCGTGCCTTGGCCTCTGTGGCAATTCATTATCATCTGAGCTTGTCCATTTCTTCTTGGTGCCATACTTGCAAATTGTGTAGATGTCGTTGGAAATGTTCCTCACACGCAGCCCATTTGGCTTCCCAAATGCAGTGCTCCTCAACCCGAGCCTCCAACGTTGCCTCCTCATGAGCCAAAGCCACCTGTGTTTGAACAGCTTGTGCGTTGGCATCAGTTGAGGAAGTCGGCCCTCCAACCGCCATGAGCGCTAGAACCATAGAATTAGGTGGAATTTCCTCCAACCTAGCCTAAGTTTTCCTCCGGCTGTAATAGATGGAGTGACCAAAGGACCCGGTAGGACACATGGTGTGAACTGGCCTAGCTGCTCTCCACGAAGCCAGAATTAACCCCGAGTGTCTCCTTGATTGTCGGTGTCTTAAAGACACCAGCAAAAAACCTGGAACATTAACATGGCATCCCATCCAAAGGCACTCAAGAAATGTGAAATGCGTACCTTGAAGTTTCCATATGTTCCTAGAATGTACAAAGAAACATTCAACAAGATTAGCCACCAACTGCCATAAATCTGAGAGGGCAAACTGCGGCACCTGACTGCTGGCTGTTCTTGGCACAAGACCAACAAAGAAACTTTGTGCATTCTGCAGCCCCCTTGTAATAGGTAGAATCTCTGTATTACAAGACCAACAAAGAAACTTTGCTCTATCTGAAATGACTTTAGATGATGCCCTGGTATTTTAGCATCTATGTAATCTATATTAGGTTTAAGGTTTCCACTTCCGATTGTCTCCTTTTTTAAAAATTGCAATATGCTTTATTTTAGAAGTCTTGCAAGTATCTTACTGATTACTATAGTGCATCGAAGTTCTTTGAATCATTAGTTCCTAGATATCAAAGGTGTTTTTATACAAGTTACGAGTAGTTTTGGTGAAATAGAAATGAGATTAGCTTCTTATTTGTGATGCCATGTTTTTCTTGATAATACCCACCCATGGTAGAAGTAGTTCTGAAAAATTTTACTTATTGTAGACTTGTAGCTTTCTGTATATAGGATTATCATTCAGAGCTTTTATGCTCATCACTCCAAGAGGGATCCCAGGAGGATGGATGGATGAGCAAAAGCCTAACCTCTTTGAGTTGTTGCATCCAAAGCTCAAACACATGTCTTCTGAATTAAGACAAGCAGTGTACAATGTTAGAATATGTTTGTAAGAAGATGGACAATCATTGGTTTTTTAACCAAAGTTTACAATGTGTGTAGTAAATGGTTCCGATGGATTGTAAAAAGTTATGAAGGTTCAAGAAAATAAATACTTTTAAGCTACCAAGAAGAAAAGTGTGAAAAATAAAAGCAAGAGAATTGAGAAAGTGTGTATTTACAAGAAAAAAGATAAAGTGATGACAAGAGGAAGTTGTAAGACTAAAGAAGTTGACGGCAAGAAATGATGAGGAAGGTGGCAACACCAAATGGTATGGAACTTTGAAACTACATCAAGAAATTCAAAAATGAACCATGAATAGAAACTAAGTGAAGTTAGAAGACATTGGTACCAGTTTGTAAGATACTGGTAAAGATTTCACAAAGGTTCAAATGCATTTGTAAGCAAAAATTTCCAAAATTGTGAAACCCAAGATGTCTGATATTCAAATGGAGCTTGGAGCACAAGAGATAAAGAAAGAAAGCAAGTACAGTGAATCACCCAGCATCCAAAAGGAGCCTATGAAGAGGTGAAGCTTAAATAGGTAGAGTACAAGTTGAGTAGTATGAATAGAAGTTCAACAAAGATGAAGTTATTGATCTAAGAACCTATTGAGTGATGAGGTTTAGTGTAAGAAGGTTGAACTACGAGAATGAAGTGAATTCCAGTTTTGCATAAGACCAACAAAATGTGAAGTTTCAAACACATCGTAAAAAACACACGTTTTTATGATGATGTCAAAGCTCTGACTTGGTGTATGACCATAACACAGTCAGAAGTTACGATTACATATAAACACCCAAAGTTGAGGGTGAGGATCCGAGAAGTATACATCGGCAAATTGAGCCTCCAGGTGATGACCTTGGTTATGTAGCAGATTGATAAACCAACTCCAGCCTTGAATGGTAGCATTTATGTTTCTTTAAAGAAAATCTCACATTTGAGTCTGAAATTTCACCTTGTCTTCATAAATTGAATGTTGGTTTTGTACTTTCTTTATTTGACTTTAGTCTTGCTAATTTTCGCTTCCAGATTCCTGCTTTTTTATAGCTGTTTCTGAAAGTATATAAAGCCTTCCTACACCTTATCTTTGTGGTGCATGAGGATTCGAACTTTACATTTCAGATGCCAATTTTAGTATCTTGTATTTAAAACCCATATTCTTTATTTTATGTTCTACGTACCATAAGCTATGTTTTACGGACATTGATTCTCACTCCTAAAAGCAACAAGGTTATATGATTTTCCATGGGAATAAATACGTACAGTTTAGCACTCAGAGTTGTATCACTTGGGTAGAGAAGGAATGGCAAAGATTAAGAGACTATTTTCCATATGAACTACGATTTGTTAGTTACACAATCATTTATGCATCAGCTATTTCCACCTGAATTGACTGATCGACTGTCTCTTGTTTGATGTATGTCGACACGAAAAAAATTCCTTGTATGAGATCAAGGAAATAACGATAACCCTTTATTTGATTCAGTTAACGTATCTTTCTGTCATCAATGCATTCCTTTGTATTTTATTTCAAAGAATATTGTGTTGGATGAAGTCCACTTTCTTGGTCTCGTGTTTTTGCTACGTACCAAGAGACCTTATCTTACCAATTTCATTCTGGTGTGCAGGTTAGTGTGCGGGTTAGGGATCACTNATTATCTTACCAATTTCAGTCTGGTGTGCAGGTTAGTGTGCGGGTTAGGGATCACTCTGAACATACGGTCAAGAGCATTGATGAACTTCTGCAGTTCTTTAAAGAAGAAACTGAAGCATTTCACTAGCTTTCAGCTTCAAATGAACGTGCTACTTGTTTTTCTGGGATATGGAATTTGTTTTGTTCCAGGACAAATTATTGCCATATTGGATTGCTAAGTTAACAGCATTCTTCTTATGTTGCATGAACAGAGTTGGTTCTTAAGAAGAAGATAATAATGATTTAAGAATGGGCATTAATTGAAGGGTTGGAAATAGAATTTCAGTTAGGGATTTTTCTCCTGTTTCTAGAATGGCTGACTTTCTTGATTTTTTTATGTGATGCTAAGGTGTTTTGAAAAAATAGATTTTAAAAGTAGATATCACCAACTAAGAATGATAGAGGACAAATCGAAGAAAACATTTAAAACTCTTGATAGCATGTATTTGTGGCTTGCTATGATATTTGCTTTGACAAATGTACTTAGGGTGGGTGGGTGGATATGTTGGATTCTAAAAATAATATTGATAATAAGCGCAGAAAAAAAGAGAAGGGCTTATGCAAGAAAAAAAAAATTTGATCATTAATATGAACAAGTGCACTTTCCTTGTATACAAGGTCATATGTTTGGGTTATGTGGTATTCACAAATTAAATATGACTCAAGCTAAAGAAGATGGAAGTAAACAAGAAGTGCTTTACTCTTAAGGGGTTTTTTAAAAGGTAAAATGCTTTTTTAGCTTGATAGATTTTTTTTTTACGAAACGACAAGGTAGTTGCATTAATAAGGAAAGAAAAAATCATGAAGGCATATAAAACTACGAATTAACCCCACAACAGAGTGGTTAATCCTATGATCCATTTTGAAAAAACTAGTCATGTGGTTAAATGTGTAGTAGGGGCATTTTGCCCTTAACCTTTTGTGAAGGGAGTCAAGGACATTCTTGAACTTTTTTGTAACAATGAAGCCAGTTGCTTCTTAGAACTCTTTAAACTTTTGTTTCCATTTCTTTTGATCAATTGTAGACTTAGCTTTGTTTGGGTGGAAACTAGCTAAGACCCTTTGGATATGCCTTATGAGATCAACCTAGGAGACTTGACAACCAATCTTCATCACTTCATATGGGCATTGCCTTGGATGGAACCAACTACAAATATTCATAGTATGAGTATTCAATTGCTGGGTCAACAATTGCTCTTCTTCCTATGCCAACCTAGCCCTCATGGCTTTTGTTGCTTTTTTCCTTTGAGTTCTATTTAGAGCCTCTCGACATAGATCTTTCTCGATTTGTGTCCTTAGCTCTTCCTCCAACATGTTGTGGATTGAAGCTTCTGGCAACTCTCGTTGATGTTGTTCTTGCTCCATTGCCTTGTGAACTTCTTGCTCCACCTCTTGGAGCCTAGTCTTTGTTGCTTCTACCTGCTTTGCCATCTCCTCTGTCTATCTTTGTTGTTCTTGAGAGCATGCCTCTTGAGCAACATGCTGTAAATCTGCTTCATACTAAGCATGAAGCTCCCGACCTATCTGCACTTCAAGGAGCCTAACTTTCTCTTGTTGTAGAGGCTCAGAAAAGGACCCTTGATCCAAAGTATCGACCTTGACAACTGACCACCCAAACTTCTTGACCCTTAAACCTTGTAGAATAGATGAGGAAGACTCCCCCTCCAAAGAAGGACGTTGTTGTGAATAAAACCTCCCCATAGGGTGGGATGACATAGGATTAAATGGCTCGGCTATTTTCCCCAGTGTCAAAATTAGATTGGAATGATGTCCCCGTTGCCCTTTTCTAAGAGCAGCCAAGAAAAACTTTGGTAAATTTACTGGGTGACCCTTCTGCATACATCACATAAATAAGAAATGAGAACCTTGGAGCTTCCAGGCATTCCTAGATTGAACGAAATAATGTTCAATGAGTTCGGTAGCATCTTGCCATAGATCGGATAAGGCAGATTTGGGATCTGGCCACTTGTAGTTTTTGGCATTGCTCCCTACAAAAACCCTTCAGTGTCTTGCAACTTGTGTCTTGTTGGAAGGACCATCTCTCCTCCAAGCATGATACCCATATACTCTATAATGTCCTGCTTGATAGACTTATGTAGGAGGTTTGTATGAGGATTAGTACTACCAATGCACCAATGCTTAATTTGGTTAAAAAAAAAGTTACTGGATTTTATTGGCCATAAAAATGTGAAAATCTTTTAAATAGTTGCACATTACTATATGTGTATGATAATGGTAGGTGATACCTCAACTAGTTAACCAAGGAATGCTCCCAATGACTTGGTAAAGGAAAAGGTCATCTCAAAAGCGATGAATGTGAAAAACACTAACCAACTTATCCTTCTCAAATGAAGTTTGTTAAAAACTTTTCTAAGTAAATCTTGATGACAATGAAATGACAATAGGTGGACTTCTATCCCAAGAAGGTAACTATAGTTTACAAGCTTTGAAAGATTACAAATGTTTTTTGTTCTTAAAGTGTTTTATTTTCAAAATTTTCTATACTAATAATAAAGCTTTGTAATTTAATATTTCATAATTTAACTTAAACATTAAACATCTAAAGTTGATTGAGGAAGTTTGTATTTTAATTTTCTAATCAAACACAAATCTAGAAAATAAATTGTTGTGGTTGAGACTCAAAATGGCTTGTTTGTTATATTCATGCCATGTTAGGGTTTCAAAGAACTTAAAAGTAGTTATAAATATTATAGGCTTTAAAGAGGTATAGTCTAAGCTTATGAATCCTTTTATCTCTAATGTTTCTAAATGGTAGACTATAATGAATTGATTTTCTTTAAAGATATGCTTTGTATTCCTTCACGTAAAGTGAAGAATAATTTGATTGTTTAGAAGTGCAAAATACTTCATTTTGTGTATAGATTTTATTATTATGTTAGAATTGCTAATATTGTAGAAAAGTTTATAACAAAGAATAATATTTGACAAAAATACCAAAATTGACTTCAAAGTTGCTAGACAAAACATGGAATTGATTGTGTATTGATAAAATTACAAAGATGACACATTTGATAGGTTTGTAATTATATCATTCTTTTGAATTTCTTAATTCAATTTGGAAGGGTTTCCTTTTGCAAGCCAACCATTTGAAGTTTTGTGGATCTTAAGGGTTTCATTAGTGGAATCAATTTCTTCACAATTATCATTCCCCCATGGGGGATTGTCAGTTATACCCAACTTCTTAGATTGATGATGATGTCTTTACTTCTTTTATCAATATAGAAACTTTTGTCAATTTTGAGAATGTAAAGTCAACATTTGACGAGTAGAAACCTATGACTCATAGTGATGTTGATGCAAATAACATGTATGATTTTGTTTTTTGATGATATATATGAGTCATTGTTTGTTGATTTACATCATGATATATCTTCATTCAAGTTTTGGGTTACCTTGTAATCAAAGTTTTGCTTTGCAATTAAATGATGTGATACAAAATCATGACATTCAAGCCATTCATGCCATGTACTATTTTCATTTTTTTTCTATTTGTTAAGAAAGGTAATGCTTCAATAGTGCAATGGGCCTCATTTGTACATAATGAGGGTTGATAATTCTTAAAATAGATATCAGATTTTGATACCCAATCTAAAAAATATTTTAAAGTTTCATGTTTTGTTGAGCTATTTAATATTCTTTTTTTTTTTAATTTCTCAAGAAAGCTAAGTATTAAATTGTTAGTTCCATTAAACATATGTAATTTATTGCCACACGGTTTGGTTCTCATAGATGTTTTTTTTTTTGTTGAAATCAACCTTTTTAAAGATAAAAAGGAATTAGTATTGCAAGTAGGTAGGAAGACCTAAATTCAATGAATTACATATTATAATCATTCTAATTCTTGTAACTTTTGTCATCATGAAGAATATTTGTTTAATGCTTGTCCCTTTTTGCTCAAGAAAAAAAGATGATGAGAAAAAGAAAAAAATGTTAAAGTTGAAGATAAAAAAAAAAAAAAACAACTTGAAGTTAAAGATAGGAAAAATCAAGTTATTGCTAATGATAAGAATGACCAAATGACAATAAAGAAATAATAAAAAAAGGAAGTTTATGTATATATTTTTACTTGTACTACATATTTTTCCTTATATGACATCAATACTAGTAACTCAAAGATTAAAACTAATGTTGACAAGTAAGTTATAGCTGATGGTAAGATTTTTGATATAAGGTTAACATTAAATGATGAAGTAATAATGATGTATAATATGTACCACTAGTTTTTAGTGAATTTAGTTTTTCTATGAATATTGGTATTTCACCATAACTTTCTATTACTACCTCAAATTCTTTTGCTATTCTAAATTCAAAAAAAAAAAAAAAATGTCAAAAATGATATAAATGTTATTAAAGGTAGGAGCATGTCTCTAATTTGAAGGGGAGTAGTATTTTTAACATGTTTGGTGATGAGTGGCAAAGTAGACCCTATGTTCAATCATATAGATCACAAGTGTTCATGTGCAACCTTATCGAATCTCATGAACACTAGGATAGGTGTTTAGATAGTTGGATAATAGATTGTGTGGGGCTTGTTTGTATGGTTAAGGATGATCGAGATCTAGGATAGTGATGTTGTTGTGACCCTACCTAAAATATTGTTAAAATATTAATATTCTAAATAATCTAGTCTAAGTACAAGATATAAATCTAGTCTAGGTTATGCATGGAGTATATGTTTTTAATTCACATCCTAAACATATGCTAACATTGTTGAATTACTAACTACCCTTTGCTAGACATACCAAGTAGTGCATTATTGGGATTACCAAATGTTAATGTATTTATGTTCAAAGTTTGTTGTACTCATGTGGTGTGATTAAGTGCAATAGAATATAAAATAATTAACTACATGTGTGTAACTTAAAGAAACTATTAAAATTAAATTATAGTTAATAAAATTATTAAACTATGCAAAGTGTTGTAATAAAGACAAATAGATCTCTATCTTATTGTTATCATGAAAATGTATTTAGGTACATAAACACTCAAATAAGACTTCGGATAATCTATCTAGTTTATGTTGTGAGCACTTGATAAATTCTAACTTTTGTAGAAAGAAAATGCATGAGTTTGGCTATGCTATTGATCAAATGATGTCATAAATGTGGTTGGTGTATGCATTTATTACCCTTGCATCAACATTGTTACTTTGACAAAGTTGACCATGCATTGATGCTAATGCATTGACATTGTAGCATCAATGTATTTGATGGAATTAAGATTCATCATACCCCTATGATTGGCTGAAAACTCATGCTCTAGTTAACAAAATTAGGATCAAATTTACTGATGAAATTATGGGAGTGACTTGACTAACTCCAACTAATTGACTCGAGTGTTGCATTACAAAATTTATTTGAGTACTTTTACAAATTTTACTCTAACAAAATCGAACACATTGTTCCTTTCATAAAAGATTGTGCAAATATGAATAAAGTTGTTCAAGACATATGCTTTTGTAGTGCTAGTCGGTGGTGGCTCCTCACACCTTGGTGGTAGTTGCAGCTACCCTATTGCTACTAATTTTAGTTGAAATACATCAATTCGTGCACTTATATTTTCTTATTTTGTCTTGGAATCAATAATTGTCAAGGCTAGTTCACCTAGATTAGCTAGTTTAGGAACCTTCCAAGGACATGATAGAGTTAGAAACATTTCATGAGGATTGATAAACTAGGTAGCAAATTATTTGTGTTCAATATCGAATGACTTAATTGTGTCTTATAGGTCATGATAGTTTGTCATTCTCCTAGCTAGATTTTCAGTAATAGTCCTTTGATCTTGAAATTTTGTTTTTAGGACCTTAAGTTCAATATTAGCTATTTTCAGCTTTTGACCCACCTTCTTGTAAAGCTTGTATTCATTCTCATACAATAAGTATGAGTTGGCCACCTATTTCTCAAACTCTCTTCTTTTGATAAGCTTCATGTATTCTGCGATTTCTTCCATTTATAGCTCCTTCATGCAAATATTTGCCTAATTATATGCATTTAGTCCATTAAAGATGGGTTGTCATGCATTGCCTTGGAGCTATTGGAGGACTTGGTTTAACCTTTTCTTGGTTAATTAATTCTCCTTCTTATTGATTTTCATCTACATGCCCTCTTGGTTCTTATAATGATTTTTGAGTTTTTCAAAATTCAGAGCCTTATTGATATAGGTGGCAATCTTGATTATCAATTTCTTGTGGATGGCATGCACCTCTTCCATATATAGACTCCTATTCTTTGTTGCTAACATTTGTACACTTGCATTCACCTTTGCCAACTGCTTCTACTAGTGCTTAAGGTATTCTTCCATTTGTTCTTTAAGGTTCTTTATCTTAAGTAATCTTCTATTCTCTTTCGTCAATTACATTTTCCTTGCATATTGTGATGAGGTTTTTGTTTTCTCCATTTAACATTGGTTTTGTCAAGGATGCATCCCATGTGAATTTTTTCTTCTACATTTCAACCTATCACTCTTTGGCCTGAAGTTGTTCATAGGTCTTATCCCTTGTAAGACTTGGTTAATGAAGGGTAGGATTAGATAAGTAGGCTTTCAACTATGCAACTTTGACTATTAGTTGTTGATTGAGTAATGTAGCCTCTTGAAGTTGTACTTTGATAATGATCAACTTATCCCTTGTCTTGATGAACATAGATTGGGTAGATGAAATGTCTTCTAAAATGTCAAAGATACCTAGAATCAATGGCCTAACATTCACTAGTCTATCCAATAGTTCTTCATGTTGTGCTGCACTCATCTCTTATGATCTAATTCCTCTAGATATATAGATGTCTATCATAGTAGCAAAATCTAGAATAGGTACTATAGGAATCTTTAGAGCTTCACCAATCCTATCTTCCACCACCTCTATAGCTATCTCCTATCCCTTGTGCAACATGATTATCATTGTAGATTCAGGCCCCTTCTCCAACATCATGGAAAAGGTTGCAGAATTGTCCAAAATTTTGTGCAATTATTTTGATAATAGGGATACTACAACTCTTCTCATGGTAGGGTTTACTTAGATCAAGGCTTGACCTCATCTCATAGAGAAGAGATTGAAAAGAACATCTTGCTACCAGCTAACCGTGTAAGTAACTTCATTCAAATGACTCAATGTAGGATAATAATCCACTAATTTTCTAACAAGTGCTTGATGAGATAATTTCAGGTCTTCTATTTTTTCTCTAGCACTTGATGTCTCCTTGGCTAGTGAAGATGATGTTTCTTCTTAGAGCCTCAACTGTAACTTCTCTTTCATCATCTCTTGCCAAGACACTATGGTAGCCTTTTGAAGAATGTCATTAGGGTAGCAAGTAATTTCTCTCCTTTATACAATTTTGTGATAAGGCATGGAAAGAGGAGTATCTTCTTGTGTTTCTCATTTTTCTTGAAGCAATTTTCGATTTCCAAGAAGATGAGCTAGAGTAGGTTGATAGAAAATTTCATACTAAGTGTAGTACAAGCCCTGATGGAGAAGGATGCCATCTTGCTAGGATGTCACCTTGCTAAGAAATACTATGGGATTCAAGAGGTATGTAGCAATCTTAAAATAAATTCTCTATGCTTGGTTGAATGCATTGTACTCTTTCTTATCCACTCCATAACATCTCTAGGTTTACTTCTTACTTTCAATGTCTAATTGCATGGATACTTTTGCCAATTTGTTTCCCACAATTGGAAGCCCTAGGGCTTATGCAATGACCTCCACTGAATAAGAAATGATGGTGTCCTTGATTTTAATAGTTGCATCTTTCTAGTGTTTATTTTAGAAGAGATACATTTATCCAAAGTACCACTCTTCATTGGTTGAAATGGTGGACAAAAATAGAGATTTTTGTAGTTGTTCCAAGACCTCTTGGACTACAAATTCCAAGAAAGGTCCAAAACTTGATTCCTAAAGAACAACACTCTGGATTTCTTTGGTTCTAATCTTCTTGAGACAATCTTTAGCAAACGTTTGAGAGTGTGTCTCTACAAGGGCATCTCATTCTACCTTGATTGCTCTATCTTTGTAGTGGAAATCTGCCTAATAGATTCCACCTTGGATTTCTCTCTTGTGGGCCCAATGGCATTGATGGCTTTAGCCTCATGCTTTGGCTATGCATGTCCTCTTAAAAATTCTCTTCTTGGTCTCTTTCCCCTTCTTTATGATGGATTACCCATCTCAGAAACTCTCTTAGGTGCCATTTGTAATCATATGAACAATAAGTCATTAGTTCTTAGTCATTGTCTTTCAGTGTTGTTATTCTTAATCATTCTTGGAGTTGGCTTAAATTCAAAATATTTCGCACTAATGTCCGTAAGTAATTATAGTTTATCATCCTAGAGGTTTTAAGGTAGTTAGCCATATTTAATTTTTAGTATTTTAATTACCACTAGCATTAATTACCTTAGTTGATAAAAAGTATGAGACTTATTAAGTATTGTAAATCATAAGTATCCTACCTCTACAAAATAAAGCTCAATTGCAAGAGCTTACAAGTTTTTGAATGGGATGAATTAGATGTCTAGTTTACAAAATGTTACTATTTGAAGGCTTGGGCTCTTTGAAATGGCAAACTTCCTTTGTAAAATGAGGGAAATGTGAGGAAATTAGCTAAGTATCATAGGTATATAGTATTTTTCCCTTAGGTCAACATTGATGCATCAATGGGGCTTCATTAACATAGGTCCTTGTATCAACACAGTAACATAAATGGGACTATTGTAAGAAATTTTCCTTTGATTTTTTACTAATTTCATCTGAATTCCTAGGTGATTTTGGGGTTGAATGAGAGACAAAAAGAAGGTTAACATATGAGGACATAGAGGATAAGTATGAATGATGAGTTAGAAAAATATGCAAAGCATGAACCATGATACTTAGGGTTATCAAAATGTTATTGTACAAAATATAGAGACAATGAGCAAAATGGTGATGCAAATAGTTAGTTGAATAATACTTGGATGACTTGGGTATGTGGGGGGATTTTCATAAGCTAGATGTTCAAAAGTTATACAAATGGATCTTTTTAAAATCTGTCTACTACCCAAAATACCCTTGGATAACCATCTCACAAGGTGTCTATGTCCATGTTGGAGATTAAATGTTGATTAAGTATATGTTTCACACTCATACAACTATTATTATTAGTATCCTATACTATGCTAATAAAGTCATCCAACACATAATCATATGTAGCAATGAGGTGGATATGACATGAAAAGGAATTGTAGAGATTGGGATGTGATATACCTGACCATGTCAGCAACAAATTCTTATGTCAATCATGATTTAATGAGCATCATACTCTATGTCTAGGTTCCAAACCAACTCCATACCTTTGCCAGTAACATTGCATCATGTCATGCCAAACTCACCACCTTGAGACTAGCCACAATCATATGAAAATACCATTAATTAACAAAAGAAAACAAGGATGATAACATTAAATTAATTAATTACATAGAACATTTAGTGTGAGGACTCTTGAAAATTGGTTAGAGGAATGCCTTCAAGCATTAGTAACATGTTTTTCCAGCCCTATAGCTAATGATAATCCCATTAACAATGCACCTTTAGGCATGGGTAATATGCGTTTCTAGTCACATGATGAAACTAGTCCAAAAGACATTGAAATTTCTGGAAGTAGCCTACCTTCAAGCATGGGTATCATGTCTTTCTAGTGTTACTTGAGGAATATTTTTTACATATGTCAATTAATTAATTATTATGTTATTTGTACCAGAGGGCTACTTTTAGGTATGGGTCACATGTGTTTTCAGTGCCATAGCAAGATAACTTCTTTATTAAAGAACACTCTTGTCATATTTGAAACATGAGTAATAATATAAATGAGTGTAGTAGAGCCCATAGAGGAAGTCCAAAAGAATCTGAAAATCTGCTTGATGCCATACCCTTTTTCATTCCCTCTTGGTCCTTTTCCTTTTCTTCATGGCATAATGATCATTAAATAATTTTAGTTTCATGTGAGAAGAATCACATTTAATGATAAGAACCTCTTATTTATAAAGACTAGAGGAATGAATGATGTGGTCTTATTACTTTATACAATTATTTTATTAATATCTTGATAGCATAGGGCATAGTCTAGATACCAAGATTGGCCTCTGCATAAAAGTAGTATTTTTTATTTAAAATTTATAGAATGATTTAAAAAAAAACGTAAAACATAAATTAATTAAAATATTATAAAACAAAAAAGTGAAAAATTGATCCTCATAATATGTTAATTTGTATGGGTTTCTCCCCCATTTCTAGATTGAAAGGAAAACATGCAAAAAATAGAATGGGCCTTGGAAGTGGTAGAGGTGTCTTTGGAGTGCATGGCTACTTAGGAGTAATTGAATGGTTTGACTTGTTACATGTTGACTAATATAAGTTTCTATGGAAAGTTAGGATGATATATTTGCATGTATGATATAAGGTCATTTCCACAGTGTTTGGAATTTAGTATATTAAGATACACAAATGGGGTTCTAGTAAAGGAACTTGTCTTCAAGTTGAAATTCTACTTATTCTATTTTATCATCATTTCATTGTTTGATATAGGCTTTGTACACTTCATTCATTATGAAGGCTACTCTTTGGTTTTCATCTAGGATGATGAGATTAATGAGTCATTCCTACCATGTGAGGCTAATGTTGAGGCAAAGATCATAAGCTATGTTAAGTGTATGTAACTTGGTTTGGACAGGAAGTTTTGGTAGCTTACTATACATTAGTTCATAAGGGACGTAGCCTATGTAAAGTTTCTAGGTGGAGCAGTAGGCTCATAAGACATCGTTGAATTTTATGCTAGTCTTTCCTATGTCTACTAATTGTCTTAGCAAGGACTTGTGTGATCTTTCTATTAGTGACTTTACCTTAACCATTGGCCTAGGGATGGTAGGGTATAGTGAGCTTATGGTCTACCCCTAAGTATCTCATTAGCTTTTTGAAAGTAGTGCGTGTAAAGTGAGTATGATTATTAGAAATAAGTATCCTTAGCACATCAAACCTATTTACCACCTATTATTAAAAAAAATTATATTTGTAGCCATTGCTGTAGTATAATATACTACTACTATGGCCTCTATCCATTTTATGCAATAGTTTGCAACAATAATGATGAAGGACTTCTAGTTTGACATGGGTGTGATGAGATTGATGAAATTAATTCTCTATAAGTCAAATGGCTTCAATGGTTAGATCCATTATTAAGGACCTTCAAGCTTTATAGTCATCTTACCATCTTATTCATATCTTTCAAAGGAGTTAGTGAATAGATAAGTGTCCCTAAAGATTATCAACTAAAAGTAGCTTGCCATAATAATTTTTATGGTCAAACTCCTTATGGTATAATGGTCTTCACAAGGTCCCTTGTGAGAGGCTTGGAAATTTTGTCTTCTTCTAAAACATACCATCATACCAAGCCATATGTGTATATATTATAAAGGTTACCCTTTATTTCCATGTAGTGTTTGACTTGGTGTAGGACTTGTTACTTCCCACATTTATCCCATTTAATAGGAAATTTTTGCTTAAGTAGATAGAGGAGATAATGAACATATCATGGCTTGATTGCATTAGATTTCACCATTGTTTCCTTTGCAAATAATAGATCATTGGGAAATTGATCAAATAGTGGCTCATTCCTAGTCTTGTTGTCTCATTGTAATAAGATAAGTGATTAGCTACAATGTTTTCAGTCTCCTTTTTGTCAATTATTATGATATTAAAACCCTTCAAAATGATTAGTCATTATATGATATGAGGGGTAACTGTTGGCTTGTTCATTAGAAATCATACTGCACTATGATTAGTGTGCACAAAAACCTTGTACCTAGGCACATAACACTCGAATTTCTCTAAGCTATACACCTTGACCATTAGTACTGTTTCCATAGTGGTGTAGTTTAGGTGTGCACTTGTGATGCTTTTGCTTGTATAATAGATCTAATATGGATGTTTCTAGTCATCCAATTATATAATCACTACTTTCAAGATGAAGAAGGATGCATTAAATATGATGTATAATGACTTGGACCAATTGGGAGCATATAGAATAAGAGTTATTGTAAGCTTTTATTTCAAGAGCTCAAATGCACAATTGTATTTCTTGGTCCATTCAAATGCTACATCCTTCTTTGTTAACCTCACTAGTAGGTTGGCAATTTTGGATAAGTTCTCAATGAATCTCTAATAGTAACCTATCTATTTAAGGAAGGATCTAACATCTATTACTAATTATGGTTTCTATGTAGTTCCTTGGATTACCATGATGTTCTTTGGATCTACCTCTATTCCTTTTTCTAATATGTGGTGCCCAAGAAGAATTCCCTCTTGGACCATCAGACAACTATTTTTTCCAGTTGAGCTTAAGATTGATTTCTATGTACTACTTTAATACCAGCTTTAACTGTTCCAATGCCTGCTCAAAATCAAAACCATAGGTGGAGAAGTTATCTATGAAGGCTTCCATATCATTTTAATTTGTTACTCCAAGATTCTAAGGATAAGACATTGGAATGTTTTAGGAACATTAAATAGGTCAAAAGATATATTCTTGTAGGTAAAAATTCCTTAAGGACTTTTGTCTAATCTTTTGGGACTATCTGGACTTGACTATAGTTACTATAACCATCTACAAAGCTATAATACTTGTGACATGTACTAGTGTCTAACACATGGTCTACAAATGGTAAGAGAAAAGCATCCATGAAATTTGCCATGTTTAATAGTTTAAAATTGATGTAGATTCTCCATTATGTATATTTCTTTGACATAATAATGAGTTGGCTTAGATGAATTTGGCTTTTAGGAGCTTCTCTACCTCCTTTTTGGCAAGTTGCTTTAGTTTATGATTTAGTCTTCACTATGGCTATCTCTTGGGATTAATGGCTAGATCTATATAGATTATGTGTTGGTGTATGCATGGATCAATCTTGGTGATTTCATCATATGACTAGGAAAAGATTGTCGTTCGTTTTTATCACCATCAATAATGTTTTCTTTTAGTTCCTTGTGAGATGTGCAATCATGATTATTGGTTTATCATTATTTAAGAACATATAATCAAGGGATTCTAATAATTTTTAAGTTCAATAGACATCATTTCAAATGTATCTAGAATTTCCAACTCTCCCTAGTCCATTTCTACTTCTCGAAGATTTTTTGGATAAGAGAGTTGGTGTTTGAGTTATACCATATCATCTAATTGGTCAATATAGGTATTTGTGAGAGCTTTTTAAGGTTTTATGCATATAGTAGAATAGTAGCTTTTATCTGTAACTAGCCACTAGATGTCATCTTGCACAAACACTTTTATACACATAAAATTTGCACATGATTTTCCTACTATGATAGTTCTATGTCTAAATTTTCAAATATTTTTCATGCTATTGCATCTCATGTCACTATACATGATGCATGAAATTTAGTTCTTCTCCACAACTCCATGCTCATTCTCCTTAGAAATTTCCAAGGACAGATCCCTAATTTCAAGATAGGCATCAATTGTACTTAGCCAAGCTGATGAGTGGCGAGGTACCCCTACACTCAACCATATGAATACGAGCGTTTCACACTTCGGTCGAACTCCGTAGACGGACTAGTTGTGGTATCTAGACAGTTATCCTTAGGTTGCAGTTTGCTGTCTTCCCACTTGAACTAGTATTAGCTTTGTCACATATGGTTTAGTTTAGAGTGAGGTGTATGATGTGTTCCTATGCTAACACTACTCTTGGGTATGATGGTAAATAATATTAACTAAACTAGGAAGGAAAGACAAAGAGGGTAAGAGAGAATCTAAACTAGCCTAAGTGTAATGAGCATCTGTTCCTTAATCATCCATACACATCTTGGACCTTGTGTACAGCTACCATTGGGATTACCAAGCACATGGCCTAAGTACGCTACTGGGTTACCAAGTAGTCACACTTGAACGCTCGTGATTAAGTCATACTCATTCCGCATTAACAGAAGTTTAGGGTGAGAGAGATATTAACTACAAAAGCAATAAATAACAACAAGAAATTAAATAATTAGACTAAGTGAATGCTGCAAATGAAGTAATCTCGATCTTTATTTCCGGTCATGTATGTGTCCAAGTACATCATACTCAAATAAGGATGCTATACAATTACAATCACCACATTGCGGGCATACACTAGGAGAGAAGGGTTGACAGAGAAACTAATGTAAAAAGAACTTAAGTTTTACAACTCTAACTACTAACTTAAAAATTACTTATCGAATTTGTCTACGTCTTATTTATAAATGAAGAGATAGGCTATGATATCACGTATGCGATATCATGACTAGGCTGCGATATCGTGTACGTGATATCGCGGCCAACAAAATGATAACTCATCATACCCCCATGACTGAATGAAAACTTGTCCTTGAGTTACAATGAGAATAAGCTTCATTGATTACACAGTGGATATGTATGGGATTATTGAATGGTGAGAATGGGTTCATGTCACAATGTGGAATTAGGACAAAATTGAGACACAACACAAGGAATGCGAAAGGAAATCCTATAGTTACAAAATTGATGGAACTCATGTAGTTCCTAGTGGCAGTGGCTCCTCCATAGGTGCTTTTCCCTTGTCTTGTGCTCCAGGTCTTGGGACTTGATGGCATTGAAGTATGGCCTAGAGTTTCTCCTCTTCGGTTTGGGGGTCTTGCGCCATCCATGCTAATGTCTTGATGTTTGATGGAGTCGGCACTTCCCATGGGTAGGGTAGTTACGGAAACATTTGATTTTCCTTGAAGTACCAAGCCAAAAACACCCATCATTCCTCCTCATAGGCTCTATCTTTGTCTCTGTATTCTTGAAAATCCACAAGCTGTTGAGCCAAATCTATTGCGACACCTTTTTGTCCTTGGTAGCTTGCTTTAACCACCTCAAGTTCAAAATTTGCAATCTTCAATTTTTGCAATATCTTCTTGCGTTCTATAAATTCTATTTCATATTTGCTGTAGGTGGTGGCTACCTATTGCTCAAGCTCTATTCTCGGGTGCTCTGCTGTTAACATGGCAAGGTTGGCATACCACAGGTTTGTCAACTCCATGTATTCTGTAAGATCCTAGATTTGCAGGTCTCAGTTCTTAACTTTTGCCTGGTGAGCAAGTGCATATGTGTCCAGTATGGCCTTCCAATTAGTGTGTTGAGCACTGATAGCATTGATGTGGGCCTTGGCTATATAGATTTCTTTCTCAATGATCTATTTGTACATCCCGACCTGGTCCTGGAAGTGCTCCTTTAGCTTTTCATGCCATTTAGCCTCATTTTGCCACGCGCTTATTTCGATAGCTGTCTTTTGGCAGATGGCGTGTACCTCCTCCATTGAGAGGGTTTAATTTTCCCTGGCTAAATGGCTCATGTCTTGGTTGACCTGGATGAATTTTTCTCACAATTGATGAAAATGTTCTTCGAGAATACTCTTTTGCTTTTCCACAAAGGTCAACTGAAGGTTGTCGGCAACAAGCTGTTTGTTTTCCTGGCCCATGCTAGGCCCTGCTTCCTATTGTTGGTTGGATCCTATACTTGGAAGTTCATTGGGTCTTGCAAGTTGAGTTGCAGTTGGCCCAACCATCTGTTCTTTTTCTTGTTCCGATCCCAACGTCTCACCAATGATTTTCCTTGCGATTGGTGGTTTTAACAATTCAGCATATGAAGCATTTTGGGCTTTTCAGAGGACATCATTAGTGTTTATGATCTGATACTAGAATGTCCGCACATCTTCCTGATAAGACAAGGGAAGGGTAATGCAAGCTTCCCTATCTTCCGTTCTTCAAATCTCCTCAGGATCTTTGTAAAATATAGATGAGGCAGGTTAGCATTAAGCTTTCCCATCAACACTACACATCCCCTTGCTACATATGTTGAGATTATTTTTAAGCCCTTCATGGGGAAGAGGTGATAAGTTCCAATTTTGAAATAGATCCTTTCTTCCATCATCAACTCTTTAAATGTCTTACCCTTGCCATATGCCCTTTCCAACTAAACTCATCGTGCATCGGGGTCTGAATGGGTGGATAACTGAGCAACCTTTGGCCCTGTATTTGGAAGGTTTAATACTTCCAAAATTGCCTAAATAGAGAAATCAACTGTCATGCCACAAATGTTAACTATGGTGCCTTGTTCTCTATTGTGCCAAAATTGGTACGTTTCCCTTAAGTACCAGGCACCGCTTTCAGAGAGGACATGCCATAATGGGGATCCTTTAAGGTGATCCCTAATGGCCTCTAGAGAAAACTCTACAAAAAATTCAAAATTTAATTCCACAATTACCACAATGAATGTGGACCTTTCATGGATAGCCTAAACACAATCCTGGGGCAACATGAGATGTTGTCCCTGTTTAGATGCTACAGCAACTCCTCCCTCTGTCTGCCTTGATTGTATAGTAGTAGGATCTTCTTGGTGAATGCTAAATGACTGTTCTTCCTACTCTGTGTGTTTCCTAGTAGGGACTTTTCCTTCACCTCTCCTAGGTTGTTTGTTCCCACCTTGAGCAGGACCTTCCTGTTGTCCACGTTTTGGGGCCATCTACAATCACACGGGGCCAAGCGTTAGTAAAGTTGTTTTTGAAGTTAAGTTATACCTTACTGCTTGCCTAGATTAATTTATTTTATCTCCATGTGATGTTTCCCGAAAGATTATAATAGTGAGTCCTTTTTTACTTAGGTGGTTTCCAAATTTAGTTTCCCGGTATACCTAAGGGGATGAAATTATTTTGGCACAATTATTCTTAATGTTATAACTAATTACCCTTGATAATGTCCTCCGAGCGATGATAAATTTCAAAAAAGTTATGCACTCTTCGGCGTGTGCCCCTCCCCCACGACTAAGCTAAACACTTCGTATAGAATGAAAATTGGAGTACCAGTGAGCAAGATATAGGTATAAAAGAAAGGATCTCGCAATCTCAAGTCGTAGTGAAAAATTCAAAAAAATCCCCCACGTGAATAGTTGAAAATGATGATAAGTGGTTCAGGGGGTTAGTATTTATAGGTTTAGAGGCCTGAGGGAAAATACCGAATTTTGAAGGTTTTTTTGAAATTAACAATGTAAATTAAGGACATGTGGGCAAGTGTTAAAGGGTTCTAGGGTAATTTAGATAGTTTTGAAGGCATGAATAATTATATGTGGGTGGAATTATAAGGCCTCAGGTGGTAAGGGTGAGAAAAAGACCATGTGATGGTTCATAGGAATGTTGGAATTCAGAGGGATAGTAATAAGGGAAAGAATATCGAGGAAAATACACTGAGGGTAATAGAGAGAGTGTGTGAGATGTGTTATGAGGGAAAATTACAAAAAGTTATACAAGTGGGTCCTCCCCAAAGTAGGTTCCAACCTATAATGCCCTTGCATAACCACACTTAAAAGTGTTCGTGGGCACTCGAAGGGTTAAATGTAATCTGCACTGGTTCCAAAAAACACACACATGTAAGTATCACCGAAATGAGGTCAAAATTCTATGTTGCACAAGACACAAGTTACAATTACATGAACAGTGAGATGAGACGGGGTATAGAAGGGATTGTAGAGATTGGGACATGAGGTAACTAATGCAGGGCACAATGAATCCTGCATGTAAAGCATGATTAACGTGTCATTAACCCACCATTCCAAGATCTGGACCAAGTCCATTCCTCTAATCAATGACACTGCATTGTTTCATCCCATGATGAGTGACTATGAGAGTACCAAAAGAACAAGGTATACAATCACTTGGCATTTTGTTCAAGGGAGGAGTGATTTTTGCTTTATGGCACTTTCCTTTTTTTTCTCTTTCTTCTCTTTGTTTTTGTTTCGATTGCTGAATCCAGAGAAGCTGCCAACCTTCAGGCATGGAT
>MNCI01007153.1:77804-92752 GCA_015680685.1 Gnetum montanum
TAAAAAGATAAAAAGACAAAAAGATAAAACAAGAAATTGAAAAATGAAAAACTAGGAAATAAAAAGTTGTAAAATTAAAGAAAATGAAAAATATTTATTAATCTTGCTTGTTATTAAAATGGGGAATATCCCCCATAACTAAATGGTTGAGGATGACAAGGATTAATAAATGAAAGATGAGGATCCTTGCATGTTGGAAATATTGAAACTCGGTCACACTTACCCCATTGGGGTTCACACACTTGATTATAGTAAGCATAGTGGGAAAATTTATGAGATGTGTTTCCCAGATAAAGAGTTGACTCACTATGATATTTGGGATTGTTAGATGGTATGCAAGGATCAGGATATCGCCCTCCATGGCTGTATTCATTGGGCCATATGGTTGTTGGAGTGTTAATTGGTGGCCCTGATGAAGTAACACTAGGCGTTGGGTTTGAAGAGAAGGATGCACCACAGTGTTGAACTTGTGCTGAGTTGGAGGATGCAAAGGCCTTGGAACTGTGTTGTCCCTTTCTATGGTTGTGTCTAAAGAAGGGATTCTTTCGATGTTGGGGAGGCCTCTCATTGCAATTGGAAATAGTAGCACAAATAACATTTGTGGGTTGTTGCTGCGGTGTAGGCACTTTAGGAATAGTTGGTGGCGATGTAGGAGGGAAAGGATGAGAATGTTGAAGTTTAGGAGAAGTGTAAGGTACAAAAGGTAGTGGTTGTGTTGAAGACCTGGGCTGATAGTATTGAGGATAATGGTAATGTGGCGAGATAGAGTATGTGGACCCAGTTGGGGAAACAAGATGTTGAACTAGATAAGCATTTGGATTTGGTTGATACGAAGAGTGTCCCGAGTTTAGTGGTGGCTTTTCCCACAACTGGGATTGTTGCCACTGTGATCAAACACAGTATCTCTATATGAACTTTGGATGTAACGTGTTTTCCCCATGCTCATATAAATGTAACAAGATTGGGCATTGGCCCTTGGGGTGATTGTACAGGCAAATGTTGCATCCATACGTTTGATTGGCAGTTGAGATCTTATTTTCTTCAAACCTTCTTTCTAATTGTTTAATGACATTTTGTCCTACTTCTCAGGTTGTCAAAACTCTATCTCCAATAATATTGATATATTCTCCATACTTTTCATGCATCCATTCCAGCATCTTATTGATCTTTACCTCAATTTCATCTAATGGTTGTTGTACCAGCAAAGATGGTTCTTCCTCCTTGAGATGGGTTGATTTCTCCTTTTGATGATTATGGACCCTTGTTAAGTTGAGATTTTGGTCCCATTGATGTTTTTCAACACTCTCCCATCTAGCCATTTCTCCTTCTTCTTTTGCTAATCGCTTAATAAGCCCTTGGAATTGGTGGGTTCATAGCTCGTATAGCTGACCTTGGGCATACATTCCTAGGGTCTCTCTTGTTTCATCATGAAGCCCATCAATGATATGGTACATTAGCCTTTCCTTGGAGAACTCATGGCCTAGATAGTTGTTTAACAATGCATAATATCTTTCTAAGGCCATGTCCAAGGGTTCATGTTGTGCTTGTTTCCACTCTTGGATTTGTTTCCTCAAGGCCGACACTCTTGCGTAGGTCTGATATCTTTCATTAAAGAGTTCTACCATTATTGGCCAACATCATATTGAATTTGGTTTTAACGATCTATACCATACTTTTTCTTGGCCAACGACTGTCATCGGAAAGAGCTTGAGTTTTTGCCATCCGTTATCAATGTTGTTCCATGCACAAGCATCATAGAAGGCTTGTAAATGTTGTTGTGGATCTAAGTCATAGGCTCCTAAAAAATTGGGAAAGTTGTTTAAATTGGGCCTGGGTAGGCGGCTCTCTTTACGATGCCTACAGGAGATGCGAATAGCCTCATGTATGTGCGTTAGGCTTGTAGTGGCCAGTAGGGGTTCATCATCATCGAGTAAGTTATGCTTTTGTGTGTTGGGATGATGCTGCCTTTGTTTATGTCTATAAGAAACCCCCACTTTAGATTGTGTACTCCAATCTTCATTGTCATATAATTTCTTGGTTCTCCAATGAATTTCCTCACTAGGTGTGGCATTATCGTAGTCTTGTAGGAGAGGCATGGTTGTGAAATTGTGTGTGAATTTATATGTGAATTTTTATAATTATTTCTTCCTAAAGATATATCATTAATTCCTATACAATGATCTTGTATGATATAACTAATCTAGATAACTAGCACTGTCCCCGGCAACGGTGCCAATGATGAGTGGTGAGGTACCCCTACACTCAACCATACGAATACGAGCATTTCATGCATGATCTAGTCGAGCTCTGTAGATGGACTAGTTGTCGTATCTAGACAATTATACTTAGGTCATAGTTCGTTGTCTTCCCACCTGGACTAGTATGAGCTTTGTCACGTATGGTTTAGTCTAGAGTAAGGTGTATGATGTGTTCCTATGCTAACACTACTCTTGGGTATGATTGTAAATAATATTAACTAAACTAGGAAGGAAAGAGAGGGAGGGTAAGAGAGAATCTAAACTAGCCTAAGTGCAGTGAGCATCCATTCCTTAATCATCCGTACACATCTTGGACCTCGTGCACAACTACCACTGGGATTACCAAGGGCATGGCCTAAGTACGCTACTGGGTTACCAAGTAGTCACACTTGAATGCTCGTGATTAATTCGTACTCATTTCGTGTTAATAGGAGTTTAGGGTGAGAGAAATATTAACTAAGAAAGCAATAAATAGCAACAAGAAATTAAATAATTAAACTAAGTGAATGCTGCAATGATGAAGGAATCTCGATCTTTATTTTTGATCATGTGCCTGTCCAAGTACATCACACTCAAATAAGTATGCCGTACAATTACAATCACCACACCATGGGCATACACTGGGAGAGAAGGGTTGAGAGAGAAACTGATGTAAAAAGAACTTAAGTTTTACAACTCTAACTACTAACTTAAAAACTACCTATCGGATCTGTCTACCTCTTATTTATAAATGAGGAGATAGGCTGCGATATCACGTACGTGATATCGTGACTAGGCTGTGATATTGCGTATGCGATATTGCGGCCAACAAAATGATAACTCATCACAAGCCCTTCTCCTAATGATGGAGAACTTCTCTTTATAGTTGTCCACATGGATTACCAAAAAAGAAGTGAGGCATGATTAACTAGTGATGATGGTGATAATTTTTTCCATCAATCCCAAGAAAATGGTGATAGACTAGTCCACAAGCTCTAACATGCTGTTTCATTTCTTGAGAGGAGATAGGTTTCAAACTTTGTATATCCCCTACAAAATCAAGTTGATCTTGGAACCTAAATTTAGTAAATTCTTGCAAGAAGTAGTTCCTACAATCTATAAGTAAATTAGATAAATTCTTGAATTAATTCTTTTCCTAGGAAAATTTCCTACCTTAAGCCAATCAGTAACTACATGGATCAACATAAAAGATTGTAAATTAGAGGAACTATGTTTTGAAGGTGGTTTGTGAGGTATCTAGGAGATTATTGGTGTAGGTTCCATAGCCATAGATGCCTATGAGCTAGCAAGTCTATAGAATGAATTTTTCTAAGGCTTACACTCAAAACCACTTGATTTTTCATTTGTTTGCATGTTTATAGCTCTTGTGACATTCCATTGTTATGGCTATGGAGAAATTTTACCTTGCATGGATGGAGTTGATGGAAATGGATTGGAAACATGTTATTGAGGGTATTGATGAGGGTGAGGAGCATAAGAAGAAGGATATTTGACCTAAGAAATGATAAGTCTGTGATATTTAGAAGGATTATAGTTGGGAGTAGAAATATGCATGGTGAAGCTACTTGGAAATACTGGTTAGAAGACATAATAATTGTAAGAATTAACTTGTCTATAAGGTTATTTCTTTCTTGGTGGTGGCATCTTTCATGATTGTAGGTTTTTCCACTATTGATAATACTCCTAAGATTAAGGTGAAGCTCCACTTGGTTAGTATTATTGTTAGTGATAGGGCTACCTATAGATGTCTTGAGGATAAGGAAACTCCCTAGGTATTTATCTCTTTACAAAATTTGGGTTCAAGGCATAGATCCCAAACTCCTAAAGGTATGATATTATAGGGAAATAACCCTTAGAATATTCATATTAGCAAATGTCATATCTATAATCCTCTAATTTTAAGTCTACAACCTCTTTAAATATAGTTTCTTTTCCCTTTTATTAGTAGTAGTTCCTTCATGCATCCTTTTCCTTTCTTTTATCTTTTTTTATCTCTAAATTATTATACTTTCTTTTTTACAATATTCAATGATATTTAGAAGTTTTCATCAACTAAGTCCCACTCTTGTTAACATTTGCCACAATTTCTATGATAAATTTTTGAATTGACAAGATTTTTTTTGTATCACTTTTTCTAATGATGCTATCTTATCTAGCTTATAGAGATGGACCTTTGTTGTACTTCTCTGCATATTTTTTTCTTAAGTTCTTCTTCCTTCTTTGCAACTTGATCAATTAATCTCTAGAACCAATGGACTCTCATTTTTTAAAGTCTCCCATAGGCATAAACCCCAAGAATTTTTCTTATCTTGTTCCTAAGTCCATCTATGATATGACATAGTTGTTCCCTCCAAGAGAAGCCATGGCTTGCGTACCTGTGTAGGGGAGAGTAATATCTATATGAAGCTACATCAAGGGACTCATGATTACATTGTTTCTATTCTTGGATTTGCTTTCTCATGCTATACATTCTCAAGTACATTGATACTTGTCATTGAATATTTTTAACATCATACTCCATCTTTTGATAGATTCCAATTTTAAGGATGGATACCAAATTTTAGCTTCTTTGATGAGTTTCCTAGAGAATAGTTTCAAATGTTGTCACTTTTTTTTCTATGTTTTTCAAGGTACAATCATCATGGAAGGCTTGCAAATGATGCTATGAATTTGCATTATAGTTTCCCTGAAACTTAGGAATGTTATTCATGTCTAGTTATTTGATTTGGCTATTTCTTTGATGCCTGGTTAGTATGTAGATTGTCTTCTTAATGTTAATCATACTTCTTGGAGCAAGCAAAATTTCATCACAATTATCATGTTCTTCATGGTTCCTATCATGATCACATCTCCTTTAATGTTGTTTGATATGCCTTTGTTCATGTTGATGTCTTGCTTTTCTATCACATCCACCATCTATTCTTTTATCTCTATAATGATCTCTTCTATCATCTCCACTTATTTGTTGATCATTACCCATCTTGCCTTGGTCATGCTTGCTCTCATTAGAGCTTGATGATTGGGATGATGATGGAGAATTAGGAGAGTTATACCAGCTTGCTTTTTATCTATAATCCCTTTGATTCTCTCTAGATGGCTTTCTAGAAGATCTTAATCTGGAGGTCCCTGTGTGTTGGGTTTTGTTATCTCTTTTTCTTAGTTACTTGGCAAGGTTAAATGTAGCCATGGATTGTTCATGTCATCTATACTACAGGAAGGAGGATTTTGGTAATGGAATTGGCTAGATTAGTAGTTTGTATTCTTCTTTTCTAATTACAATGTTAGTGGAATGGTAGCCCCTTTCACTTTAGTGGCTTCATGGTTTGCCTCAAAATGATGCTTTAGTAGTTGGGCTTTAGTGGGCTGGTAGGGCATTGACATCCCATTAGACACTCTATAATCTAGAGTAACTACTTCAAGTTCTACTTTCATCCATGTTTTATGAGCATTGATCGAATTAAGTGATTAGGCAATAAGACAATGTTGCTTTCCAGGACTATTCATTATAGTTACTCATCTTGCTAAAGGATGAAAGTGAAATTTGGATAGTATGGATCTAGATTCCTGTATACAACTTTCATTTGTTGTGGCATATTATCTCAATTCTTAACAATTCTATCACATCCCCTTGCTAAGTTATTAATAGGTGGAAAATCTACCCTGTGAGAAGAAGGCATCTTTTAATTATTGAATGTGCTTGAATAAAATAATCTTATCCTAAAGTGATAAACTATTTTGCACTCTAACAAAAATCCTTAGATGATTCTAATGATCTAAATCATTAGCAAAGTCCTTAGAAATAGTGCTAATAATGAGTACTAGGGTAGACCCTACACTTAGCCATATAAACCGCAAGTGTTTATGCATAACCTAATCAAATTCCATGGACTTGAACTAGTATAGGTGTCTATATAGCTAGATGATCAATCACTAGTCATTGTCTTCCCAATTACACTTGTGTAGGGCTAGTTCATATGATTAAGTATGATTAAGATGTATAATAATGATGTTTTTGTGACCATAACTACAATATTATTAAAATATTAACATTTTTAAAAATTAAAATTTTTAATAATTTAGTACAAGTACAAGAAATAAATATAGTCTAGCCTATGCATGGAGTATTCATTTCTGACTCACGATACATACATTGAACATATGCTAACATTGCTGGATTACTAAGTACCCATTGTTAGACATATCAAGTGGTGTATTGTTGGGATTAGCAAACGTTGACATATTTATGATTAAAGTTGGTTGTACTTATGCAATGTGATTATGTGCAATGGAATATAAAATAAGTAACTAAGCATGTGTAAATTAAAAAAATAGTTAAAATTAAATTATAGTTAAGAAAATTATTAAACCATGCCAAGTATTGCAATCAAGGTAAATAGATCTTATCTTATTGTCATCATAAAAGTGTGTTTAGGTATATAATCACTCAAATAACACTTTGGACAATCTACTTAGTTTATGTTGTGAGCACTCAATGATAAATTTTAACTTTTGCAGAAAGAAATTGTATGAGTTTAGCTATGATATCCACTAAATGATGCCATAAATGTGATGGATGCATACATTTATATAGAAATTTATTTCCCTTGCATCAACTTTGTTATATTGACGAAGTTGATCATGCATCGATGCTGTTATGCCAATGTTGTAGCCTTAATGCATAAGATAGAATCAAGACTCACCATCTAGTAATTTATAACATTGCTCTTCAACATTGATAGGTAATTTATAAAATTATCTTTTAAGTGAAATACAAAATTTTGAAAACTTTTTATTAATACAAAATAAACTTTTATTTATAAATATATATTCCTTTTAAATGAAATAATTGATGTTTTGTAAGCTTTGTTAGTTGGTTAATGCTTTAGGTCATTTATTTTCATAGGTTTTTTTTTATCATTGGCATTGTGGAATAATTATAAAATATATAATACATATAGAATCATCTATAGATAATTATGAGAAAATATTAATTATATTTAATGACATGTTATATACAACATATAGAAATAAAAATTAATTGCATTTTCTAGTCATGCATAAAATTCTTATTTGCTTAAGATTTGTAAGTGATATGGAAGCCTTATTTACTTTAAAAAGTAAATATAAGAACAAATCTAATCTAGTTCGGGATATCCAAAATTAACTTTATCATGTCATTATTCAACCTACTATTCTTTATGGGTGTGTTTTATAGGGTCCTACTTTATCAAATAAATATTGGAAACAAATAAAACAATTTAGAAGTTTTTTTTTGCTCATTGAATTTAAAGTGGAGAGATAGAAACAATATCATATTATGCTTTTTAAAGTAGAGATAATGCTATTAGAGGTTGAAGCAATTCATTAGTTTATAGCTTACACATAATTTTTTTGCACCTTGATTAGATAAATATTCAAAAAGTGATGATGAAACCTCATGATAAAGGATGACTTTATGAGAAAGTTATATGTCTTAATAAATGGAATATTCAATAGTACACTATTTTAATCCTAACCAAATTTGAAATTTGGTAAACCAAGTAGTATGTCAAAACAATTTGGAAAATATACAAGGAAAAATACATTTCTATTTGAGTAGTATAAGGAAGGCCTTAATTCAAAGAAAAACTATTTTTCTACTACTATTTCTTATTAGTTATGATATACAGTTAGCAAAGCATGAATGAGTTCTCATCATTTGAGAGTTGAAATAGGTAGATAATTGAAAATTCCTTGTAAATTACAAATATGAAGACTTTGCAATAAAAATAGCATTGAAGATGGAAACTACATTTTCTTGCAATGTCATGCATTGGAGTACATTAGAAATAGATGGAATATTCTAGTTGCAAACTTGGTTGATTTATTCTAGAAGTTGCCAAGAATACTTCATGATTTTCTTAATGATATTTTCAAAACTCATAGCTTATATATTTCTATTGTCTAATAGTTCTAGAAGGTCTACAAATGTAATAAAATTTTAGTTTTTAGTTTTTAATTCTAGTTTTAGTCTAAAATATTAACAAAAACAATAATTTTATTACAATGTATAGAATATTCAATCAAAACAAGCCTTTGATATATTGAAAATTTTAGAATTTAGTGAAGTTCTTACAAAATATTGTCTAGTTGTGGCTGGCACATTAAAGTATGATGAAATCAAGATAGAGTATACTAGTCATAAGAATAGGTACACTTTGTGGTTTAATTAGAAAAATTAGCTTGAAATAAGATGATTGTAATATGTTGTAGGAGTGAAAAAGGAGCTTTTGAAACAACCATGTATTTTATTTTTTATTTAAATAAAAAAGTAACTTGGTGTTGATAAAGTCATTATTTACCAAAAGGAAAGCGTTAAGTTTGTATTAAAAAGGAAGTTCAAAATTGGCATTGATATTATATATGATTTGTTGATAAAGATATGTTGCTAATGAAAGCTTTACTAGCAATCCTTAATAATAAATTTTGATTTATTTGTTACTAGACAATGCCAAAATTCTTGGTTTTGGTTTGGGTTCTTGGCTTTTTCTTTTTTACTCATTTTTTCTTACATGGTTATGACTCAATTTCTATTATAGGTTGGAAAAGCATAGTCCTAGTGATACTATGAAAAGTGTAAGAAGGAGGCTTTTAAAAAAATATAAGGGTAAAAAGTTAGCACTCAGACTTGAATGCCTCATCACTAAATTGTTTTGTAGGCCACTTATTTCGCTTAAGATTTGACAAATAGTTTTGCCTTGACCCTTTTATTTATCCTCAATTGTAATGACAAAGTATTTAAATCAATTTTAAAACATTATTATGCTTTTAAGAGGGTATTAAAAAGTTTTGATATTAACTCTAAAGATTTCATTTTGGCAACAAGTTTGTAAATTTTAATCACGCATCCTCATCAAAAAAGCCTAATGTCAATGTGGTAGCAATCTTGTTTGTTAAAAAAAATATTTTCAAATTGTGTGTGAGGTGATGTAATTCCATCTATAACACACAATAAAGTCTACTAATTGTGCATGCATGTGTTATCATTGTGACCAACATCACACCTAGATACATTGAAAATGACTTACCAGCCTAAGGCTATAAGCAAAGATATGAAAAAGAGCATAGGTAAGATTAAGATAAAAAATCAAAGAGAAACTACAATTATTTAGAATAACATCATGAATATTTTGCTATGCATCTATCAAGTTGGAATTTTAAATAGATGAAAATGCATATAAGAAGATGTGAATGAAGTGAAACAATAAAAAATTATGTAATGATGATATACAATTATGGATAAATCCTAGTTGTTGGAAGAATGGAAAATTATATACTGTATTATATTAATAATGGTTGCAAAGATACTTAACTACCAAAATGTCAAATTCATCAATCTATCAAGGAAATCCAAGAACTCTTTCAACAAAAAATCGTGAGCTAAGATGATCAAATCCCAAATCCATGCTAAAAGAACTTAAAGCTCAAAGAAAAAGAAAAAAAGAAAAAAAAAAACCTTGCTAAAAAATGTTACTTTCTTCATGCTGAAGCTCTAAAATTTGAACACTTTAAATAGTTGTAATAGAAAGGACTTTGATAGGATAGATTCATAAACTATACTTAATGTTCTTGTAGAAATACTTTGACTTCTATCATACATTCTTACAATGCATTTAACTTTGTACCATATCAAGCACTTGAATCCTCAGTAAAACATTTTTTCCAACTTTTATTCAATTTCTGCATATATTCTTAACTTAGTCATTTCCAAAACCTAATTAAAACTTTTCCATAAATGCAATGTGTTATTCAACACCAATGTGTGATTTCATAAATTAGATCAATTAAGGGAAGTCATTACTAGATTTAAGAAAACTAATTCTATGTGGCTATGTGTGTATTTACTTATAAATATATTATAAAAAAAGCTACCCTTCTAATGAGAGTTATTAAAATAATTTATATTTTGAATTTGTATGAAAATTAAACCATTTAAATGAAAGTTACTAGAATAATTTAATGTTCAAATATGATAGGTAGTTTTATAAGATACATTTTAAATGAATGATTTTATTTTTCATATTTCTATGATAGGTTCAAGCTCTTGTAAAGGGCACTAAAAGACTAGCTTTTCGAGGGAGGTGTTGAATTTGAAATAATCTAACTATAGGTATAGCCTAAGATACATAATCACTAGTGATGAGCCGTAATATTTGGACTGTGATATTAGATCCGCGATATCAGGGCTTGCCTCGTTGCCTATAAATAAGAGGCAGGCACACTTGGTTTGGCAATTAGTTTTTTAGTCCCTTACCCGAACTCTTGCAGTTTTCCCTTTCTAGAGTTAGAATTATTTTTGAGTGCCCGCAGTAGGAGTCATAAAGTGAATGGATCTTTATTTGAGCATTGTGTACCTAAGCAGACCTTGTGTCCAAAAATAAAGATGAACTTTGTGATAAACCTTGCAACATTCAAAATAGCTTATTTCTTGCATTTAATGTTATTTGCAGTTATTTAATGCTTTCATTAGTTAATTGATGTTTTTTTTATTGATTCGTTAATTTTCACAAGTAAGCACACTCAGTAGGACCACTTCGAGCATATGTGGAACACTTGGTTACCCAGTGATGATTAGCGTTTGGTAATCCTAGTAGTGTTGCACTGGTTTAGGATGTGTAGGGAAAGTGGGAATGGATGTTGGTGTTAGGACTAGTTAGAACCTAGCTGATTAGTTAAATTAAATTAGTTATTTAATTAATTCACTTCTTCCCTTTTTAGCACTAGGACATAAAACAAAAAAAGCATAAAAATCATATACCTCAAGTTTACTTAATCATACAATCGTTCCATATGAGTAAGCTTGAAAAGACAACGATCGCTTAACCCATCCTCATTCTATGAAGGCACATAAGCACTTAGTCCTTGGAGTTCAACTGGATCACGTGTAACACTTGTATGCGTATGGTTGAGTGTAGGGGTACCTCACCACTCATCATTGGTGCTGTTGTTAGGGACTTTGTTGTTTATGCGCTAATTAGAACTTAGGAAATCTTCCCATCATTGGAAAAAACTCTTAGGGTTGGTTATCCTAAAATTATAGAAAAGAGAGCATTGCACACTAAATAATTAATCATGTCTCATTCTTCTTATGAAAGTGCTTCACCACCTAGGTCCGACACAATGAATAGTCAAAGGCATAGTACACATGATGATCTGCTAGTGCCCCAACAATTTCATGTGGTATACGTTCATCTTGATGAGTATATACCAAACTTTACCTTTATCCTCCACTAGGATGAACAACTACGTTGGTGTGATTTAGAAGGTAACATAGTGTTACCTCCTAATTGCCCAGTCCCAAGCATGCTTCTTCGTGCTCTCACACGAATTGGTATTCAACACTTATAGGTAGAGTATGTTGTGCATGAACATGACTTGAGAGAGTATCAAGCCATGGAGGCACAACACCAAAGGGACTTACAATAGGAGAGACATCATAAATTTATGAAGGGGAAGTGGTCTTAGGATGTCCCGTATGTCCTAAGTGAAAATGAGGGTGGTGAACTTGCCTCAGGAGGTTTTCCACATAACGATGTTCCTCTCGTTGACTTCAGTTTAGGAGTTTTGTATCAGAATCTTTACTCAACTATACATAACCTGGATTTTAATACCGACAAACACAAAGGGTCTAAAAAAGGAACATGAACATATGACAAAGATGGACATTATGATTGTAACCATGATCAAGGCCATGACCATTGAAGAGAAGGTAGTAGGCACTGTCATGGTGCCAGTCCTCCTTCCTCTTCACCTTTATCATCTCCTTCCCCCTCTCATTCAAGATCAAAATGAAATTACAAAGGGAAAGACCTTGAGCATAATGGTAGGTGAAACAGGAATAATAGACAAAATAGTCAAGAAAGGGAACAAGGGCATTCTAGAGAAACACATCACGAAAGGAGGGAGAGTAGGAAACAACATAGGAATCATAGACACCATAGAGGATATGATCACGATGAACCCCTACTCACTACCTAAAGTATGCTAGATATAACTGAGGCCTTTAGGATCCCAACAAGGAACCAAAAGGATAGTAGGATCAAAAGATTATACATGAAAAATATCCCACAATTTGAAGGGGGATACAACGCTCATCCTCAAAATCATCTACAAGTGTTTTATAACACATGTGCCTTGCAAAACATAGAAAATGAATAGAAAAAACTAAAGTTTTTTCCACAGACACTGATCAAAGAAGCGAAAAGTTGGTATTGGTCCTTAGAACCAGAATCCATTCGTTGATGGAGTACCATGTTAGAATTGTTCAATGATAAGTATCAAACATACTCTTGAGTGTCCAACCTACATAAGTAAATCTAGGGATAGAAACAAGGAGGACACGAACCCTTGGATGCTACCATGGGCTGATACTATGCATTATTACATCGTTGCCCTGGCCATGGTTACTTGTAGAGGGAACAACTACACCATCTCATAGATGGGCTTAGGCACAAAATGTGAAGAACCCTTGGGACTTATGCCCAAGGAAGACTCTCCAAGCTTAGAGCCCATCAAGTACAAATATTTTTGGAGAAAGTTCCTAAGGAGGAAGGTGAGTTAAGGAAAAGAGAAAGTGCAGAAGAGTACAATAGAGATCCTTCCCTTCGAAAGAAGGAGTTAGATTTTGTGAGGATGAAGAAGAGTCACCACTTGAAGAAATGGTGAATAGGAAAACTTTTCCCATTCAAAAATTTGCATTAGAAGGATCGGAAAAGGTAGATCAAATGTGGGACTCCCTAGATAATAAATTCCAAACCATTCTCAAAATAGTAGCGAAGTCTAGAGAGCAAGGTAGTGCCCGAGAAAGGAGAAAAAAGAAAGAAGTTGAATATGCATGTAACAAAGGTAAAGGAAAAGTTGCTATCATTGAAGAGGTTGTGGATTCAAATATAGAAAATTATGGTGGATGTGAGATATGACAATATGACCATTGTAAGGGATGTTGCCCAGTAATCTCACATCTGTAGGAGTCTAGGGTGTATGCATTAAACCCACGATTAAACAGATGGCAAACAGCTCGAAGATTACCTTATCCTCAAGGTAACCCAAGGTAGTTCCACCAAGCCTTAATGTACTATCCAAGTGGAACTCCATCACAACCAAATGAACAATATCAACAGTGGCAACACCCACAATTATGGGGAATGCCACTACCATGTCAACAGTACCTTTATTGTTAGCCTGACCCATATAGGTACTATGTGCAATAGCCAATATCTCCATGTGACTCTACCAGTCACGTAACTCCTCAGCCTCCCTACCAAGTCCATGAGTACTATAGAACTCCTTCACCTAGGAGGGATGTTCCACAGATGTACTATCCTTCTTATTTGACTGCACCTCTTCCACCATTAGCTCCATTACTACCTACTCTGGCTATGTAGGGTGAGCTCCCTACCCAATTGCAGTAATGTAATGCTACAAGGGCTGTCAACCCTCAACTTACTTTTGGTTTAGAAAATTGCACAAGGAAGAGATCTTTTTTTAGAATCAACAGTCCAACTAAGTCCTTACAACCACAAGTGGTTGATCCTCCAAATGCCTCACCATCATTCATATCTTTGGAGCTTCCTTCAAACCAAAGATTGCACTTCACGCACATGGTCATGTTGACTCATTTCATTATCGACTGGATCAAAGCTAGCCATATTCCTAGGAAATTCTCTGATCTTGGGAGTCCTCTTATATATTTACAAATTTCTGGGAATGAGTCGTGAAAATTTCTTTTGGATCCAGGTTCTGGTGTCAACTTAATCTCTCAAGAAATGTATAGGGCCTGGAACCTACCTCCACTAAAAAAGAGTAACATTCATTTAGAGCTAGTTGACTAGTCCATCACTATCCCCTTAGGACTAGTGGAGGACATTGTCACCACTATTTGTGGGTGGTCATATCCAGTCGATTTCCTAGTGATTCAAGTCAAAAACTATAAGGGGGACTTCCAAATCATTATGGAAAGAGCATGGCTAAGCACAATTGATGCACACCTAGGAATATGTGATCTTTCCCTAGAAATCTCAAAGAAAATATTTTTGGAAAGATCGAGAATAAGAAAGTTCCATGCATTGGATACAGTGACACAGGGCGCAACTACGTGTAGAAGTCTTGGTTTGTACAATGTTTAATGTTTCCTGCATGCAACCAGTATGCACAAATAAATAACATACAAAGATGCTTATATGTAGCAGCTAGAAGATAGGAAGGCACCTAGTGGCTAACAGCTAACCAAGAGAGCAACTCAACTATATGCATGGAACCAATTGAGAGCTTGACTTACGTCTACATTGATAGCATAGAAACATTAGAGAAAGTCCATCACCAACTTCCAATTCTTGACATTGAAAATATCAACTAGGGGAAGTTGGACATCCCTGATGAGTTCATGTAAGAGCCCCTTGAGTTAAAACCATTGCCCATCGGTATGGAGTATACATTTCTTAAGAATGGAAAATCGGTAATCGTTAATGCTAAGCTTGCTCCTCAACAAAAAGAACGACTGCTGAAATGGTAAAAAAATGGTCAAAAGCCTTTGATTGGTCATATCCAAAATTAATTGGAATAGATACTAGGATATGCCAACATAGAATTTACACTTACCCCTCCATGAAACCTCAAGAACAACCGCAAAGGCGACTGAACCCAAAGCTTAAG
>MNCI01007153.1:92983-107166 GCA_015680685.1 Gnetum montanum
GAACAAGCATTGAACTAATTAGAGCAAGTACTGAAACGATGTGTTGAAACTAACTTAAGGCTTAACTAGCAAAAAGCCATTTAATGGTCCAAGAAGGCATTGTATTAGGGCACAAGATTTTACAAACAGGGATAGAGGTAGATCCTGAAAAGATTAAGATCATCCAAGGAATCACTAGGCAAAACGAAACTATATAAGACATATAATATTTCCTTGGAGATATTGGCTATTATAGACACTTCATTCAGAACTTTTCAAGGATTGCAATACCTTTGGTAGAACTAAGAAAAAAAGACATACCCTTTGAATGGACCAAGGAATGTGAGCTAGCCTTTCAAACCTTAAAATATAAGCTCATAGAAACATCTATTCTACAAGCCCCTGACTGGTCTAGACCATTCCACATAATGAATGATGCATCCAACTTTACTTTAGGAGCCATACTTACACAGTTAAATGACAAAAAATGTCCCTATTACATCCACTATGTAAGTCAAAGTATTGCTGGTGCACAACTCAATTACAGCACAATGGAAAAAGAGTTAATGACTGTGGTGTTTGCACTAGAAAAATTTAGGCACTATGTATTGGGCTATAAGATATTTGTACATATGAATCATAGTGCAATTCAGTTCTTGATGAATAAACCAATGGTGAACCCTCGCATCATACAATGGCTCGTGATCTTACAAGAGTTCAATCTTATAATGAGTGATTGTAAAGGCACCGAGAATGTTGTTGTTGATCATTTATCTCAGTTATGACGGGACAACAAAGAGGATGAATATCAAATTTCTGACCATTTCCCCAATGAACTCCTCTTTGTAGGTGTAATAAACAATGAATTAACCATAGAGAGAAATTGGTATAGTAACATTCTTACCTATCTCCTCACACAAGAAACACCACAAGGGTAGATGTTAAAAAGAAAGAATAGTTTCTTCACTGAGCCAAATATTTCATGGAAATTAATGGACAACTTTATAAAGTATGTTCTGATGGCTTAGTCCAATGGTGTGTTCCCAATGTAGATCAATTGCGAGTTCTCCAAGATTCTCATGAGGGCCCTTGTGGGGGTCATTACGTTGGGAGATGAACAACCATTAAAATCTTGCTTGTAGGATATTATTGGCCTACATTGTTTTGGGACACTCATCATATTATTGGCCTACATTGTTCTTTTGTCATATCGCTTGACATGGAAACTCCCTATAGGCTACTCTCCCTATGAGTTAGTGTATGGTAAAAGTCCCACACTTCCTATCCAAGCTGAGCTCTGTACACTATCTACAACATGTGACCTCAACCTTAAACTTGATCTAGCATAAAAAGAATGGTTAATGAACCTTAACTTGCTAGATGAGAATCGATTAGCCGCCCTGTCATCTAATGAACTGCACACAACCTTCAATAAGTAACGTAATGGCCTAAGAATTAGAAAAGTTAAAATACCAACTAGGAGATAAGGTTCTTTATTGGAATTCTACACATGTGCGACAACAAACTAAATTTCAAACATTGTGGAAAGGACCTTATATTGTTCATGAAAATTTTCCTTCAAGGGCCATGATGATCTATAAACCTGAAAGCCTGAATAAGAAATTATTGGTCAACATCCAACAAACCAAACCCTTCCATGAGCTTAAAATGGCTAGTACTAACACTACCTTTATTAATGAACAACCTTGATCATTATTTTAGATCTCCTCCTTCCAACTTAGTTGTAGGGAAGATGGCCACAATGCTAACCATTTTAAAGCCCTCAGTTCCTTTAACTTTTTTGTTTTACACATTCTTCATCTTTACTTATTTTTGTTTTACACCATCATTCACATTTTTTTACTATTTATTTCTCTATTACATTTCGTTTGAATAAATCTCACTCATCACATAATAAGTGCTCATGATGATGGATTGTACTATAATGGTGTTGATTGCTAATGTTTGGCTTTTACCTTTGACTTTTAATGTTGATACTAAGATATGGTTTCTTTTGATAAAACAGGCAATGAGTCCACATCATCCATTCATCCATTTAGCTCTATGGTCTCCCTTGATTTTGGAACTATACTATCCCTTTTACTAAGTAAACCTATTAATGAATTGGTGGCTTAGTACTCTTCGAACCAAGGAAAGATTCGAATGAATGGAAAAGGGTGTGACCTCAAGGGGATTTGATGCATTTGTGCTAGCTATTCTCTTGGATACTTGGATGCTTTTTTTAAAGTCTTCCACCATTTTGCTATCAGGCAATATTTCAGGACGTGGTCCAACTCAAATAAGTCTTTGCATGGTGTGGTTCCGACAAAAAGAAGAAGAAGAAAAACTAGTGAGAATTTAAAGCACACCCCTTAGACATAATAAAGAAACATGGGCTACAAGCATTGGTTATGGCATTGGAAAGACATGTTACCCATGCCTGAAGGTTCCCTCTAACTAAGGCCTTTTTTTTTCACTTCTTGCTATTTATTTTGTTGGGATGGTGGTGGCTCGGTAGATGCATTCTTGTTGCTTCGGGAGGATGGGTTGGTCAAGTGTGTCGATGCGTGGTCACTGGATGTGGATAGTTGAATCTGGATTTGGATAGAATTTTATTAAGTCACCTTAAGCACATATTACACAAGGGAATTTACACCATCTTAATTTTTGGATCTCATTCAATTCTCTCCTCTCTTTCCAAATTGCTTTCCACATCCCACCTCATTGTCAGTTTTATGATGAGTCTATACCTTGGTTGCCACATTATTATTCTTTGATAAAATATTATGGGTAAGTTCTTAACCATTATCTCCATATGTCATTCTGAGAGCCTACAGACTCTTTGGTTTGTGGGATTGTCAGGGCATTAAGGGCATAAGCCTACTTTGGGGAGGACCCACTGGCATTCCTTTTTGGTGCAATTGTTAAGCTCTTTCCCTTAAAAATTTTCACAATTAACTATTTCCCATTTTACCCCATCAATGACATGCATTTTTGTTTCTTTTTTATTGGCTCCACCATTCTTCTTCATCTAATCTTCATTGTTCTTTCATTTTCCATCTTCTCGCTATCGGAGGTTTGCTATTAATCGTGGGGGCCCTGTCACAAAATTTTCCATTCCATTACTTATCTCACCCCTACACCTTGGGTAGTCACTAGTGATAAGCCTCTAACCTAGTATCTACCATACCCACAACCTAGCCAATGTGCTTCATAGTGAGGCAAGGTATCAATCACATTATATCATATCTATCATTGCTAATTTGTGATTGTGTTGTGTGTGTAGATGACGATTACATGAACAATGGACTGGGATAGGAGGGAGCACTCAAGATGGATTGGAGCTGAAGTAGTTATGCAAGGAACATGCATCATATGGCCATGGATGAACAATGGTGTGCACATCGGCAACAATGCACCTTATTTTCTTTTCTCTCTCTCTCTCTCCAAGTTGTCAAATGAGGGTCTAGATGTCATCTATGTATGGTTTTCACCACAATGGGTATGAACACCAATGATGTAATATATTTGTTGCTATGTTCATCGGACACTTTGAGTTTGTCACTCCATGTCAATAATCCCAGACCTTCCCAATATTTTGTAAGGAACTCAAGATGAGTTTTAATTCAATCTTGGGGGTATGATGAGCCACAATATCAAGACCACGATATTAGATCCGCGATGTTAGGTCTGCGATATCGGAGCTTGCCAAGTGATATTGGACATCCAATATCGGGGCTTGCCTCATCACCTATAAATGAGAGGCGGTCGCACTTGGTTTGGCAATTATTTTTTTAGTTCCTTACCCAAACTCTTGCAGTTTTTCCTTTCTAGAGTTAGAATTATTTCTGAGTGCCCGTAGTAAGAGTCATAAAGTGAACGTATCTTTATTCAAGCATTGTGTACCTAAGCACACCTTGTGTCTGGAAATAAATATGAACTTTGTGATAAACCTTGCAACATTCAAAATAGCTTATTTTTTGCATTTAATGTTATTTGCAGTTATTTAATGCTTTCATTAGTTAATTGATGTTGTTTTTATTGATTCGTTAATTTTCACAAGTAATCACACTTAGTACGACCACTTCTAGCATACGTGGAACACTTGGTAACCCAATATTGATTAGCATTTGGTAATCCCAGTAGTGTTGCACTGGTTCAGGATGTGTATGACAAGTTTGAACAGATGCTAGTTTTAGAACTAGTTAGAACCTAGTTGATTAGTTAAATTAAATTAGTTATTCAATTAATTCACTTCTTCCCTTTTTAGCACTAGGACATAAAACATAAAAAGCATAGAAATCATATGCCTCAAGTTTACTTAATCATACAATCGTGCCATATGAGTAAGCTTGGGAAGACAACGATCGCTTAACCCATCCTTGTTCTATGAAGGCGCATAAGCACTTAGTGCTTGGAGTTCAACCAGATCGTGTGTAATGCTCGTATTTGTATGGTTGAGCATAGGGGTACCTCATTGCTCATCAACTAGGATATATTAGAAGAATTATAGAGTAATATAAAAATATCATTAAGTATGGGAGAGTCTCATAACCTAAAATTTTTTTTAAAACAATATTTCCCTCAAGATGTATAGTCAAATTAGAACTTTATAACTCAATAATGAGGTGTTAACATAGTGGTAGACTCTTGATTTGAAAGTTTCAAGCTATGGGCTTAATTTTGGTAGATAATGCTAAGTTATAACATTCTCATTAGGTTATATATCTTGGGGTGTATCTATATTACAATTATTTTAGGGTTCCAACACTCCTCTAGTATTGAATCCATAACTGGAAGCTTTTAAATTAAAAGTATTATGATTAGGCCAACAGCATAATGTGTCAAGTGTGACTCGAACTAGCAACCTCTTATCTAAAAAAATAATGAGCTAATTACTTAAGCGACCTATTGCTAGCAATTAATTAAGTAAAAACTTTTAGGAGGTAGAAGAATATTGGACCCCAAAAAAAATGAATAATAATATAAAAAAAATTAGAGTACATCATATAATCGAAGAGAAAGTATAAAGAAAAAGCCCAATAATTTTGAAGATGCCTTTTTAAGTTTTCATCCTTACAAGTAATCTTGAAAAGCCTACTCTTTGGTGTAGGAAAAGGATCAGGGCTTCTCCTTATTTAGAAGCACCCTCACAAGTGTTTACTTCTTACTAAAGGATTTTTTTGTAAAGAAAATGAAAAGACTCTCTCTAAAAAAAGAAAACATAAATTAGAGATAATGAAAAAATAGTAATAAAATATAAAAGCTTCTCATCCTTACATATTAAAAAAATATTGTAGAAAAAAAATTAATTGGTTAGCTTTCACTAGGAGCTTTTTTGCTTAAAGTTGTAATTGAAAAGCGACATATTTGAAAATTTGGTATTTGATATCTTAAGAGAGGCCATAGTTATGCTCATGCTATTGAAAAATAACTACACATAAAAGCTTCCAAATAGTGCATTAATGAATTTGATGTTTGGATTCTTCTTTTAAAAATACATACTTATGTAAGGAAAATCTAAGAATGATAAAAGTTGGTCTTCTATTCACTTTCTTTATTGTTTTATTTTTCCTGTAGCTATTTCTATTCCTAGTTCTACAATTCTCAAACTAAATAGAAGGACATGATTCAAGCATAGTAAATATTGGAATTATAATCATATTACAGTTTTAGAAGATATGCTTAAGCAAATTATTCCATGGTGATGAGAGCGGTTACTCTAGTGGTTACTCTAGCAGTTACTCTAATTATTAGAGTGGTTATTCTAGTGGTTACTTTAGTGGTTACTCTAGTTTTTATTCTAATTATTAGAGTGGTTCCTCTAGTAATTACTTTAGTAGTTATTCTAATTATTAGAGTGGTTACTCTAGCGGTTGCTTTAGCAGTTATTCTAATTATTAGAGTAGTTGCTCCCAAGCCTATAAATACAGTGCCCAGGCGCACAATTGAAGGAATTATTTTGAGGAGTCAAGTAGTGAACCTCTTGTATTCTGTTTGAAAGTTAGAGTATTTTCCAAGTTCCCACAGTAGGAGGTCTAAGTGTGTGATGAGTCGTCATTTTAGTTGACCATGATATTGCGTATGTGATATTGTGTACGCGATAGCGGAGCCTGTCTTCTCATCTATAAATAAGAGGTAGACAGATGTGATAGGCAATTTTTTCTAAGTTTCTAAGTTAGTAGTTAGAGTTAATTTTTTTTTTACATCTCTCAACCCTTCTCTCCTAGTGTATGCCCGTAGTGTGGTGATTGTAATTGTACGGAATCCTTATGCGAGTGTGACGTACTTGGACATGCACATGACCAGAAATAAAGATCAAGATTACTTCATCATTGCAAAATTCACTTAGCTTAATTATTTATTTAATTCTTATTTACTACTTTCTTAGTTAACATCTCTTCACCCTAAACTCCTTTTAAACGTGGAATGAGTACGACTTGATCACGAGCATTTAAGTGTGACCACTTGGTAACCCAGTAGCGTACCTAGGATCTTCGCTTGGTAATCCCAATGGTAGTAGTGCATGAAGTCCAAGATGTGTATGGATGATTTAGGAATGGATGCTCATTTCACTTAGGCTAGCTTAGATTCTCTCTCACCCTCTCTCTCTTAGCTTATTTAATATTATTTTCCATTATCTTCAGGAGTAGCATTAGTCTAGGAACACATCATACACCTCACTCTGGACTAAATCATACGTGACAAAGCTAATACTAGTCTAGGTGGGAAGAGAGTGAACTATGACCTAAAGATAACCATCTAGATACCACAACTAGTTCGTCTATGGAGTTCAACTAGATTGTGCATGAAACGCTCATATTCGTATGGTTGAGTGTAGGGGTACCTCGCCACTCATCATTGGCACCGTTGCCAGGGACGGTGCTAGTTATCTAGGTTAGTTATATCATACAAGGTTGTTGTATAAGAATTAATGATATATCTTTTAGGAAGAAATAATTATAAAAAGTCACATATAAATTCACACACAATTGCACAACGATGCCTCTCCTACAAGACTACGATAATGCCACACCTAGTGAGGAAATTCATTGGAGAACTAATGAATTATATGACAATGAAGATTGGAGTACACAATTTGAAGTGGGGGTTTCTTATAAACATAAACGAAGGCAACATTGTCTCAATGCACGAAAGCATAATTTACTCAATGACAATGAATCCCTACTGGCCACTACAAGCCTAACGCAAATACAAGAGGTTGTTTGAATCTCCCGTAGGCATTGTAAAGAGAGCCGTCTACCCAGGCTTGATTTAAACAACTTCCCTAATTTCATAGGAGGCTTTGACTTAGACCTGCATCAACATTTACAAGCCTTCTACAGTGCCTGTACATGAAACAACATTGATAACAAATGGAAAAAACTCAAGCCTTTTCCTATGACACTCGTTGGTCAAGAAAAAGTATGGTATAGATCGTTACAACCAAATTCAAGACGACATTGGCCAACAATGGTAGAAATCTTTAACAAAAAATATCAAACCTATGCAAGAGTGTTAGCCTTGAGGAAATAGATCCAAGCATGGAAACAAGCACAACATGAACCCTTGGACATGGCCTTGGAAAGATATTATGCATTGTTAAACAACTGTCCAGGCCATGAGTTCTCTGAGGAAAGGCTAATGTACCATATTATTGATGGGATACATGATGAGACAAGAGAGACCCTAGGGATGTATGCCCAAGGTCAACTATATGAACTAGGAACCCATCAATTTCAAGAGCTTATTAAGCAGGTAGCAAAAGAGGAAGGAGAAATGGCTAGATGGGAGAGTGTTGAAAAACACCAACAAGACCAAAATCTCAACTCAATAAAGGTCCATGATCATAAAAAGGAGAAATCAACCCATCTCAAGGAGGAAGAGCCATCTTTGCTAGTACAACAACCATTAGATGAAATCAAGGCAAAGATCAATAGGATGCTGGAATGGATGCATGAAAAGTGTGGAGAATATATCAATATTATTGGAGATAGAGTTTTGACAACCCGAGAAGCAGGACAAAATGTCATTAGAAAATCAGAAAGAAGGGTTGAAGAAAATAAGAGATCAACTACCAATCAAACATATGAATGCAACATTTGCTTGTACGATCACCCCAAGGGTCAATGACCAATCTTGTTACATTTATATGAGCATTGGGGAAGCACGTTATATCCAGAGTTTGTACAGAGATACTATGTTCGATCACAGTGGCAACAATCCTAGTCATGGGGGAAGCCACCCCTAAACTGGAGACATCCTTTGTATCATCTGAATCTAAACGCTTATCTAATTCAACATCTTGTTTTCCCAACTGGGTCAACATACTCTATCTTGCCGCATTACCATTCTCCTCAATACTATCAACCCATGTCCTCAACATAACCACTGCCTTGTGTACCTCAAAATTCTCCTAATTTTCAACATTCTCATCCTTTTCCTCCTACATCGCCATCAACTGTTTCAATATTTTCAACATTCTGCACGACAACGACAACCTCCAAACGTTACTTATGCTACTATTACCAACAGCAATGAGAGACCTCAACAACATCGAAGGCATCCCTTCTTTAGAAATGACCATAGGAAGGGACAACACAATTCCAAGGCCACTGCATTCTCCAACTCAGCACAAGTCCAACACTGTGGTGCACCCTTATTTTGTGAACCCAACGCCTCATGTTACTTCATTAGGGCCACCAATTAACACTCCAACAACCATACGACCCAATGAACATAGGCATGGAGGGTGACATCCCGATCCTTGCATAACATCTTATGGTCTCAATTATCATAGTGGGTCAACTCCTTATCTGGAAACTACATCTTATAAATTGCCCCACTATGCTTACTATAATCAGGTGTGTGAACCCCGATGGGGTAAGTATGACCAAGTTTCAATATTTCCAACATGCAAAGATCCTCATCTTTCATTCATTAACCCTTTCCATGCTCAACCATTTAGTTATGGGGGATATCCCCCATTCTAAATAACAAATAGGGTTAATAAATATTTTTTATTTTCTTTAATTTTACAATTTTTTGTTTTCCAATTTTTTCACTTTTCAATTTCTTTTTTTATCTTTTTGTCTTATTGTCTTTTTACGTTTTTATAAGTAATCTCATCTACAAATAAAACACTCATGTGGATCATTGGTTGAGGTGTGTTCTATGTTATCAAGTCTCAAGTGATCAATTATTTGGATAGTGAGCCCATTACACCCACTCATCCACTCTACAAATAAGAGGTTCTGTTCAAGGGTACAGTGATATTCTTGACATCCTTGAAACTTAAAATTAATTTTTTGTTCATTATACCCAGAATGAAGAAGGATGGGCCAAGAGGAAATGATTAGGGTATGACATCAAGGGGACTTGCAGATTCTCTTTGGTAACATCTGTGGGAGTTATCATGAAACATGGTCATACTAAGATCCTTGTAGATTTAATGAAAAATGGGACTAAGAGTAATCAAAAGGGCACTAAAAAATCCAATGCTATTCTAGGGGGTCCCACTGGAGAGACATGCACCCATGCTTGAAGGTTGGTGGCTTCTTTGGATTCAGCGATTGAAAAAAAAAAGAGAAACAATAATAATAATAAAAAAAAAACAAAAGAAGTGCCACAAAGAAAAAATCACTCCTTCCTTGGACAAAATGACAAGTGATCATATGCCTTGTTGTTATGGTACTCTCATGGTCGCTCATCATGGGATGAAACAATGCAGTGTCACTGAATAGAGGAATGGACTTGGTCCTGATCTTGGAGTGACAGGTTAATGACACATTAATCATGCTTTACATGCAGGATTCACTGTGCCTTGGGTTAGTTACCTCATGCCCCCATCTCTACAATCCCTTCTATAGTCCATCTCATCTCGCTGTTCATGTAATTGTAGCTCGTGTCTCATATAGTGTAGAATTCTTACCTCATTCTGGTGATATTTACATGTGTGTGTTTTGTGGAACCAGTGTAGATTACATTTAACCCTTCTAGTGCCCATGGACACTTTTAAGTGTGGTTACACAAGGGTATTATAGGTTGGAACCTGCTTTGGGGAGGACCCACTTGTGTAATCTTTTGTAATTTTCACTCATAACACAGCTCACATACACCATTTATAACCCTTAGCGTATTTTCCATGATATTCTTTCCCTTATTGCTATCCCTCCGAATTTCAACGTTCCTATGAACCATCACATGGCCTTTTTCTCTTACTTACCACCCGACGCCTTATTTCTCAATTCCACCCACATATCATTATTCATGTCTTCAAAACTACCTAAATTACCCTAGATCCTTTAACATGTGCCCACATGTCCTTAATCTCCATTTTTAATTCCAAAAAAACCTTCAAATTAAGCATCGATAGGCCATGATATCACGTACATGATATCACTTACGCGATATCGCGTCACAGTAAACTATATATATGTGACCCCCCGCACCACTTACCATCATTTTCAACACTTCACATGGGGGAGTTTTTTGAATTTTTCTCTATGACTTGCAATTATAAGACCATTGATTTTATACCTATATCTTGCTCACTAGTACTCTGATTTTCATTCTGTCTGACCCTACTTGAACCCAGAGTGTTCAGCTTAGTCATGGAGGAGGGACACATGTTGAATAGTGCATAGCTTTTTTGGAATTTTTCATCACCAAAAGGACATTATCAAGGGTAATTAGTTATAATATTAAGGATAATTGTGCTAAAAAAATTTCATCCCTTTAGGTACATCGGGAAACTAAAATTGGCAACCACCTAAGTAAAAAGGACTCACTATTATAATATTTCAGGAAGTATCACATGGAGATAAAATAAATTAATTAAGGTAAGCAGTAAGGTATAACTCAACTTTAGAAACAACCTTACTAACACTTGGACCTGTGTGATTGCAGATGGCCCTGAAACATGGACAACAAGAAGGTCCTGCTCAAGGTGGAAGCAAACGACTTAGGAGAGGTGAAGAGCAAGTCCCTACTGGAAAACATGTAGAGTAAGAGGAACAATCATTTAGCATTCATCAAGAAGACCCTGCTACTATATAATTAGGGTAGGCAGAAGGAGGAGCTACTGTAGCACTTGAACAAGGACAACATCTCATGTTGCCCCAAGATTGTGTTCAGGAGATCCACGAAAGGTCCACATTCACTGTAGTGATTGTGGAATTAAATTTTGAATCTTTCATAGAGTTTGCTCCTGAGGCTGTTAGGGATCACCTCAAAGGATCTCCCTTATGGCCTATCCTCTCTGCAAGCAGTGCTTGGTACCTAGGGGAAATGTACCAATTCTAGCACAATAGAGAACAAGGCACCACCGTTAACATTTGTGGTGTGATAGTTGATTTCTTTGTGCAGGTCATTTTAGAAGTATTAAACCTTCCAAATATAGGGCCAAAGGTTGCTTAGTTATCTACTCGTTTAGACCCTTATGCACAACGTGTTTGGTTGGAGAGGGCATATGGCAAGGATAAGACATTTGGAGAGTTAATGATGGAAGAGAGGATCTATTTCAAAATTGGAACATATCACCTCTTCCCCACAAAGGGCCTAAAAAGGATCTCAACATATGTGGCAAGGGGGTGTGTAGTGTTGATGGGAAAGGTTAATGCTAACCTGCCTCATCTATATTTTATAGAGATCTTGAGGCGGTTTGAAGAACGAAAGATAGGGAAGCTTGCATCACCCTTCCCTTGTCTTATTAGAAAGTTGTGCCGATGTGCTGGTATCAGAGGATACACTAATGATGTCCTTAGAAAAGCCCAAAATGCTTCATATGCTAAATTGGTAAAGCCACCCGCCATAAGAAAAATCACTAGTGAGACACTAGGACCAGAACAAGAAAAAGAACAGATGGCAGGGCCAATTGCAACCCAACTTGTAGGACCCAACCAACCTCAAAGTACGAGATCCAACCAACAATAGGAAGTAAGGTCTAGCACAGGCTAGGATCAATCACTGCTGCCACAAGATTACAGACCATCGATGAGCCATCTTAGGGCCATCGCTAAGATGGTCAGTTGAGAAAGTTGTGATGATGCAAATCTCTTCCACGTCATTGAAGATGCCATACAACCCATGATTTCTTTGGATCATGCAAGGTGTGAACTGTCCATGCATATAGGAGGAGGGGAAAGTGCTCGGTCACAATAGATCTCAAGAATTGCTGCATCTTTCCAAGTTTAATTTTGAAACTGGTGAAGGGCCCACAGTGGTGGTCATGCAACACCAAGATGCAGCGGGAGCCATAGAAGTATTTGTAGATCATATTAAAGAATCATTCAATGTACTTGTTGTGCCACCAGTAGATCTCACAGGAGCATGGGATGCTGAAACTTTGGCTGAAACCTCAATGAGTCTTACGGAACATGAGGATGTGCTTGATCAATTGCTACAAATAGGACAAGTAATGACATCCTTGTTTGACATCTGTCAAGATGTTATAACAATTCAGTAAAACCTCATTTCCACTAAGGGGAAGCTGGTCTTGACAGAGGTGAGGGCCAAGCATGCTGAAGTAGAGGTGAAAAAATTGCAAGAAAAGCTTGTGGCCCTACAAGAAGCACAGTAGGACCCTTTGCAATTTGTTCCTGTAGACTAGCTGGATAGTTTCAAAACTAAGCAACTAACCAAACTACTAACAAAGAATAAGAAAGTAGTAGAAGAAAAAGAGAAGGCTGTTTGGGATGCCTCTGTGCCATAGGTGCAAAATTATGTGCATACCAAGGCACTCAAGGCCTTACAAGAGGAAAACAAGTAGCTTGTTACTGACAACCTTTGGTTGACCTCTATGGAGAAGCAAATGAATGTTCTCGAAGAGCACTTTCATTAGTTGTGAGAGAAATTCATCCGGGTCAACCAAGACATGACCTGTTTAGCCAAGGAAAATCGATCCCTCTCAATGGAGGAGGTACGCTCCATCCACCAAAAGATAGCTATCGAGATAAGTGCGTGGAAAAATGAGGCTAAACAACATGAGAAACTAAAAGAGCACTTCTGGGACTAGGTGGGGATGTACAAATAGATCATTGAGTAGGAGGTCCATATGGCTAAGGCCCACATCAATGCTATCAGTGCTCAACACACTGATTGGCACACCATATTGGACACATATGCCTTTGCCCACTAGGTGGAAGTTAAGAACTGAGACCTGCAGATCTAGGATCTTACAGAATACATATGGAAAACCTGCAGTATGTGAACCTTGGCATGTTAACAACAGGACACCTGAGAATAGAGCTCGAGCAACAGGTGGCCACCACCTATAGCAAATATGAAACAAAATTTGCAGAACACAAGAAGATATTGAAAAATTGGAGATTGCAAATTCTGAACTTGAGGTGGTGAAAGAAACCTACCAAGGATAAAAAGGTGTCGCAATAGATTTGGCTCGATAGCTTGCAAATTTTGAAGAATACAGAGACAAAGCCAGAGCCTATGAGAAGGAATGACGGGTGTTTGCGGCTTGGTATGTCAAGGCAAATCAAATGTTTTCACAACTACCCTGCCCATGGGAAGTGCTGACTGCATCAAATGTTAGAACATTAGCATGGATGACACAAGGTCCTTGAACTGAAGAGGAGAAACTCCAGGTCATACTTCAACACCATCAAGTCCCAAGACCTGGAGCATAAGACAAGGGGAAAGCACCTATGGAGGAGCCACCGCCACCAGGAACTACATGAGTTCCATCAATTTTGTAGCTATAGGATTTTCTTTCACATTATTTATGTTGTGTCTCAATTTTATTTTGATTCCACACTGTGGCATGAACCCATTCTCACCATTCAATAATCCCATACCTATCAACTATGTAATCAATGGAGCTTGTTCTCACTATAACTCGAGGACGAGTTTTCATTCAGTTGTGGGGGTATGATGAGTCACCATTTTAGTTGACCAAAATATCGTAGCTTATCTTCTCATCTATAAATAAGAGGTAGATAGATGTGATAGGTAGTTTTTTCTAAGTTTCTAAGTTAGTAGTTAGAGTTAAGTTTCTTTTTACATCTCTCAACCCTTCTCTCCCAGTATATGCCTGTAGTGTGGTGACTGTAATTGTACGACATTGTTATTCGAGTGTGGCGTACTTGGACATGCACATGACCAAAAATAAAGATCGAGCTTACTTCTTCATTATAGCATTCACTTAGCTTAATTATTTATTTAATTGTTATTTATTGCTTTCTTAGTTA
>MNCI01007153.1:129937-224885 GCA_015680685.1 Gnetum montanum
GGCTAGTCAAGGAATCGGTTGCTTGTCACACTTAGGTTAGTTAAGTGCCTCAGTACGACCACTTCGAGCATGTGCGTTACGTGTGGTAATCCTAGTAACGATTAGCGTTTGGTAGCCACAGTTGCACAGTTCAGGGTGTGTATGGTAAGTGGGAACGGATGCTGACGCTAGGACTTAGTGCTGTAGTTAAAGTTGGTTAGTTTCTCAACCCTTTTCCCTCATAGCTTAGGAGATAAACCGAAAAACACCAAAAAAATCATATACCTCAGACTTGCTTAACCATACACTGTGACACATACAAGCAAGCCTGGGAAGACAACGAGTGATTAACCCCAAGTGTTTCTTGTGGCGTTAAGGCATTTAGTCTACAGAGTTCGACCAGATCGCGCGTACACACTCTTATTTGTATGGTTGAGTGTAGGGGTACCTCGCCACTCATCAAGTATGTTTTAGTGTTCTTTCTTCTCTCTTGGTCTTTAGTGGATTCTCTTGGGAGGTTGCCATTGATTTAGCTTCATGTTCCATTTTTTTTCATTATTTTAGCCATCCTTCTCATGTAGTTGAAGCTCTTCAATTTCATGTAAGGTCATATTACCTAAGAATTCACATCCATTTCTCTTAACTATCTTACAATTGATTTTTACATTCTCTAATTTTCTTATACCAATTTATCAAAAATTTTCACACTTTCACAATGCCTTAATTTCTTACAAAATTTTGAAAAATTGATATGTATCAAAGAGACAGATTTGCATCTAGAGGATGTCATATTTTATTTTTTTTCATGTCTATTTCCATGATTTATGTATCAATATAGATGATGAATGTTAGTGAAGCATATGTTTGTTGTAATTTATTATTATGTTTGATGGAAATGAAAGAAAATATAATTGATGAGTTTAGATATTATTTTTTTTCTACTAGTTGAGAATATTTAATTGTTGAAGATAGAAGATGATTAAGATGAAGTCTATGAATGTATAGTGGAGGTTTTGTATTGTACATAGAAAAGGGCACCAATGTATGGTCAAGTTTCCATTTAAATTTATGATATTATATGATTTAATTAGAGGCATATATCTTGTACATGCTTTAGGTCCTCATGCTCCTAAAATTTAAGCAAGCTACACCTTGATTTTAGCCCTATATTTGAGTCCAAGTTTCATGTTTAAGCATGGGAATTCTTATGTTATGCGAAGCCCTATTTCATGTGTTAAAGGGAATGCTAATTTTACATATAAATCACCATAAATTGGATTTTAATTTACTCTATCTTACACCCTTCATATGCTAAATAGATTTTGGTACTTTGCCTTTCATTTCATGCTCAAAGTAGAACTTATGAAAGCCCAAATTGGATGTCAAGGATCCAAGTTGTCTGCCCATGTTTTCATCAAGATTATGGCCTAATTAATCTTATGTCATGTATTAAGTATATGCAAGAAAAGTTCAAGTGTCCAAACATCATTTCTTACCTTGTCCTACCCTATAAGGTTTAGTGATTTTCAAATTTGAAGATTTGGATTACTATCCTATTTGGTAGGCTTAATCATGAGCAAACCGCAACTCATGGTCTACATAGAGCTAAGACCATGACTCATGATCCACTTTTTTAAAATATAAAAGTAAAATGATTTCTATTTTAGGTATCATTACCCAACAATGGCTCATGGTATTGCATACTACAAGTATAACACCTTGGTGTTTTTAAATTAGAATCTTAAGTTTTTTATTTATTTTATTATGCTAGGTGCCTTAGCATAAGGTTTTATTTTAGTAAAATATGGTCTAATATTACATTATATTATGGTTAGCACTATATTATTGTGTAGTCTAATACCATTCTTATGTTTTGAATTATTTGTTTGTTGGATACCATGTGTACCATAATTTTCTATATACTGAGATTTGATCTTTGGACCTTCTAATTGGTATTTTATTTATGATTAATATATCATAAATAGGTTTTTGTATAATATCTTGGAATAATTCCTTATGTGTTCATGAGATTTGATCCTAGATTCTCTTGGTTATTAATAATGCTCAAATTGATTATATGATATGATATTTCAATAATTTTTTAAAATATTATTTTATCTTACTTTTGCATGATATGTTGTCTGAAGAATTCTACTGACTAGACAAGTTGATTAAATTACTCATGAATTTACATTTACTATAAATTGTTTTATTAAGGATCAAGGGCCCATGTTATTAATGAAAACAACTATTGGAATAGTTGTAATTGTTGATAATGGGTAGATAGTTATTTCCATAGGTTGGTTAATTAACTCTTTTTATGAGTATTTAAAATTACTTTCTTATGAAATAAAATAGTTGGATTTTTAAGTTCAATTTATTTTATGCATGTGCATTCTTCTAAATCTTTTGACAAAGATTAATTTGATCTTGACAAGAATCCTGATGATACATTATCTATGTTCTTTAACATCGTTGTAGTTAATCTAGAAATAGATTAATTTAGAATAAAAATAGAATTTTTCATATCCTAAGTGGGGTAGTGACTTATCTAGAAATAGATAGGTCATTGTTATCTCTTATTTTTAAGCACTAATAATAATGAGGTGTTAGCCTAGTGTGAAGATTCTTGATTTTAAAGTAAAAAGTCAGAGATTCAATTCTAGTGGATAATGCTAAGTTATAGAGTTTAAATTGGACTACATATCTCCAAGTATACCTATATTAAAATTATTTCAAGGTTTAAAGATCCCTTTGAGCATTAGTAGAATTTTTACCTTATATGTGCATCTCTAATTTATAACACTTATTTGAGTATTGATATTACTATTGCATTTAGTTATCAATAGGATAACTTCACAAGAAGAGGCACATCAAGTGAAATCCCAACAAGTCATCTTTTACTTCAAATATTTATTTACTATTTAAATGATTCATTAGGATTATGTAATATTATTTCCATTGTGATACTAGAACAATATTTTTTTTATATCCTATTACATAATTTTGACTTGTCATTTTTGGTGTCATTGCTAGGACATGAATTAGTTCAATAGGTTAAGGATACCTTTAAAGATTCTATTTAAAGGTAAGGATGGTAGGTGGAGAGATAAAAAGGGATGGTTTATGAAAAATCCTGAAAATCAAAAAGCTCTTACTATTGCTTTAATTAGAGCAAAGATGGATTTAAAAGAAGATTAATTTGATGAGGATGAAGAAATTGATATTATAAGAATTACCCAATGATTTAGAGAAGATAATATTAATGATATTTAGAAAGAAATCAAAAAGGTTAGAATAAAAAAAAATGGAGGAACCCTTGTTTTTAGCAATATTGTTTATGAAGATGATGGTGATTCTTCATTATTAGTTGTGAATCTTTACAATAACATGGTAAATAATCCCAAGGATATCTCAAGTTTAGGAGGAAAAACCTCAAGATGATGTAATATCAATATGAAAACTATACTTATATTTGAGGAAAAAACAAAAATACAATGATCCCTTATGTCATATGAATTTGTTTAACTCTTTCCTATGCTAATTACTTGCATGAGGAAATTGAATTTTTTAGAATTTTTCCTTCTTCTTATAGAAATATGTAGCATTTTGGTTTTATAACTTACATTAAGTCATGGGCATAACTTAAAAATAATTTCTTTATGAAGTATCAATCCTTAGAAGCCTTGGAAAAATGTAGAGATGAAATTCTCCACATTAAGCAAAAGGAGAATGAACATTTTGATGAATACTATGATCGGTGCTAGATCTTAATTGATAAATGTTCCTATCATAACATTAGTATAAGGGAACAATAAGAACTAGGGTTAATGAAATGATTATAGAAATCACAAAAGAAATTGATTTAATACTTGGACGAAATGTAGAAATTTAGAAAGTATTTGATAAGTTTTATACTTTTAGCCACGTTTGGGCCAATAGGAAAGAAGATAAAACTAAAAAGAAAAAACAAAGGAAAAAATTAATGTAGTAAAAGAGGAATTATGTTTAATAAAATAGTAGAAAAAGTTGTTTAGAATTTATAAATCAAATTAAGAAACATGCAATTACTTCAATTTAAGATAGGTGTAATTATTGTGGTTTTGGTTACATAGATGTTATTTATCCTTATATTAGTGAATTTACGATGTGGATGGATGTGAATAAGGTAGAACTTAAGAAACAAGGAGGAAAACAATCTTATTAGCTATAGCCTAGAAGATGGAAAAAGTTTAAAAACTATAAATCTTTCAAAGATTATGTGGAAAAATAATAAGAAATGAGGAGACAATATTATACAAATACTAATTGGAAGAATATTGAGTTTGGTCTAGGTATCTCAAGGAAAAGAACATTAGAGGAAAATAATAAGAAAAGTCAAAGAGGATTACCTTTATTGAATGAACATAATCCTAATAAAAATAATAGGGGTATCAATAATATAGGTATACAATTATTAGAAGATAATCTATACAATTTAGAATGTTTCAAAAATGAAATTGAATGGTTAATTCCATTCTCTCTAAGAATTAAAAAGATAGTACTACAATACAAAAGAAAAAAAATCATGCAGCCAATAGAAAAGGAAGTTGATAAAGTATTTTGGGAAATAAGTAAATTTCATTAGGGAGAATATACTAACAAGTATGATGATCTTCAAACACTAGTTATAGATGTTTAAATTAAAGATCAAAATTTTAGAAGACTAGTAGACCTAGGAGCTAGCATTAATATCACCATCTTAGAAGGATATGAGAGGCTAGATAGTCTACTATTATTAACTTATCATGGTAAATAGATTATGATAGATTAATTAATACTTAAACCATTAGTGGTTTTAGAAAATGTTATAATAATCATTTAAGGATTTCAATATATCATAGATATGATAGTTATTAAAACTAAAATTTCTAACACTCGCAAAGACCTTCTATTAGGTTAACCTTGGATTATGACTGCAAGTTCAATAATCTACACAAGATTAAATTTTATGAAAATTAGTATATGAGATATGAAAAAATTGAGGGGGGAGGGGGGAGATGAATAAGTTCCCCAAATAAAGATTTACAGTTATAAAAAACACACCCAAAATTATGTGGTTCACCACTTGGGTACTACACACTCAGATGGTAGTTCACTTGCACACCTCCAAACTTTGTTTCTCTGAAGTATGGTTTGAAGGGCACCACACCCTATACAAGTTCTAAGATTTGCTTTGAAGTGTTTTGTCATACAAAACCACTCAACCCATCTAGGTCTCAACAAGCTTAGAATGTGATTTCAAGGATCCCACAACCTTTACAAATTGAGCTGTGCTCTAGAGTGTTGTGATGCTGCACCAACCACTCAACCTAGCTAGGTCCCGACAAGCTCACTGATGATGCCTTCTCATAAGAAGCACATCAAATCCAGTAGGGAAACAAGAAATAGAAACAAAAATCACAAGGAAAGAATGCAACTAATTTGCTAGTCCTTATACTTTAAGGCATAGTACAATAAGATCACTACTATAGTACAAAAGATGGTACAATGAGGTACAAAAATACAATACAATAGATTTCACAAAGATTGCTTGATGTTGACACTTTCTTTCTCGGAAAACTTACATTTTTCCTAAGAGAATGAAATCTTCTTATAGCCTTGAGGTTTTCAAAATCACCTTGGAATTCATGCAATGGCTAGGAGAGATGTCTTTTTCAAGATTGAGACTGTTGACCTTTTGGTATGTCAAAACCTTAAGGAAAATGAACAATATGAGATGTTGTGAGTGTGATGCTTTTGTAGAACATGAAGGAGAGCTCAAGAGATGACATCTAGATGTTGTGGAGTGTGATGCTTTTTTAGGACATGAAGGAGAGCTCAAGAGATGACATCTACAAAGAAATATTGAAGTGGGGATCACAAGAACCTATAAGAGATAAATGGAGACTCAAGAAAGCTTGGACAAGGACTTCATTAGATAAGTAGGAGAAAGGATAAAGATGAAGAATATAGCAAAATGAAGAAGTACCCAAGATTGGGAATAAGCCAAATCAATGAAAGGAGGCCTTGAAAAGCAAAGCCCAAAAGCTAAGAAGACATCTCCCAAAAGCAAAAGACATCTTGGCTAAAGTGTAGAAGAACCAAAGAAGATGTATTGTTGACATAGTAGACATATCATGTCCAGAGAAGACATCTATAGGAAGACATCTCCTTTGGTGGAGAGATATCTTTCTTGAATTGAGGTCCATGTAGTGAGATGTCCCAATCTCAAGGAAAACATCTTTGCTAGTCATTAGATAGCTATTGTATGAATTCTGAGGTGATTTCAAAAACATCAAGGTTGTAAGAAGACTTCATTCTCTTGTTGATGAGTGGCGAGGTACCCCTACACTCAACCATACTAATACGAGTGTTACACGCACAATTCAGTCGAACTCTACAGACTAAGTGCCTACACGCTTGATGGAATACTTAAGGTTAATCATTCATTATCTTCCAAGACTTACTTGTATTTTTCATGGTTGTATGGTTAAGTAAGTATGAGGTATGTGATTTTTATAGCTTTTATGTTTTATCATCTATGCTAATGAGGGAAAGGGTGAAGAGACTAATTAACTAACTTTAACTAACTAACTAAGCCTTATTTAACCTAGCATCAGTATCCATTCCCACTTACCATTCACACCCTGAGCCAACGCAACCTTCTGGGATTACCAAATGCTATTCTTTGCTAGGATTACCAAGTGTAACGCATGTGCTTGAAGCAGTCGTATTGAATGCACTTAACTATGGGAGAAGAGTTGAGAGAGATTTAATTAAATAATACAACATTTAAAAATTAACAGTAAATAAAAATAATTAAAATCCTATTTAGCTTGGTCCATGCACTGCAAGGTTTATCCAAAAGTTCATCTTTATTTCTGTACACAAACTTGTGCTCAGGTACAATATTTGCTTGAATAAAGATCCATTCACTTTGGGACTCCTACTATAGGCACATGGAAATTATTCTATCTTTGGAGAGGTAAAACTACTAGACTATCTTTGGAGAAACAAGGGAGGGCCACCTCTTATTTATAGATTTGGTGGCGTGTTGCGATATCGCGTACGCGATATCGCAGGGAAGATGCAATATTGCATACAATAGATCGCATATGCGATATCGTAGGGAAGACCTGATATTGTGGCCCATGAGATATCGCATCCCATCATACCCCCATGACTGAATAAAAACTCATGCTCGAGTTCCTTACAAAATATTGGGAAGGTATGGGATTATTGACTTGAATGGAAATAATGGTGAATGGGACGACATGTGAATGGAATCATCATTACAGAACATGAAAAAACTGGTGTTCATGACAACAAGAGTAAATACTTTATACATTTGACATCAAGCCTCATTTGGCAGCTGAGAGAGAAGAGAGAAGAGAGAAGAAGTCTGCTGCTGCCAACGCCAAGATTACGCCTTTCATTGTCTATCCATAAGCACGTCATCGATCTTGCTCCTTGCATAGCTAATTCAACATCGATCCATTCCAAGTGTTCCTTCCACATCCAATCCATTGTTGTATGATTACCACCTGCACATAAAACACAACCTTATATTAGCAAGGGTAAATGAATCTCAATGCAATTGATACCTTACTTCGGTGAAAGGTCCATTGGTTGAGTTGTGGTATGGTTGATACGGGTCTGGAGATATAATAGTGGTGACTATCGAAGGTGTAGGGGCTAGTAGAAAATCAAAAAATTTAGGTTAGGACCCCCATGACTAAGAGTAAACCTCCGATAGTGAGAGAATGGAGAAAAAGAAAAGGAACAAGAAAGGTGGAGAAAAAAGAGACAACAATAATGTCGAGGGAATGGATGTCAAGATGGAAATGAACAAAATAGAATGGATTGCAAAAATGTTAAGGGAAAGAATTTAACTGGTGCACCAAATAGGAATGCTAGTGGGTCCTCCCCAAAGCAGGCTCATGCCCTTAATGCCTTGACAAACCCACATTCAAAGAGTTCGTAAGCTCTAGGAATGTCATTTGAAACAAAAGTTAAAGTCTTAACCACAAGAATTTACCAAAAAGAAAATGATGCATCAACCAAAATATACACTAATGATACAACTGGCAATGAGGTGATCAATGGAGAAAGAAGGATGGAAAGAAGTGGATGGAATGGAGTCTCAAGAACAAGGTGATGTACAGCCCCTTGTGTATTTAATGATTAATTTGACTTGGTTGATCTCATTCCAAATCTAGCCTTAAACAAACCACATCTAGTGACTTCGCATTAATGCATTCGGACAATCCATCCACTCAAAGTAACAAGAATGCCTTCATCAAAGAGCCACCACCATTTTGACGAAACAAAGGAGGAGAGAATGGGAAGGGAGAAGGGCCTTAGTTAGAGGAAACATGTTTATTTTAGTTCCATAACCAGTGCTTGTAGCCCAGATAATTATTTTGTCTAAGGGGTGTGCTTTGAATTCTCACTATTTTGTTTGTTTATTTTTTTTTGTGTTTTTGCATGAGAACCACACCATGCAATGACTTATTATTTTTATTTGCTCAGCTTCTTGACAATTAGGTAATGTCAAAACGGTAAGAAAAATCAAGAAGAAAACATCCAAGCACCCAAGAGAATGGCCAACATGAATGCATGAAGTTTCCTTGAAGTCACACCCTTTTCAATCCTTGAGTCCTTCCTTAGTTTGAGAAATGCCCAGTTACCAATTCGTTATAGTTCTTATTATTGAAAAAGGGACTGTACAATTCCAAGCCAAGAGAGACCATAGAAATTTTTGGATGTATGGATGAAGTGGACTCATTGCCTATTATATCAAAAGAACCATACTTTAGTATCAACATCGTAACTTAAAGATAAAAACCAAACATTAGCAACCAATAGAAAATAGTTCATACCATCATTTAATAGCACTTATTTGGTGACAAACTTAACAAAATGGGTAAAACACACACACACACACTCAAACATAAAGAAATGAAAAAGTATAAATGATGTTGTAAAATAAAAACAAGAAAAGTTAAAGAAATTGTAAAAAAAAATGTGTAAAACAAAAATGTATAAAACAAAAACTAAAAAAAAAACTGATGGCCCTAATTGATTAGCATAGGTGGCCATCTCCCCCATGACTAAATTGAAAGGGAGAGATCCAAAATAATGAGCATTTGTTTGAATTTTTTAAAAGTGTCCAACTTCTCCCAATTGATGTTTTCAGGTTAAGGGTTGGAAGTTGGCAACGCTCATATTCCAATGTATCTATGCTTTCGTTGTGGGTGCAAGTTGTTCCCCTAGTTCGTTCCATGCATGTTGATGGGCTGCTCTCTTGATTAGCTATCAACCACTAGGTGTTCTCTTGTTGTGTGGTTGCTACACATAGGCACCTTTGTATTTGAGTCTCTTGTGCACACCAGTTACATGAAGGAGATGCTGAGCATTCCTCTATGTCATCACCCTCTGAGTCACTATATGTGATGCATGAAACTTTCTTCTTCTTGATCTTTTCATAAATTTTTTCCTTATATATTTCCAAGGAAAGATCGTGGATTCCTAGGCACGTGTTGATGGTGTTGAGCCATGCCCTTTACTATTGACCTCTATCACCAGGAAATCAGCTGGGTATGACACCATACATAGTGGTAACGATGTCCTCCACCAATCCCAAGGGAATGGTGATGCACTGGTCAGCTAGCTCTAGTTGAATATTTCTCTTCTTGAGTGGACGTAGGTTCCAAGATTTATACATTTCTCTTGAGATTAAGTTGACTGCAGAACCTAAGTCAAGAAGAGCCTTATGTGGCTCATTCCTAGTGACTTGGAGGTAGATTAAGGGACTTTCAAGGTTAGAGAGTTTCGTGGGAAGGTGGCCCACCTTTATCCAATTGATAACGGTATGTGTTAACATAACTGTATGTGTTGAGCCCTGTTGTTGGTTTGAAGGGAGCTTCAAAGCATTATTTGTTGGAGGAGTGTGCATAGACTCAACCGCTTGTGGTTGTGAGAGCTTGTTTGGGATTTTGGTTCTGAAGAAAGGTCTTCTCTTGATACGGTTGTCAGAACTAGCAGCAAGTTGAAGGTTTACAACTCTCGTAGCATTACATTGCTACGGTTGAGTGGGGAGTTCCCCTTGCATTGTTGGAGTGGATGGTAGTGGAACTATCGACGTATGAGTGGCAGATGGATTCGTAGGATGGTATGCATGTGGTGTGTCTTCCGTAGGAGAAGGAGTCCTAAAATACTCCCAAACTTGGTAATGAAGTTGTGGGGTTGCATGACCCATAGAGTCACTTGGAGAAACTGGCTGTTGCATGTAATAGCCATATGGGTTTGGTTGTCAGGAAGGGTATTGTTGTCTAGGTGGTGGCATCCCACATGACTGTGGGTGTTGCCACTGCTGGTGTTGCCCGATAGGTTGTGGTGGAGTTCCGCTTGGATAATATGTTAATGGTTGGTGGAACTGTCTTGGGTTACCTTGGGGATAAGGTAACCTTCAAGGTGCCTACCATTTGTTAAGTCTTGAATTGAGTGCATACACCTGGGACTCTTGCAGATATGATATTATCGGGCAACATCCCTTAGGATGGTCATATTGGCAGATCTCACATCCACCATCATTGTCCATGTTAGAATCCATAACCTCATTGGAGATAGTCATTTTTCCCTTACCTTTGTTACGTGCATAGCTAGCATCTCTTCTCTTTTTCTTATCGTGGTCACTACTTTGTTCCTCCTTAGACTCCTCTACGATTTTTAGGACAGTTTTAATTTTACTATCTAAGGAGCTCCATATTTCATCTACCTTAGCCGACACTTCCATTGTTAATTTTTGTAGTAGCAAGGTTTTTCTATTCACCAACTCCTTGAGTGGTGACTCATCCTCTTCCTCACAAAATCTTACTCCCTTGTTTCGGAGGGAAGGATCGCGATTGTACTCTTCTGTGCTTTCTCTTTTCTATAGCTCCCCTTTTTCTTTAGCTACTTGCTCCAACAATCAATAAATTTCATGGGACCTAAGTTCTGATAATCTCCCTTGGGCATATGTCCCAAGGGTTGTCTTGGTCTCATGTCTTAGCCCATCTACGAGGTGGTGTAGTTGATCCCATTGTGCATAATCATGGCCCGGGCAACGATGTAGCAATGCATAATATCGGCCCATGGTAGCATCCAAGGGTTCATGCTTACCCTGCTTCCATCCTTGGATTTTCTTATGCAAGTTGGACACTTTGGAGTACATTTGGTATTTATCGTTAAACAATTCTAGCATTGTACTCCACCTCCTAATGGTTTGCAGCTCTAAAGACTGGTACTAACTCTCTGCTTCTTTTATGAGTGTCCTAGGGAACAACTTTAACTTCTACCACTCATTTTCAATATTTTGCAAGGTGCAGGCATCATGGAATGCCTGTAAATGATTTTGTGGATCAGCATTATATCCCCCCTCAAACTGTGGGATATTATTCATGCCCAATCTCTTGATCTGACTATCTTTCTGGTGCCTTGTAGGTATTTTAACAGCCTCCGTAACATCTAACATACTCCAGGTTGCAAGTAGGGGTTCATCATGATCATCTCTCTCATGATATCTATGATTCCTACGTTGTTCCCTACTTTCCCTTCTTTCATGCTTTGATTCTCTCGAATGCCCTCATCCTCGCTCTCGACTCTCTCGTTGAGGTCTCTCATTTTGCTTATCCTTATCCTCATCGTTGTGCTCCTTGTGACTATATCCTGATGTGGAAGGAGAGGGTGAATGATGTGATGAAGGAGAAGAAAAAGGGGAACCATCTCCATGATGATGCTTCTTACCTTCTCTTCAGTGGCTATGGCCCCGATCGTGATGACGATCAGAATGCTTACCCTTATCTTGTGCTTGTGTTCTCTTAGTGAACACTTGGTGTTTGTGGGAATCAGAACCAGGGTTGTGTATCATGGAGTGTAGGTCCTAATACCCTACCTCCACACTATCATTAGGAGGGGGAACATCATCTTGTGGAGAACCTATTGAGATAGGTTCATCACCTTTAACTTCTCTTATGATAGGTGAAGCATTACGGAGGCCTTTGCCCTTCAACAATGTGTGGCAACTCTCCTACCCCAAGTCCCATTGATGTTGCACTTCTGTGGGATGGCAGTCCCTTGTGTCATAATCTTTTGCAATGTATTCAACATATAGCTGCATCATGTCTATTTTTTCAAGAGCATGAAGGAGCATGTTAGGGATTGCATGATCTGGGGGTAACACTATGTTACCTTGCAAGTCTCACCAACGCAGTTGTTCGTCCTGATGGAGGATAAAGGTAAAATCAGGTATATACTCATCATGATGAGTATACACTACTCGATACTCTTGAGGAATTGACAGATCTGGGTTACGTGTGTTAGATTGTTGACTGTCTCTTGTGTGATCCCTAGGTGGTGAAGTGCTTTTATGAGAAGAAGAACACATTATTATCTTGTTGGAGTGCTATTGACCATTGTTTAAAATTTCTTCTGATTAACCTTAAGAGTTCGTTTAAGCTTCCCAATGATGTGGATGATTTCCTATGTTCTACTTAGTGCACAAACAACTTAGTCCCCAACAACGACACCTATGATGAGTGGCGAGGTATCCCTACACTCAACAATACGAATATGAGCGTTACACACATGATCCAGTTGAACTCCACAGACTAAGTGCCTACACACCTTATGGAATAGTTAAGGTTAATCGTTCGTTGTCTTCCTAGACTTACTTATATTTTTCACGGTTGTATGGTTAAGTAAGTCTGAGTTATGTGATTTTTATAGCTTTTATGTTTTATCGCCTATGCTAATGAGGGAAAGGGTGAAGAGACTAATTAACTAACTTTAACTAACTAACTAAGCCTTAATTAACCTAGCATTAGTATCCATTCCCACTTACCATTTGCACCCTAAGCCAATGCAACCTTCTGGGATTACCAAATGCTATTCGTTGTTGGGATTACAAAGTGTAACACACATGCTCGAAGCGGTCGTACTGAATGCACTTAACTATGGGAGAAGGGTTGAGAGAGATTTAATTAACTAATAAATCATTTAAACATTATTAGTACATAACAATAATTAAAATCCTATTTAGCTTGGTCCATGCATTGCAAGGTTTATCCAAAAGTTCATGTTTATTTTCGTACACAAACTTGTGCTTAAGTACAATATTTGCTTGAATAAAGATCTGTTCACTTTGGGACTCCTATTGCAGGCACATGGAAATTATTCAATCTCTGGAGAGGTAAAACTACCAGAGTTTCGCTAAGGGTCTAGATCTAGATGGAGAAACAAGGGAGAGCCACCTCTTATTTATAGATTTGGCAGCACGCTGCGATATCATGTACCCGATATCGCAGGGAAGATGTGATATCGCATACGCGATATCGAGGCCCATGCAATATCGCATCCCATCACTTATGGTATGTGCAATTTTTATGTGAAAACAAGTGTCAACATCAAGTAATCATTATGTGCTCTATTTTAGTGTATTTATGTACCTCATTGTACTATTTATTGAATTGTTGTAGTGATTAGCTTGTAATATGCTTTAAAGTATAAGGATGAGCAAATCAATTGCATCTTTTCCTTCTAATTTATCTTTCTCTTTCATGTTGCCCCATTGAGGTTGATGTGATTCTTGTGAGAAGGCATTGTCATTGAGCTTATTAGGATCCCACTAGAATTGAGTGATTGGTGCAACACCACAACACTCTAGAGTGAAGCTTAATTTGTAAAGGTTGTGGGATTCTTAAAAACACATTTTAAACTTATTAGGATCTAGCCAAGTTAAGTGGATTCATGGCATTGAATCACTCTAGAGTGAAGGTTATAGTTATATAGGGTGTGGTACCCTTCATTCCACACTTTGAGAGAAACAAAGTCTGGAGGTGTGCAAGCGATCTATCCTCTGAGTGTGGAGTACCCAAGTTAGGAAACCACATATTTTTGGGTGTGTTTTTTGTGACAATTGATTTTTTTGGGAACTTATCATCCTCCCTTCTAAGTTCTACAATCCTTAGAGACGTTGCACTACACAGACTTCAATTTAGGAGAGATGTCTCTCCACTAATGGAGACTTCTTTGAGGAGACATCCTCATGGAGATGTCTTTTCTAGATAGGATATGTATATTGTTTTTAAAAGAAGTCTTCTCTAGATCTTCTTTACTTCGGCCAAGATGTCTTTTGCTTTTGGGAGACGTCTTTTAAGTTTTTTTGACTTTGCTTCTTGAGGCTTCCTTTTGTTGATTTGGCTCATCCTAAATCTTAGGAACTTCTTCATTTGTTGTAGTCTTCATCTTTGTTCATGCTCCCTTAAGTTCTTTTAGTCCCCACTTAGACATCCTTGTACTCATTCATGCTCCCTTGAGTGTCCACTTTGAGATATCTTGCAGATGTCATCCTTTGAGCTCTCCTTCATGCCCCTTATAAATATCACCTACACAACATTCTATATTATTCATTTTTCTTAAGGTTTTGACATACCAAAAGGTCAAAAATCTTCCCCTTTTTGGTAATATCCAAAACTTAAGAAAATTGGTGAGTGTAATCATGAAAAGCACATATACTTTGGTATTGACTGAGACATCTCACTACATAGACATCAATTTAGGGGATGTGTCTCTCCACCAAAGAAGACATCTCTGAGGAGACATCTTCTCTAGATAAAAGATGTCTTTTATTTTTGAAAGATTTCTTCTTTAGGTCTTCTTCACTTCGGCCAAGATGTCTTCTACTTCTAGGAGACGTCTTCACAACTTTTGGACTTTACTTCTTGAGGATTTCTTTTGTTGATTTGGATCATCCCCAATCTTAGGAACTTCTTCATTTTACTATAGTCTTCATCTTTGTTCATGATCCTTTGAGTTCTTGTAGTCTTTACTTAGACATCCTCATACTTGTCTATGCTTCCTTAAGTTCTTGTAGTCTTCACTTAGACATCCCCATACTCATCTATGCTTCCTTGAGTTCTTTTAGTCTTCACTTAGACATCCTCATACTCATCCATGCTCACTTGAGTGTCCACTTTGAGATATCTTACATATGTCATTCTTTGAGCTCTTCTTCATGTCCTCCAAAAATATCACCTACACAACATTCTATATTCTTCATTTTCCTAAATGTTTTGACATACTAAAAGGTCAAAAATATCTCTATTTTTGGTAATGTCCAAAACTTAAGAAATTGGGGGAGTGGAATCATGAAAAGCACATATACTTCTTCCTCTTTTTTGACATGAACAAAAAGGATTGGAGCTTAGCAACAATATAGATCAAAGGAATGCACAATATTCTTCCAAGTAAGACCTAATAAAAGTTTCTAATATATTTCCTAGTACATGCATATTCATTGAATAAAATATATATTAGTTTTCAAATAAAGTAATTTCTAATATATCCATATTGATCAAAAGTATCAAATTCATAGGCTAATGATGAAAATATATATTTAAGAGGTGCCCTTTGTGGATTATTAAACTTAGAAAGGGGTGGGGGGATGAATAAGTTCCTCAAACTTAAACTTAAAGAGACAAAGCACACACCAAATTTAACATGGTTACCCATGTTGGGTAGTCCATACTTGGATGGTTAATCACAAGCACACCTCCAAAATTTGTTGCTCTTAAATGTGGTTGAATAATCCACACCCTATATAGTCTTCAAGCTCTGCTTCAGAGTGCTATGTTGCAACACCAACCACTCAACCCAAAAAGGTCCCATCAGGCTTGGAATGTGGTTTTCAGGCTTTCACAACCTTTACAATCTTGAGCTCTGCTCCAGAGTGTTGTACTGCAGCACCAACAACTTAATCACATAGGATCCTAACAAGCTTAAGAAAGATGCCTTCCCATAAGAAGCACATCAATCCCTAGGGCAATAGGAAAGAAAAAATACAAGGGATAAACGCAACTTAATTTGTTGATCCTTGTATGTTGAGGTACATGACGTTTTCCAATGAAAAAATGATGATACAAAGAAGAGAAATGGAGATTACAATGATTGACACAAATGCTTATACAATGATTACAAAATAGCTTGCACATTTCCTAATGACCATGATGTCTTCTTATAGTTTTCATGTTTCTAAATCCATCTTAGAACTCATGCAATGGTTAGGCAACAATCGATAATGGTCATGGAAGACATCTTCATCATGCTTGAGATGTCTTTCTAAATTTGCCTTCTATTTTAGAAAGACATCTTTTTGAAATCTCCATTTTGGAAGACATCTTTTTCTAGTGAAAGATGTCTTTTTAAAATTTGCCTACATTCTATGAAGATGTGTTTGCTTGGTGGATGATGTCTTTGCTTGATGAAAGATGTTTGATATTTCTTGAAGAAATCTTTGCCTAAGTTCACTCCAATTCTATTAAGACATTTTTTGTTTCCTAGAGACATCTTTCTTCAACTTTCTTTGTTTGTTGAATTCATCATTTCTTGTCCAAAAACTTGCACAATACAAGTATACGTCCAAGTTCTTATATTGCAAGGAAAATAATTATACACACATACAAGAAACCTTTTCTTTCATTTTTCTTAATGTTTTTACATACCAAAACTGAAAGGTCCACAATATCCCCCTTTTTGGTAATGTCCAAAACTTAAGAAAATGGATTAGCCTTATCCAAATAATAACACATTAACACATTAGCTACTTATCCCTCTTTTTGGACATAACCAACAAGGAAAAAGTATAGAAAGTAAGTGCATAAAAAATATATGAAGAAAAGCATCAAGACATAAAGGTAGCTAGAGAGTATGATAAGCATGAAGGTTCAATGGCATGCAAAACAAATTGCAAAGATAAACCACACAGAGATAACAAGGAAAACACACCTTTTGTTCAACCATTCAAAAATTTTTATATATCAAATGATCTAGAAGTATATTGTAAGAAAACTATTCACTTATCATTCTCATATGTGCAAAGTCCCAAAATCACATATGTGAGAGATAAAAAATGTCTCATCCTTTTTGATCATCAAAAGAAGAGAACAAACAACCTGTCAAGGCCTCAATCACTAACCTCAGTAGTAGCATCCTTAGACTTAGAATCCACTACTGATCTAGATGGATGATAAGTCTCTTTCTCATCATCATCACTACTGGTGCTAGGTTAGCTAGATCTTTGAGTGTCCTCATGAGAGGACTAAACTTGCTATAGTAGAGCTTAGCTAGGACAAGGCTTTACTCAAAACTAAGAGGAAGTTGGTGGAGTTGGCAGCTGTTGAATTGGGACCCATTGGATCGTGGTCCCAAAGATGCTCTTCATAACCTATTGCTTAAAAGAGCTAGCAACATTAGCATGAGGTGGAACTGGGTAAGTAGGAGGAACTAGAACATGGTGCTCTAACTGTTGCATGGAAGCATGATGCTCTTCTTGGACACTAGTTGGGGATGCCTATGGTGCGAAATCAAACTCCATCCCAAAGTCATATATGCATGAAGGACCTACTACTAAGGAATGACATGGAGAAATAGGAATATCCTTCTTGCTATTAGAGATAGGAGGAGCGGTGAATTCATCAAATACTTATCCATTAAAGGGAGGAGGTATCCTAGCTTCATCCAAACTCTTATGCAAGTAAGACAGGTTCCTTCCAATATTTCTAATGGCTTGAGCAGTGGGCTAAAACAACTTATTTAGAGAAGAACTAATTTAAGCCTAAAATGATTTAGATCTTCTCAGCTATGGAGAGGATTCCTTCTTTTTTTTAGTGGTCTAGTGCATGGGTCCTACTTCTCAATGTACTTACTGAGACTCCTCCTGCCTTTAAGCAAAGGCAACTCTGGAATGGTACATCCCTCTAGAGAATCAATAGGCTAATGGTGTAGGGGTGCCCAAGGATTCTCTCCTTGACATAGAGACTTAAAATGTCTCGACAAAGAATGTGTCCTAGATCCAATGGTAATCCTATAAGAACATAATACAATACAAAATCTTGGGGTGGTAGTAGATAACTATAGCTACCTCCTTTCACCATGATGTTGTATAACACAATAAGTGATAAGGTAGAGGCATTAAGAGTCATCTTACTCTACTCAATATGATCCTTATCAAAAGACATGTCTCTGTCAAATAACACATCATAAAACTCATTGTGTCCTATGGGCATTATACCATTGGTGTATATATCATGCATAGTATCAATGGTAATGCAAAATATATTAGGGCTAAAACTACCCAAAAGTACATTTAGAATTTGGGGAGGGACTTCAAAAAAAATGCCACCACCAGTGGATGTAAATGCCCCAACAAAAGAATTAGAAATAATAATATTAGAGTAGAATTCCATAATTAATACTTCAAGGATAAGAAAATTCATGGAAATGAAGATAGTCTAGTTCAAAAGCTTGAAGTAGTCTAATAGAGCTTGCTGTCTATGAAGTGAGAAAGCAAGAGAATGCTTAGAAATAATGGTAGTAGTTCTGGTTATTTCAAACCTATGTTGGACGCTTGTGCTTTGAAATTGAGACATGTAGGAAGGTGGTGCATTGCTGGAACTACCCCTAAAATGCTTCATGAGTGGCACCTTGGACGTGCCAATCTTCTTATGAGCCATATCTAACAAAAATCATTGTAAATGGTGGGGTCCTAGTTGTCTTTGTAGGGTAGATCTGAATGAAGATGACAAAAATGGGGTTTTTTCTTCTATAAAGATGGAGAATGAGGGCTTTTGAATGAGAAAGAAGATGCCTTTTTAAATAGGAATATGCCTTTTTCGCATGTTATAGTAGATGTCTTTTATTTGTAGAAGATGTATTTTCTACATGTTAGAGTTACAATAGATGTCTTTTATTTGTAGAAGACGTCTTTCCCATAATAATAATAAAAAAATTAGAGAGATGTCTTTGTTCTCACGAAGACATCTTTGTAGAAACATCTTTTATTATTAAAAGATGTCTTTCGTCAAAAATTAGGATGAGGTTTGGAAAGGCTACCAAAGGTCTATAGTCTTAATAAGAGCTTGAAAAACAAAAGAAACCTCCAATCTACCCACATATCATGTTGTCGAAAGGTGATGGATCTTAGAGAGCTAGAGAATGAGTTTTCTCTTTTGAGGATTCCCCTCTCAACTAGACTTCTCTAATGTCTAAAGTGTGATTCCCTCTTATGAATTTGTTGGTGAAGGTGTCTTGATGCCCTTAGTTCTATCATTTAATTCTCCATTCCTTCTTGATAGCTTTAGTCCTTTGAGTTGACTTCTAATCTTCTCTGTGATCTTGCATAAAATCCTTTCTCGATGCACTTTGATAAAACCAAGAAGTCTTATGATATGACTAGGTACTCATATGATAGAAATTTAAGTTACATTTCCATTGATTTGGCTCATCCCTAATCTTAAAAAATTCTTCATTTTTTTGTAGTCTTCATCTTTGTCCATGATCCGTTGAGTTCTTATAGTCTCCACTTAGACATCCTCGTACCCATTCATGCTCTCTTAAGTTTCGACTTTGAGATAGCTTGCAAATGTCATCCTTTGAGCTCTTCTTCATGCCCTGGAAAACTATCATCTACATAGCATTCTATATTCTCAATTTCCTTAAGGTTTTAACATATCAAAATTCAATAAAAAGAGGCTCATATATTTCCAAAGAAGTTAGAAAAATAAGATCCAAATATTAATCTAGTAACAACCACTTCTATTGATCTAGAAGAAGAGTTCCTAGAAGAAATTTATTAAGTGAATGATAAGGAAATAGTCACTAGATAAATTTCTATTTCATTCATTCACTATCATTAGAAGTGGTTGTTACTAGAGAAATTTATCAAGTGAATGATAAGGAAATAAAAAATGCTATAGTCAAGTACTTCTATTGATCTAGAAGAAGAGTTCCTAAAAGATATTAACTTGTCAAAGGTACCTTAGGACATAGAGTATGTTACAATAGGAGAAGGTAAACTCGTAGTAGTGAATAAAAATTTGATAAACAAGTTAAAAATAAAGTTTAAGATAGTCTTAAAAAGAAATAAGAGAGCATGTACCTAGCATACCTAGATCTAGAAGGCATTCTTACTTTTGTTTGTTAGCATAGGATGTATATATATGAATCTATTAACCCAATTCAACAAACATAAAGGAAGATTAATCCCATGATACAAGAATCCATAAGAAAATAAATTGCAAAATTCTTAAATTTTGGATTTATTTTTCTATTTTTGATTCAAAATGAGCTACACCACTAATTTTAGTATTTAAGAAAGGAAGAAAATAAAGGATATGTATAGACTATAGGATGTTAAATTTACTAACCTATAAGGATAGCTCTCCATTACCTTTTGTGGACTAGATCTTGGAAAAAATAAATGGAAAGATATTTTATAGCTTTTTAGATGAATACAATGGATATAATCAAATACCTATAGCCTTGGAAAAGCAACATAAAACTACCTTCACTTGTCATTGGAAAAAATTTACTTATAAGGTTATGTTTTTTGGACTTTTTAATATCCTTGCTATCTTTTAAGTACTTGACTCTAGCATTTTTTATGATATGACTGGAAAATTTATAGAAGAGTTTACAAATTTTTTTTTGACATTTGAAGATAATTTTCAAGATGCACTCATTAAGTTAGAGTTGGTGATTCAAAGGTGTTAGGAAAATACCTTATATTAAACTAGAGTAAAATACCTTATATTGAACTAGGACATAAAGTGTCTAAACTAGAAATAGAAGCAGACCCAACTAAGGTTATGAGTATAGAACAATTAAAAGAGCCAACCAAAGTTAAATAGTGAAGTAGGTTCACTCCAATGTTAAAATCACCTCCCAACATTAAATCTAGATATTATGAAAAGATAATTTATTTTCTAGAAAATAAGAAAATTAGTTATCTTTAATTATTCAAAGTGAATATTAAATTTTTTTTTCCAAAACCCTCAAAACATCCAAAACCTCTTAAACACTTAGATGATGTTGCAAAGCATGAGGCTTTACAATCACACAATGGTTATTCTCCATGCAAAACACAACAGATAGAGAATCTCTTCTACAACCTAGAACTAAGATCTTAACTCATGATCAAGACTAGAACAAAAAGATCAATACTCTACACAATTGACCTTGGAGCTACAGCTTCTATGCACTCATGCAATGTGCTCTTTCTTTCTTTCCAAGCTTTCATTAATTTAAAGAGTTCTTAGTAGTACATCTCATGAACTTTCCCTTTTAGTACAAGCATGAAACAATCCATATTCATTAGAAAACAAAGATAAAAACCTAAGAAAAACTTCCTTAAGCTTATCTTATATTTTTCATGCTATTTCTATGTTTTTCCACCTTCTCTTAGCTATTTTCCAACTTATAGTGGTTAATTCTAGAAGTTTCCCTAGCCATATGAGTCATCTCTAGCCTTCTCGAGTTAACTATAATAAAATCCAACTTTTAGGAGAGACATATCCTAAGTGTGAGAGATTTCTTTGTCATGGGAAATATGTCTCCTCTTAGTAGTGTTTTTTTTTCCATGAGACATATCCACTTCTAAAGAAACCTCTTCTATTAGTGAAAGATATCTCTTATAAAGAATTCATTCTTAGTAGAGATGTTTCTTATGAGGTCATAGCTCCAAGAAAGGATGTCTCCTTAACCTTAAAGATGTCTCCAAAGATCTCAAAACCTACAAAAATCACATGTAGGGAAGAACAAGAGGATCATAAGAGGTGTCCCTACATCAACTCATGTGAATAAGGAAGTAGGAGTTGAAGTGATCTCCCACTCATGTAGTTTGGTTTCATGGATTCATATAGAATCATCTAGGAATTGATCCTTCCAATGGATAAAACAGTCATACCTCTTGAGTCTCTATGAGCTAGAATCTTTTCTTCATTTAAGCACAATTATCTTCTTCTTCATTGAAGACTTGGACTTGTCAATAGCCCCCTTCAACTCATTGATGCTGCCTTGTATGGTCTTGTCAATAGTAGGTCCATGAAAGTGCACAATATGTGAAACATTAAACATAAAATATATAGTAAAATCATTTAGAAAATCAATATTAAAAGAATCATCATCATCTTGACCTTAATTTTAAAAGGCTTGATCTTCTTAGCTTTCAACTTGGAGGAGTTAACAACCCTTAATTGCTTCTTCTTAAGATATCTTGCCACAACTTGAGACATTTACTATTTTATTGAGATTTCTTGCTTGAGAATGGAGCTTCTCAGTAGAGACATCTTGTAGTAGAATGAGATGTCTTGGTAGTTTCTAGGACATCTTCTTTGGAATTAAGACATCTTGCATCTTTATGATTTTCTTCAAATCCTTGCATTTTATTATTGAAATTTAGTATTCTAGTTTATAAATTCATGCTCTTGTCTTGGTATCCTTAATATTATTTATTTACCTTTCTTAGACTTGAAAGATCTTACAAGAATAACAGCAAATTATCTATTTTTCAAGGTTTTAACATACCAAAAAATCAGCAATCTTTCCCTTTTTGATGATGTCCAAAACTTCAAAAAATGGGTCAACATAAAAATAACAAAAGTAATATATATATAATTTACTACATAAAAAAGTATATATATAAACAATAAGTTAAGCTAAAAAAATCCTATTGTAGTAGGGATAAGAAAGGAGCATGGGTTAAAGGTTAATAGTTACTCATCCATCAATAAAGGTTTCTAGAACTAATAAGAATAAGTCACACTAAGAGTCTACTCATATCAATCCACAACGTGCATACCATATGCTTTATATTCTCATAATAGATGCTATAATATGAAATAACTATAAAACCATGTAAAAAAATTCATGAGGTCTCCAAACAATATAAGGATTGAACATTGATCAAACTCTTTCCCTTTTTGGACAACACCCAAAAGGAAGTCATCACTAGCTGCTTAACCACTAACTTCAGTGTCATCATTAGGATTAGATGCATCATGAGTAGGCCTATAACTCTCTTCCTCATCATCATCATTGCTAGTACTGGAGTGGGAGATTTGTTGAATGTCATCATTATTGTCACCAAAGGCTACTATAACAGGTCCTCACCTAGGATGAAGCTTCACCTAAAAGTGAAAGGATGGAAGAGAACTATTATGAGATGAAGACTATCTAGAAGATGATGAAGTAGCTTTGTGTTAATAAGGTTTTGGGAACAACTTGTTCACAATGTACTGCTACATCAAAAATGCTATCCATGACCTACTGCTCAAAGGATTGTGATGCATCATCACTCTTGAATCATTTGGAGAGTCTTTCAGAAGACTTCCCTTGCATAAATGCATCTAGTGTTGGTTGCTTGATGTGAGGGATAAGCTCCCTCTAGACATGTGCTGGTGCTCCTACTAGTTTTTCTAAATTTGATGCATTTCCAAAATCATATGCTAGGGATGGACCTACTATAGTAGAGTGTGTTGAAGGTTCTGGCTCTCCTTCACTTTCTGTCCAATGTGGAATCACAATCTTTTCAAACTGAAGATTACCTAGAGGAGGAGGAAGATCTATTGAATTAATTCTCTAATGAAGGTAGGAAATATTTCTTCCAAGCTTTTCCATTGTCTTAGCAATGGAGCATAAGACCTTGTTTAAGATCCTACCTAAGTACTAATGGACTTGGATTATCTAAGTTGAGCTATTACTTGTGGTGGTGAAGATGCTTATCTCTTGCATGCTTGAGATGATGAAGGAGCTGTGGATTCTACATGAATTATACTCCTCTTCTTATAGTACTCAGTAAGACTCATTTTTTCTTTCAAAATGGGAAGTTTTGGAATAGGAAGACCTTCCTAGTGTACAAGCAGACTGATGAGGAGAGGATGTCCACAGATGTATTTCTAGATATACATGTCCAACATATCCTTGCAAAGATTATGTCTCAGATATAATGGTTATCTTTTTAATAAGTAATATAACACAAATAACTATGATGGTAGCAAATAATCATAAATTCCTTCTTTTTCCTATGATGTTGTACATCATAATAAGGGAAAGAGTGGAGGTATCTTGAGACATCTGATATTTATGTACTTTGCCATATCTGAGAGAAACTGAGCTATTAAGAATTGCATCATAAAATTCATCTTATGTAACAAGAATGATATCATTAGTAAAAATATCATCCATAGTGTAAATAATAACCTTGTGAGCATCAACACTAGAAATACCAAGTAAAGCATTGATAACTTGAGGAGATACTTTGATAATAACTCCCCTAACCATGGAAGTGAAAGCCCCAACAAAAGCATTTGTAATAACAATGTTACTAAAAAATTCATATAATAATACTTTAGGAACACACAAAATCATAGAAATGATAACAAGCCTTGTTAACAACATTGATAGAAGTTCAGATTATGTTTAGATATAATGGAAATAGAGAGATTATTCTCAAATCTATTTTGAACATCTGTGAAATGGAATTGAGGCTGAAATGAGTTGGATTTGCTTGATGATGATCCTTTCATACGATTGGATTTTCATGAAGGTATCCTTGAAGTTCCTATCTTCTTGTAAGCCATGGAAACTAAGCCAAAGTGAAGTTGTAGTAGGAAGGAAGCCTTGGTCGATTGAAGTAGGATATCTTTGTCTTGAAATGAGATGGGGAAAGGAAAAATGAATGGTAGAATTATATAGAAGAGATCTTGGTGTGCATGAGATATCTTGAAGGAAAATGAGAGGGTTTTTGGTGTGCATGAGATATCTTGAAGGAAAATGAGACGTTTTGCTCAAGTTGGAATTAGAAATAGATAATACATCTTATCCTTGGTTGGGATGTCTTAGTCGAGACATCTTGATAGAGATGTATCTACTGAGACATCTTTCTAAAATAGTGAGATGTATTATTTTGATATCAATGTTTTCCTTAGGGCATTTTAGACACAGATAATAGAAAAATGTAAACACTAGAGGGACTTGAAGGATGCTACCTAGGATGATTAATTTATTCTAACAAAGAAAAGCTAAGAATATAATACATACCTTACTTATGCTTTGTTTAAATTATAAACAATAAAATACATATAACAAGTGATGCAAGCCAAGGAGTCATACTTATTAATACTTACCTTGCTTGCTCTAGGAGGTTGCTTACTTAAGTAAGTTTATAATAAGGTTCTCTTTTGTTGTTATCAGATGTCTACGTCTCTTGAAGCCAAGATGCTTGTTTATATCTTTTTCTTTAATGATAGTAGCTATTCTATGATGGATTTTTGCATCTCCATTATTGTAGTGAGGTGAAATATGTTCAGCCATTTCCTTCTCATGATTCTTAGATCTTCAAACTTGTTTAACCTACAAGACATGCTATTTACTCTTCGTTTGATAAGAAAAAGTGGTTAAATTATAACATCTTAATTGTATGTAACACTGTGATTGTATATGTACAAATTTTCCATAGTAATGACAAATAGTTTTTCTTGTTCATGATAATTATTCAAACCTTGGTGTGTACCTCTATTTAGGTGAAATACTTATAGATGCATCACCATGAGAATTATGTTCCATTTTTCTTTTGTTATTATCATATTCTTTTAGTCTATGCATAACTTAAGGCATTTCCTTATCTTTAGTAAGCTTATGATTGGTATGCCTTATACCTACTAGTTCTTTACTTATCTTCTCATAAGATGGAGTTTGCTTTTGAATATTAGCCTTTATGTCTAAGTTTTCCATTTTTAGAGAGGAACATTCAATATAAAGTTTAGTTATTTTAGCTCCCTTGCTATGTAAAGTACTTTTCATTTTGATACATAAATTTTGAATATAAATAATTTCATCATGCAACATGTTGTACCTTTCCTTAAATTTACCTTCAGATTCTTTGACATCCTTCATAAGATATTTGCTTGTATGAGACATGAAAATAAGATAAGAGTTTGTTGATGGATCATTAGTTTCTTCTTTAGTATACTCATCATCCTGGCTCGTGTAGATATTTTTGGTTTTCTTATCTTATTGGATTAATTACTTTTTTGGTAACTTGATAGAACTAGGATATTTGAAGGCCACATGGCCTCTTCAACCAAATATCCAACACTCTATAGAAGAAATGTCAAAATTAGAATTTCTAAGTTGCTTACCTTTTTCTTTACCTTTGTTATTTAATTGATTATAACTTTTTTCTTTCCTTGCCAGAAGCCTTTTAACTCTTATTGTTAGGTGAGCTAGTTCATCATCATTGTTTGCATCACAATTAGACATATCCTTTTCTTTTGAAGAGCTCTTAAGAGTAGTGGGTTTGATGGCATCATCACTGATGAGATTCATTTCATATGCTACAAGTGCACTTTGTAATTCTTCAAATTTTAGTATGGAGAAATGTCTAATTTCTTCCATTGTAGTGATTTTGGGTCTAAATTTAGGGAGTAGAGTTCTAATTATTTTAATGATGAATTCACTCTTAGGTAACTCCTTCCTTGTACCTATAATGGCTACTACAAGATCATTGGTCCTAAAGAAATGACCTTTGATTCTTTCACCTTCTTTCATTTTCAACTTATCATATTTCAATTACAAGACTAGGAGTTTGGATTATTTCACTGCTAAGGTTCCCTCATAAGTGACCTCTAAAACTTCCAAAATTTCTTTGGTAGTTTTACATCCAGCTATTCTATTAAAGTCAAGTTTACTAAGAGCATAGTAGAGACAATATCTAGCCTTTGAATCAAACATAAACTTATTTGTATCATCATTAGATCGCTTACCTTTTGGTAGTGCAGTGCCTATTGAGCTATTAATGGGATGAGCATAACCTTCCATGATGAATTTCCATATTTCAAATTCCATGGATTCAAAGAATCCTTGCATCTGTGCTTTCCAAATTTGATCCCATTGAACATTGGTGCCTTGTTGTAAGATGTTTCCTACATAGTCCACTCCTGAGATGTTATAATTAATCTAGGAGTAGCTTACTCTAATACCATTTGAAGATCAAGAACTTATAAGAGGGGTTGAATAGGTTCTAGCCAATGAGATCCAATTTTTTCATGATAGATGTACGTGGTTCCTCAACTTGGGTACGTTGATACTTGGAGGGTAGATTTCTTACATACTTTTGACTTTGTTTATTAAAGAATGTGATTTCAAGGATACCAAGACCTTTACAAACTCATGAGCTCTGATAGGAGCATTTTCTCTTAGAAACACATCCAATCCCTTAAGGTCATTATAAGCTCAAAGGATGCCTTCTCTCAAGAAGCACATTGAGCACCTTAGGGCTTATAATGAGAGATAAAAACATAAAGGAAGAACATGAACTAAGCTTCCAATTCTTTGCTTTTTGGATCAACAAAGCAATAAATAATTCAATAGATGATAGAGAAATGAAGTACAAAAATTCTCAAAAGATGTATACAATGATTGCTTGATCACATAAATAGTGCTTTCTTTTCCCAAAAAGCTATTAGCCTCTTTTATAGCCTTGTTAACATCATATGTCTGTTGGAATTCATATAATGGCTAGAAATGGCTAGTTGAGATGTATTCCATGAGCCCAAGACATCTTATTGTATTCTTCATCTTGTAGGTGAGATGTCTCATTTGACCTAAGACATCTTGGTTAAGACGTCTTGACTATTTCTAAGATGTCTTGGTTGAGATGTCTTGCCACAACTTGAGATGTCTACTGTTTTGTTGAGACATCTTATTTGAGACTAGAGCTCCTCACTAGAGACATCTTGTAGTAGAATGAGACATCTTGATAGTCTCTTGGATGTCTTCTTTAGAATTGAGACATCTTGCATCTCTGTGATTTTCTTCAAATCCTTGCACTTTCTTATTGTACTTTAGTATTTGAGTTTGTTAATTCATGCTCTTGTCTTAGTCTCAATATTGTTTATTTACCTGTAAGATCTTACAAGCATACTAGAAAATTCTTCTGTTGGCACATTTAGACCATTTAATGGAGTAGTGATGATCATTGCTAAAGAATATTTAGGTCATAGTTTTATTCCAAAAATTAAAGAAGTGAAGGAGGGTTAACTAGACACCATTGGCAACTTACAAAATCTAAGAGACTTAGAGATTGAGGATTGCATTCTTTTTAAAGGATTGCCCCATAGGCTAGGGAATATTTCTAGTTTGAAATCTTTAAAAGTAAATAATTGCTAGATGGTACAGGTCATCCGCACATGGAGCTTGCTGGATCTAGGAACACTTGAAGGAGCATTGTTGGGTTTTCACATCTTGCCAAGCTTTATGACATTACAATTAAAGGGTGTTTGCCCCAGCTATATGTCATAGTTACAATCATGGTATTTCTTCTTTGGCTGATGATTGGTTCCAAAGTAAAAAGGCCAGTGAACGCCTAGATGCCTAGATGATGAGGCATATTACCAAGACTTTTTGACCATATTAAAGTAGAAATTAGAAGTTTTACGGTTTACAATGAGGATCTTATCAGCCTTATTATCAATGACAATACAAGTAATTCTGGAAAATGGCGGGAACGATGACAACAATATACAGTTGGCCGCACAGTTTGGTCTGTCTTGAATCAATTCGGGACCCATTCTCTTTTAACCTCTGAATGTGATTAAATTACAAAATGATTGAAAGGTTTCTATAATGTGCATTGTGGCCACAATACATCATACCAGCCGGCCTGGCACAATGTGCTGCACGTGTATTTTAACAAATTCTTCTGAGCTCTAAATTGATGTCAGAAACTGCAACGACGTTGGTAATTTTGCTACAATTTCCAGCCCATGGATGAAGAGCTAACCCAGGAATGTCAGAGGAGACTCATCCTTTTAAGGAGTTTCCTGTTCTGAGATTGTATCAGGGGTTTGCAACCGATGTAGGAATCTAAAGCCTCCTGTAACGGACATTAAAAGATATTTGGGTGGTTGTACTTTTGTTGCTACATAAGCAATAACCATGATGCTGTAACTAGCAAACAGAAACAACCAGCAGAATCGGCGCAGCAACGAACATGGTGACAGCAGCAACACGGCAATGAAGGGCGCAACCTGGGTATGTTGAAAGCTTAAGCTTGAAATGATGATTCCATTGGAGGAGCAGAATGAGCTGAAGGAACAGAAGGCGGTGGTGGCTATTGTGAATGAGAGTGTGCAACAGTTTTCCACTGTCCATGATTCAATTGAACTGCCACACAATATATATATATATTCATTCGTAATGGGTTCCATCGCTCGTTAAAAATTTCCGCAGCAGTTGTTGCTAGGGTTTGATTAAATTCATTCGTTGAAAGTTGATGTGCAGAGCCCTCCACGTAGCCTCCTGTGAGGGTCACGTGGACGTTGTTAATCTCCTGCTTAGCTCGTCGCCAATGTTAACGTCATGGATTGCTGGGGCGGTACAGTAAGCATCTCTGCGGTGCCTGATTACTGCTCTTTTCTGCCAAATTTTGTAGTTTGTATGATGGATAGTGCAGACAAAAATATTCTCCTTCTCGGCCGCCCGTTGTGCTCCGTCAGAATCCTACACCGATCCCATCGTTGTTTTGTTCTCATTCACATCAACAGACATGGCGACCCCTGCGGCATCCTCGGCACCGGTGATGGAGAGCAGGCAACAGCAGTAATAGCCTACACCGTAGGCATGGGAGGCCCAGTGCAGCACCGAGGGTTTCGGCAGCGTTGATGGCAGTGGCAATGGTAGACGACAACACTTGGCAGATTGTTACGGTTATTTTAAAGGAAAAATTTCAGTAATCGAAGCCCTTAACTTTTGTGTAAAAATATTAATGCAGGCATAAGGTTATGATATAAGTTTTAACAATAATTTATATTTTGTATATATAAAAGAAAAAAGAAAAATTATTTGTATGATTATGTCATTTGCCAAAGCACTTAGTGTTTCATACACAACACAACCATTTCAATATTCACAACAGCAAACACATATTCATGATTAGTTCGTTTCATAATTGTTGCATTTATTTGTAGCTATGTGGGCCTTGGTTTTGCCAAAGACCAGCAAGCATTTAAACCTTGTTTGAAGAACAACTTTGATTCCATGACCCCAAAGGTCACCACACTAGAGGCCACCAATGTTGGCGGTCCCAAAACGGTCACCAACATCTTTATTTTTCAAGATTTTGGCATACCAAAAGTTCAACAAGTTTACCTCAAATGGGCTTTTTCTAATAGCAATACGAAAAGCATTATTGTATGAAAACTCAACATGATACAATAGGTTTTCCCACCTATTTGACTATTTATCATAAAATATCTTAATATGTTTAACAAGGATTTATTCACCACCTTTATTTGGCCATTAGATTGTGGATGTTATGCACTAGAAAAATTCCTTTTTATCCCTAAAAATTTTCAAAGGGACCTCTAAAAGTAACTTGTGAATTTGGAGTCTCTATCACTAAAAATATTCAAAGGAATTTCATGCAACTTCACAATATGATGGAAAAATAAATTTACAACATGAGAAGCGTCACTCACCTTCTTGCATGGAATGAAGTGTGCCATCTTGGAAAACCTATCAATAATAATAAATATTGCATTGTTTCCACTTTTGGATTTTGGAGTATCATTCACAAAATTCATAGACATACTTTCCCATGGATCCTTGGGAATTGGCAAAGACAAATAATTTTCATCCACATCCTTACCTCCTTTGAACTTCTAACATGTTAAGCACTTCATAAATTTGGAAACTTCTCTTGTCATACTAGGCCAAAAATAGTATCTACTCACAAGTTCCAATGTTTTATCTTTATCCATGTAATCTATCATGACATTGTAATGTTTTTCAAACAAAATATTTTCCTAAAATTATAATTAGAAACACATACCTTTCTATTCTTAACTAATAGCATATGTTGAAGATGATAGTTTCTCTACTAGTCTACCCTATTCAATCATGAGCCTTTGATGCTTTTTAAAACTTATCCAAAATCACAATCATGGTCATACAAATAAGAAAAATCACCCATACCTTCCACATGTGGTATGTTGAAGTAACCACATGCATCTTGGACAATGCATCAACTACCAGATTGGCCTTTCTAATTTTGTGCTTTGACACAAAATTGAACTCTTGTAAGTGTGCAATCCAATTCATGTGTTTCACACTCAACTTCTTTTATGGGTTTAGAAATTGTAGTGCTTTATGGTCCATCATCTAAGTGAACTCCTTGGACAGTAAGTAATGCCTCCAACACTTGATTGCTTGCAAAATAGTGTACACTCCTTGTATATACTATATTTTTGCCTTGACTCATTCAACTTTTCTAAAAAGAAAGCAATAGCTCTACCTTCTTATGAAAGCATCCCATCAATGAAAAGTCCACTTGCAGCCACCTCCATCTAAAAAAGCTTTTAAAAATTTGGAATTGCAATCATTAGTTCACTAGTAATCTTTTCTTTTAATAATTCAAAGCTTCCTTATGTTTTATTATTTACTTGAAATCTTTATTTTTCTTCAACAAAGTGAACATAAGCCATGAAATACCACTAAAAGTTTTGATGACTTGTTTATAGAAACTTGCTAAACCAAGGAATAATCTTATCTCCCCAACATTCTTAGGAGTTGGCCAATTTCTAATAGCCATCATCTTAGTAGCTTCCATAGAATTTGGTTTTTAGAAACTACATGCCACAAATATGTGAGTTTACTCTTAAAGAAATGGCTTTTCTTCACATTGATCACCAACTATGCCTTCTCCAATTTAAGACATACCATCCTCAAGTGATCCAAGTACACTTCCTCATTAGAACTATACACTAATATATCATCAAAAAAGATAGTACAATACTTACCAATCACCTATTGGAAAAAATCTCTCGAAAAACAATTCACTTTATAAGGTTTAGGTTGAGAATTAGTTACCAAACCTAATCTAGTAACTATCCTAGAAAAAATAACAATTCCTTGGGCTCTTTTATCAATCAATACATGAATCCATTCCCTACTAAGAAAACATCTAGCTCTAATCTGAACTTATATTTTTCTATTAGGATGATCTCCTCTATTCACATTTCCCATGAATGCTCAAGAATTCAACTTAGAAACTTTCTTAATTTTTGAAGCATTAGAATTGCCTATTTGAAGAGCTTGGCTTGATGATTTCTTAGCCTTCATGGTTTGTACATATTTTTCTTTGGCTACCTTATGAAGTAGACATTCCCATTACTTGTGTCTCCATTCTTCACATTTGAAGCATTGAATCTTGGATGAGTTGTTACCTTGACCCTTACCTTCCTTGCCTTGGTCCTTCTTGGCTTTTTCATTCTCATCATCTTTGTCAGTATTCTTATTGTGTCTGTCATATTTGTCTTCAAATTTGGATTTGAATCCCTTCTTTGGCTCCTTGGAAGATTTTTTGGTCTTATTTCTGAATCCACTTAATTTCTTTTTAGTCTTGAGTGTCAAATCATAAGCCTCATCAAGAGTTTGTGACTTATAGAAAGATAACCTTTGTTGATGATGAGTGGCGAGGTACCCCTACACTCAACCATATGAATACTAGTGTTACACTCGTGATCCTGTCGAATTCCGTAGATGGACTAGTTGTGGCACCTAGATAGTTAGCCTTAGGTCGTAGTTCGCTGTCTTCCCACTTGGACTAGCATTAGCTTTGTCATGTATGGTTTAGTCCAGAGTGAGGTGTATGATGTGTTTCTAATCTAATGCTACTCCTGAAGGCAATGGAAATTAATATTCACTAATCTAGGAGACAGAGGGTAAGAGAATCTAATCTAGCCTAAGTGCGATGAGCATCCATTCCTTGATTACCCATACACATCTTGGACTTCGTGCATGACTACCACTAGGATTACCAAGCGTAGATCCTAGGTACACTACTGGGTTACCAAGTAGTCACACTTAAATGCTCGTAATCAAGTCGTACACATTCCAAGATTTAACATGAGTTTAAGGGTGAGAGAGATTAACTAGGAAAGCAATAAATAACATTAATTAAATAGTTAAACTAAGTGAATGGTACAATGATGAAATAATCTCAATCTTTATTTCTAATCATGTGCGTGTCCAAGTACGTCACACTCGAATAAAGGATGTCGTACAATTACAATCACCACACTACGGGCAGACATTGGAAAATATTCTATCTTTGGAGGGATAGAACTGCCAGAGTTTCACTAAGGGAAAAACTATATTTTAAAACAAGAAAAGCTACCTCTTATTTATAGAAATTCAGGTAGGCTGCGATATCGTGTACACGATATTGCGGCTGATGTGATATCACGTACGCGATATTGCGGCTGATGTGATATCGCAGCTACTGCAACAACAAGGTTGTGATATCACAGTTGTGATCTCACAGCCAAAAAATTCATGACTCATCAGTTGATATATCACTTTGAGATCTCCTAAAGAGATTAAAGAATATTCATACTCCTTCCAATTTACTTTAGCTTGATGGAATATATCATAAAATTCAATGTAGAATTCTTTAACATCCCTATCATCTTGCATTAAGAATTTCAACTTCATAATGGTCTCTTGTCTCTAATGAGATTGTTCAAATTTTCTTTTCAACTTGTATTTTATCAAGTTCCAATCTTTGATGTGTTGAATATTTTATCTTTCATAATCTTGATACTCATTTTTCCACCAAGTTATACCTTTTGATCTAGATTCAAAAATAGATACCCTTTAGTTATTTGGTATCTCTTTCAACTCAAAGTGCTTCTCAAGTACCTTCAACCAACTTAGAAAAGCATTGGTGCCATCTACATCATTAAGAGAATTCAATTGAATGTATAGAAGTCTTGTAGCATTTCTGAATGCTCAAGCAACCCTTGCTATATCTTCATCATCAAGCTTGCTCGGAGAAAAAAATAGTTACAATCTTTGGAGCCCTTAGAATTCTCATCCAAGGAATAAGATTTCCTACCATTGGTATTCTTGGCTAATGAGTTTCTACACTCCCATAGCTAGATTATCTATCCTTATCATCCTTTCCATCTTTGCCTAGTTATTAACTTCCTAATTTGAATGTGCATGCTCATCATCTTCATGTATTTGGATATGGCTAGGACAAAAATTTCTTTTTACCTTTACATTATTTTTTTCCAATTAAGAGACCATCATTTAGAAGGTAGACCTTAGGCTTTACATGTCTCTATTCAAGGTATGCACTTATTTCTTCGTAGGTGCCATATGAAATTGACAAAATTCTCAACCAATTTCAAGAAACAATCAGTGAAAAGCTCTGATACCAATAGCACTAGAGTATTTTTACTCCAACATTAAAATTGCCTTCCAAAACTAAATCTAGATATTATAAAAAGATAATTTATTTGCTAGAAAACAACAACACTAGCTATATTTAGTTATTCAAAGTGACAAAATTTAGCTGATATAAAGTAATATCCAAAACCTCTCAAACACTTAGATGATGATGCAGACCATGAGGTTCTACAACCATATATTGATTATTCTCAATGCAAGAAATAATTAATGGAAAATCTCTTCACAACCTAGAACTAAGATCTCAGCTCACAAGCAAGACAAGAACACATAGATCAATATCCTGCATAATTAACCTTAGAGCTACAACCTTTATGCACTCACTCAATGGGCTTTCTCTATTTTACCAAGCTCTCATCAACTCAATAGCTCTTACCAACACATCTTATAAACTCATCCTCTTCGTACAAGAATGAAAAAATTCATATTTATTAGAAAAAAAAAGATAAAAACCTAAGGAAATATTCCACAAGCTTATCTTAAAATTTTCACACTATTTCTATCTTTCTCCACATTCTTTGAACTATTTTCCAACTTAAACGAGTTAACTCTAGAAGTTTTCCCAATACTATGGGTCATCTCTAGCTTCCTTGGGTCATCTCTAATAAAAATCCAACTTTTAAGAGAGATGTATACTAAGTGTGAGAGATGTCTTCTTGATGGGGGAGACATCGCTTCTTGGTAGATATGTCTTAGCATGAGACATGTTCTCTATTTGGGAGATGCATCCTTTGAGATGTTTACACTTTTGGAGCAACATCTCCTATTAGTGAGAGATGTCTCTTGCAAAAACTACATTCTCAGTAGATGATGAAGTGTTAAAGTGTCACATTGATGGACCCCCGTCAATGTGGCCTCATTGATGGGTTCCTATTGACATAGCCCCATCTATGTGGTGTTCCTTGTTGACGAGGCTGCATCGACATAGTGTTTGTTGCATTTATGAGGCCCTATCGACATAGCTCCAAAATGAAGTCTATAAATATGCATGATCCCATTGTGTATTAGCAATTCTTTTATTAATAGAGTAGCCAAACTCTTGTAATTTTATTTTGTAATCTTAGAGAATAGTCAGTGAGTGCTCATAATGTGGATATGAGTAAGTTGTATAACATCTTATTCAAGTGGCAATGTACCTAGACACATTTCATGAATGACAACAAGATCGAGATTGATTCTTATTCATTGTAGTACTTTGACTTAGATTAAGTTTACTTTTAATGTAATTTATATTCCGTGTATTCACTTAATATTTACATTTCCATGCATGTTAATGAATTGGTAGAATAAGTGTGACTAGTTTTGAGTGTAAACACATATTCACTTGGTAATCCTAGTAGTGTTATCACTTGATTTGCCTAGTAGCATAGCACTTGGTAATCCTAGTAGTGGATATGTGGGTTTAGGACATGTATAGTAAGCTGGAATGGATACTCATCTCTTGTAGGTTAGTTTAGACTTTAATTTTTATTTTTAATTAGTTTAAATAATTGATTTATTTATTATCATTAGGAGTAGCATAAGGCTAAAACAACATTAAGAATCATATGCCTCACTTTGGACTAAACCATATGTGAAAAAGCTACCACTAGCCCAAGTGGGAGGATAACGAATTGTGATCAAGGCATAATGATCTAGATGTCACAACTAGTTCCATCCACAAAATTTGATGTGATCATGCATGAAGACTTATGAGTTATATGGTTGGTCATAGGGGGTACTTGGCCACTCATCATTGGTACTGTTGTTGGGGATGGTGCTAGTTATCTTGATTAGTTATATCATACACGATCATGTAAATGCATTAATGAGTTATCTTTTAGAAAATATTAATTCACACACATAATTAACTAACAAAAATGTCTCTTTCACAAGGAAGCAATAATGCATCATATGTAGAAAACATTCATTGTAGAACTAATGACATATATATTGAAAAAAATTGGAGTGACCAAGCTTATGTAGGGGTTTCATATATTCATGATCACCTTGACTACACTCCAGGAATACATTCACCTAAGGCAAACAATCCTAGAGAAGATGATGTAAGTCATAGATTAGGGAAGGCCTCAAGGACTAGGGCCTCCTCAAAACCTAGAAAAGATAAATCAAGGGATCATGGGGAACACTATAGAAGCCATGGCAACTCTCCAAGTTCCTCATCTTTCTCTTCCTTTTCACCATATAGTTTTGAAGAATATGAACGTAGGCATAGAGATAGAGCTCCACTATGGGGTTGAAATAAAAATAGAAATTGAAACTAAGGGCAAAATCAAAGACATCAAAATGAGCATTGAAAAAATCATCACAATCATACAAAGAGAAATAAAAATTTTCACCATGACATGTCTATGATGGTGAATCCTTTGTAGTGACTGAAAACATCAACGGCTGGAAAAAAACACCGAGGGGTCAACGGGCGTGATAGTTTCGACCTCGTATCCGTGGGAAGGCTGTGCTGGGTGTGAGCAGATACGGGGCGCCCTAAACAGTTTGGTCGATTAGACAGGGACTTAATTGGCATCTATATAGCCTTTTGCAACATATAGTTTTGAAAATGGGAACAAAAATGTGAAGTAATGCTTGAAAGTAAATAAAGTAGAAAAAATAGTGCAAAACACAACAATAAGTAGGAAACAAAGTAAAATGTAGTTAGAAAAATGCACCACTCTGAAGCTACAAGTTTTCTCTGTCAAGGTGGATATAGTCAGTTGCACAGCGTGGTGGAGTGCAAAGATCCCGAGAGTAACCAAGACGTGTAGAGCAAAACAGGTTGTGCACTTGGGTGCAGACTTGGATGCTGACAATGCAGGGATTCTACCAAGGTGGTAGAAAGGGAGACAGAACAAAATGTTAGCTAAAGATGCTAACTGTTTGCAGTGTCAAACAGAAAGCTTACAATGCTCAATGTTCAATGTTATGATGCTTGCTTTTTTGAACCTCTAGAGATAGTCCAACTCTTTGAGCGCTGCTCATCAGGGTATTTATAGGGCTAAAGGGCATGCGAAAGGGGTGGTTTGGATGCCACGTGCCCTGGACCCACGTTGACTTGCTGGTATTGCACGTGACATGCATGATCATTGGACTTGCATAACTGCTATAATGTGAACCTTCCATGCCATAACTGTGAGCCTACCACGCCGTAATTGTACTGTCAGCGTCTGGAGACGTGTGCCAATGGTCCAATTAGGTGAAGTGCATTGATGTCACACAACCACCAGCATGCCTTGCTATGCTTTGTAGTGTAGCACCTTGTCGTGCATTCTACTACATGTGTGTTGCATGCTTGCTATGCTATGCTATGCTACGTAGTGTAGCGACTGGCCATAGTCACAAAAAATTTGTTGATTTGCAGCTTTGCTTCTTGTACTATGAGACTTGCAAACTTGTTGATTCTACCCTTTGAATTGCCTTCTGTCTCTTCCACAGGATTGCTACACCTCACTGCACCATGTAGCTCAGTGTAGCATAGCAGCAGACATGGTCCACCACTTCCTGGCGGAAAGGGACATTGTTGAAGGCTTTGAAATTGAGCGAGGGAACTAGTTGTATAGCTATTGCCATGCTACGCTACACTGCTTAGCGTAGCGTAGCATGGCACTTCATTCTGCAATCGTTTCCTGAAGTTTGTTACGCTACGTAGTGGGGCGTAGTGTAGCGTAGCAGACTTCATGAATTAGAAAACTTGCTAAACTATTTCATGCATCTTGAGCGCTGCTGTCAACTTTGTGCACCATTTCTGAGCAGGCTGTTGGCCAGGTAAACTACTTAGGTGGATAGACAGGATGATCCGTAGAGCCTGTTTATACCTAAAGTAGAAAATTTGCCGAACTGGTTGGCTTGAATTCAAAGCGTTCTCCTCCCTAAGAACTGTCATGGTGCTGCACAAATTGCAAGGCTTGGTGAAGCAAGAATGGCTTCAAATTTTTTGGGGTGTTTCATTGGCCCCTCTTTGTCGACGTTTGGAGGACGGGCTCGATAGACGTTGACAAAGAATATGAAACACCGCAGTAGGAAAAATTTTGAGGTTGTCGCTCGGTGAGTGTCGAGACATCACTTGGCCACACTTGAGAGTGTTGCATTGGTTTTACAGAGGTTAAGGCAAAGAGCAAAGATAATGTTTAGCAGAGTCCCTCGTCGGAGTGCTGATGAGGGACTCGTTCTTGTTTTCATCTTTGGCTAGCGTTGTTCTTCAACCTCTTGTAGGATAGGTGTTTCTTTCATAGGATGAGTTTTATTACATCCATGAAGGATTTTAACCTACCTACAGATGCTTTCCATACAATGAGTTGTGTTACGCATGTCATGGAATTTGCACTCTGAAGTGGCTGAGCTAGCCGAGGCACTCGCTTTGCGATGCTGTAGCATTTGCTGCTATCATAAGCTATGCTTGCGGGGGAAATGGTCTTGCTGGCTGCTGGTGTTGTTGAAGCTATTGGGCATCACCACTGGTGTGTGATGTCCAAAGCAAGAAAACCAGCAGCGGCCTTGGCAGCATCGGCATGGAGGGGATGGCCTTGAAGGTGTCGGGAGTTGCTGTGAGTGTGGATGCTCTAGAATCCCTACCAAAGGCACACATTCTCAGTTCAGTTATGGGATCAGCTACCACATAGCTAAACATCGTGGGAGCCAAGGTGTTGGTAGGGGGCTGGAGAGTAACAATATTATGGTTGGGGCAGAATACTATTGGAACTCCAGTTGTGGGAACTATCCAAGGAACTACCATCAAGGCAATGGGCCATGGCGATGGTAGGTCTGGAGGGCCAGTGTAATGCCATACAACATCTCCAGAGGGTCAGCATGATGCCAAGGGTGGCAGCATCACATGTGTCCTAGACCATGTTCTCATTATGTTGTGAACTACGTCCTGGAGCTATGACATCGCACCCACACGTCAGCATTGTGCATGCTTGTCTGATGCATACTTAGCATAGATGCACGTTGGGGATGTGACGTGAACCCGGTTTAAGGTCTCAGTAGACCGTGTGCTAGTTTAAGATCCCAGTAGACTGTGCATGCTAGTTTATCATTGTAGCAGACGTTGCTCAGTGCCACTAGTTTATCGTCATTGCGAACACTACTCGGTGCCGCTAGTTTATCATCATTGTAGATGCTGCTCGGTGCGATTGCCAGTTTATTGTCATAGCAGACGGTGGTGGCTACCATTGTGCTTTAGACATAGTACAGCTTAAGGTACGAGTGATTCACCGAATTGGTGAACTCGTTGCCATCCATGTCCACCAGCTTGAAGGCTCCATTCCCGAAGGCTTTAGTGACCATGTAAGGACTTTTCCAATTGGCTGAGAATTTGCTCACATGATCACGGATGACCTTGAGGACGAGGTCTCCCTTCTACACTGGTTGTCGATGTGGGTCTGCATGGTGCTTCTACTGCTACTTGCTTTGGTAGTGCTCAATGCGTCTCAACGTCTACGCGTGCTCCTCCTCTATTGAGTCGAGGTTGATGATTCGCGACTCGTTGTTCTAGGCTTTGCTTACGACATCGGATAGGATCATCCAGAGTGATGGTACCTGCAACTCAAGAGGAAACACAGCTTTAGATCCATAAATAAGGCTGTAATGGGTCTTACTTGTAGCGATCTTGCACGTTATCTAGTAGGCCCATAGAATGTAGAGGATTTGCTCGTGTCACTACCTCTTGTTGTTGTTAAGCATCCACTTTAGCAAGTTGATGATGGACTTATCTATAGCCTCCACCTGCCCATTTACCTATAGATAATAGGGGGAGGAGAATGATTATTGAATGTCTAGATTGTTGTAGAAGGTTCAAGTTTCTGTATTGTTGAACTGTGGCCCATTGTCAGTCACAATAGTCATTGGAAGCCCGAATCTTGTTACGATGTTGTCTAGGATGAGATGATAGATTTTCTTAGACGTCATCTTCCTCAGGGGGATAGCCTCCACCCACTTGGTAAAGTACTCAGTGGTGGTGATAATGAAACTATGCCCTGCGGAGGATTTAGGCATGATAGGCCCTATGAGGTCTAGTCCCCATCGTTGAAAGGGCCATGTGATTTGTGTTGGGTGTAGGTCTACATGTGCTACATGTATGAGATTTGCGTATCTTTGGCATGTGTCACACGTCTTGAATTTTGACAGGCAGTCATGTTCCATGTGGGGCTAGTAGTACCCTAGGCATCTAATTTTTGCAACCATAGCCTTGGGTTCTATGTGTCCACTGCACAACCCCTCATGCACTTAATTAACTACCTTCTACACTTGCTCGCCACCCACGCATGCTAGCAATACCTCGTCGTAGGAATGTTAGCATAGGGCATCATTTTCCACGAGCACGTATTGTCGGGCACGCTTATGAATTGCATCTCTCTGGGAAAATGTCAATCCACCTTGGGGTTCGCCATGCTGTAGATAAGTTTTAATGTTGGCAGACCACTCCTGGGTATCCGCAACATTGACAGAGGCCACGTGTTCCACTTGAGTAATAGGCTCCGCACATTCTGTAATTGAGGTTGGTAGATTTTCCAGGGAATGTGATGGAATGTTTAATGCAAGGGTAGCTAAGGCATCTGCCATGGTGTTCTCATTGCATGGCACATGTTGCACATCTGTGGTTGTGAATTGCTTAAGGAGGATTTTTGCTAGGTCGCAGTAGGGTTGCAAGTGTGTAGCCTTGCAGGCGTAGACTTTGGTGATTTGATTCACGACTAGTTGTGAATCTCCCTGGATTTCCAAGTGTTGTATGCGTAGCGCTCAAGTAGTTAAGAGGCCTCTAAGTAGACCCTCATATTTCACCACATTGTTGGTGTAAGGGAATGTAAAATGATAAGTGGATGGATGCATTTCCCTAGAGGGGAATGTGATGATGGCAGTGGCGCTACCTCCTTGCGTAGTTGAGGCACCGTTGAAGTGTAAAGTGGGTTCAAAATATGACTGGATGATGTTGACATTGCTAATGTATTCATCTAGGAATTCCTGGTCATTGATTGACAAGGCCGTGATTTGGGTTGCTATGGCTTGACCCTTTGTCGACAATTGACTTACATAGTGTAAATCAAACTCCTTGGTTATTGCCTTCCATTGGGCTATCCTGCTACTTTCATATAGGTTGTTAGTGATAGCCTGAAGTATACTGCTTTTTCAAATGATGTTGGTTGTATCGTTAAACAGGTAATGCCTCCACTTTTTTAGTGTGAACACTAAGGCAAGGAAATTCCTCTCCACTTCATTGGAATTTGCCTCATGCGCTATTAGTGTATGGCTCAGATAATACACCGGTATCTTAGAATCATCGTCTCGCTTCTAACATAGTAGTGCCGCTACAGATGTGTCGGAGGTGGCGAGGTAGATAAAGAAGGGTTTATCCCTTTGTGGTGAATGCATAGTTGGGAAGTGTGAGAGTTCCTTCTTCAGGTCGTTGAAGGCTTGTTGACACTGGGTTGTCCACTCAAAGTTAATTCCTTTCTTGAAAAGATGTTTCATGGGATGTAACTTGTCAGTCAACCTTCCTATGAACCTTCAAATGAATTGTACTCTACCTTGCAAACCACATAACTCCTTAAGGTTTGTGGGAGGTGCCAGGTTGACAATGGCCTTGACTTTGTTAGGGTCCACCCGTATTCTAGCCTCTGATACTATGAACCCTAACATGCATCTAGTTTTCATCCCAAAGATGCACTTCTTAGGATTGAGGTGTAAGTTGTGCATTTGGCAACATTTGAGGACTACCACTAGATCGTGTGGGTGATCAACTGCCTCATTGGACTTGACTGCTATATCATCCATGTAGTCGTTTAATGTTTCTAGGATGTAGTCACTGAAAATGTAAGTCATGTCTCGCTGGTAGGTTGCTCCAGCATTCTTGAGCCCGAAGGGCATCATGGTGTAGTAGAAGGTCCCCCATGAGGTCATGAAGGTTGTTGATAGTTGGTGCTCTGGGTTAATGCAGATTTTGGTTGTATCCGGAGAAACCATCCATGAAAGATAGCAGCGCATGACTGGCCGTGGTGTCTATGAGCTGATCAATGCTTGGAAGTGGGAAATTGTCCTTGATCATTGCCTTGTTCAAGTCCCAGAAATCTATATAGATCCATATTCCTCCTGTTTTCTTTGAAACCACAATGACATTGGACACCCACTTTGAATAGTCAACCATGTGAATGAAACCTACTTGGTATAGCTTGGTGATTTCATCCCTCACGGTCAGTGCGATTTCCAGCTTAACTTTGTGAGCCTTCTGCTTGACTGCCTTCATGTGTGGGTCTAGGATGATGTTGTACTGAATCAGCTATGGATCTAGACCCAGCATGTCATTGTACGACCATGCGAAGACATTGATGTTGTATTACATAATCTTGGCCATACTTTTGTGCGTTTGTATGTCTAGGAGGGAGCTGAGTCTTAATGTTTTCACCTACCCTTTTGATGTGGTGACAGACGTCTTGATGAGAGGATCCTTGGTTACATCCCTGGCCTATAAGTCTAGGGCTTGGACTAAATGCTCAGGCTAGTCTAGGGATGCTTCTAAGGCTGCTACAGTGCTGGTTGTGGTTGACTTCCAATCTATTATGTTGGGGTTCAACTTTCTTGCGAGCGTGCCATGTGTCCCTACTAACATTAAGGGCATGGAGAGGTTGCGATGGATTTCCATCTCTTGCTTGTCCTACCAACATTAAAAGCCTGGTTAAGAGACGTTTTTTGGTAGAGATTATGTGTAATGAAAGTTTGCAAAGTAGTGATGAGATGCAACTTGTGAAGTGTCATGATGTAAAGATTGAAAGCTTGCCAGCATAGGGTCATGGCAGACCGCTAGAGGCACAAGAATGTAGAACTGCTAAAGGTGTAAAACTGCTGATGTGAAGTGTGAAGCTGTGAGATTGTCAATATGCAAATGATGAATTGCTAGTTTAGTGTCATTTTCGGACTACCAAATTGTGACATGCAAAATCTTACCATGCAAAATGATAGTATGCGAAATGGAAGACTGTGGGTATGAGAAGTGCCAAACCGTCAATGCGAGAATATGAATTGTTGACATGAAAATATGAAACTACTAGAAATTGCAACACTGCCAATGTGGAAGAGGATGCAAAAATCTCCCATGTAAGCATGTGGTGTTTTTAGTTTAATGTCATTGTGGACTGCAAACGTAACAAGTTGAAACTGCTAGTTTAGGGTCTTTTCGGACCACTAGAGGTGCAACTATGTTTGGATTGCTAGTTTAAGGTCTTTTTGGATCCTTAATTAAAAACAAATATATATTTTTTTTTTCAGGAGAGCAATTAGTTGGCTTGAAGCGCGTCAAGGCTTTAATGTCAATAGTGCTAGGATGTCGTGGCGAGCATGCTACGCTATACAGTACACTCTACATTAATTGAAGAGAGAGAGTGGAGAATTTGCCCATCTTATCATTACGACCATAAATATGGGTTAAACCTTGGCAATTTTTCCATTCTCCACCATAAGAGCGTAGAGCCCGCATTGGAGCATAAGGCGATTTCGGAGCGTGAAGCAATTGTGTTAATGACTAGCAAGGCAAGCTTTTATAGTGAAGAGTGTGAATCTGCAAGGAGGACAATGGCTCCCAAGACTCATATGGCACTTGCAAAGGTTGAGACGGCAAAGAAGACCCTAGGGCTTGCGACGCAAGTGCGTGTCACGGCACGGAGGAGCATGTCGTTGACCCAGTAGGTTACCATGCTTCCTTAGCCTTCTTCGTAATCCTGTTATTTTTTTGTATTTTCTACTATTGTTTTGCATCCTATCCTTGGCTACCTATGTTTTTTGTTATCGTGTCATTTTGGCCCCTACATCACTGATGTCACTATTTAGGTTGCAGCAGATGCATAATCATTATGTCATAGTTGCATGCAAGGTCACTTTAAACTGCCACCACCGTAATTGTCATAACTACAAGGGCTCAGGCAGTTTAGGTTTCTTGACCTTCGAATGGCTTGACGTAGAACCCTTAAGAGGATTAATCCATACGTGTTTCATTAGGGCATGTTGTCGATTACTTTGTTGCTACGTTAAGCTTTTTGTTTTGCATGTTTCTTTTTGCTATGCTAAAATTTTACGTTCTTGCTACGCTATGTGCGGGTAGAGGGTCATGCTACGCCATATGCATGAACTATGAGGTGTTGCTATGCTACGTGTATATTGCACTTAGGCATAACGCTGACACTCATTGATGGGTTGTGCAGGGCGGGGCTAAGGTCCAGGCTGATTATTTTGGAAATTAGAGGGGTCCTATACCATGTGGGTAGACCTGTGCCGAATGTTCCTCCTCCCTAGATACATATGGGAGAGTGGGGAGTATGGTTCAAGAAAGGGGCATAGGGATTTTTGCAATTCCTCCTTAACCATTTCAGTGTGATGGTTTGGTCCTCCCTGGAGGAGGAGGAGGTGGCCGACATAATAGAAGCTATTTTTCCCAAGGCAAGTTGAGGCATTCTAAGGCTCCTAACCAATGGGGTGATCATGAGCGGGCAAGGGGAAGGATCCAGTCAGTGCCTAACAGGGTTAAGGTGGTTGGTTTGGATCTGGGAGATTCTTGAGTACAGCTGCTACCATTGTTTCAACACGTTGTTCCTCATACGTTTTATGATGACGTGCTTTCAGAACCCTCAAGGAACTATCTACTGTGCTGGCAGGTGAGTTTCACAGCTTTATTTTGCTGTGTTTATGCGATGCTGGCCATAGTGGCCTAATGCTAATAGTATGTGTTTGCTACTAGTTTTTTTATCGATGAGGATGGGATTCATGACCTACCAGGCTTACTAGCTACAACACAACTAGCCCTGTAGGAGTTCTCTTCTGCTGAGAACCTTCGAGCAGGCGTGATCGCTCAATGCAGTGGTGAATACCACACCTACCCAGACATATATTCTCCCCTCTATAATCAGTGCAAGGGGCTGAGTTGGCTAGATGAGGAGTGGGTGAAACCCTTCAAACCAGTCACGGTCGAACAATTCCAGGTTAAAATCCCACCATTCCTGTTGCCATACCAACCTGGTAGGCCAAGTAGTAAGTGCCACATGTTTACATGTCTTTACAATTTTTGAATTCTCTAAATTTTTGCTAAACATTTTCGTGGAACTATTGAAGGGGTGAAGAAACCCCAGGAGGTGACGATGGTAACAACCAGGATATAGGGGGTGAATGTCTACTTCAAGTATGGAGAAGTAGAGACAAGCCAACGCTAGTTGGAATTTGGGGCTTCGGACTCCCTGGTCAAGAACATTTAAAAGGTGAGGCTTATGGATCTGTTCCTAACCCTAAATTTGAACGTTCCTGCGGTTGAGATGATTACCTTTGTCGAATCCTTTTCTGACAAGGTGAGCCTCTTTCGCTTACATGTGCATGGTGTGCGGGTGATCATTGACATCAATGACCAACTATTCGTGGACCTCTTTGGTGTCCCTGCTGAAGGCATTCCAATAGGTCAAATCCATCTCTAGAAGAAGGGCCTTCAAGAGTGGTTAGGGCTCACCAAGGAGCATAAGGGGCTCCCCATGGAGAAACTCAAGGAGGGACCTACCAAGGAGTTCTACCCCATCTTCCATGCTCACGCATTCCCCTATCTACTTACCCAAGGAAAGGTCCTGGGGCTTGAGCAGGCCTGGATAATGCATGAGGTTATCGAGGAGGGGACTCGTTACAACTGGGCCATGTCTCTTTGTAAAGGCTTGCAGGCTGAGATCTTGGGGCATTGTACAAAAATGGAGTCCCATTCCAACATCCATTATGCCTTCTACATAGGCTATCTTAAGCACTTCGCAGAGTACTTGGTGGTCTAAGAGAAAGGAGGTTGGGTTGTGCGAAATCGTGACTAGATTTCCAGACCATGGATTTGCCAAGTCTTTCATACCATTTGAGCCTAGGATCCCCCAAAAGTAATTGGGGATTCTCTTTTTGTAATGACCAAGGATTGGGTGGCTTGTAACGTTTGTGGCCAGGACAATGTAGGCAAGACACCCCCTATCATGGATGATAGCATGTCACGGGATGGACATCTCATGGTGGAGACTGTGGCCAGCAAGTTGGAGCAAAAGAGGCCTTCCCCGGCTAAGGAAACCCTTTGCGTGGAGGAGGAGGATGGGTGAAGACTGTGGTTAAAACTACAGAGGATGCAACCCCCCATTGGCAAGCATTTTTGTTTAGTGCTTACTTTGTCATTTCTTGCTATGCTATGCCATGCTATGCGGTGTAGCATAGCGTAGAACCTGCTTTGAGCTAACTTTCTTTGAACTAATGTGAACTTTCTTCTTTGCTAGCAAAGGAAGAAGAAGAAGAAGAAGAAGGCGATGAAGCAATGTTGGCCCCTAATACGAGGATGATGAATAAAGATGCGGGGGCCCTAGTCTCAGAGAGAAGGGCCCCGGTCGACAAGCAGAGAGCTCCTGCAGCTAGGGTAGGGGCTCTTGTTATTAGGGAGAATCCTCCTATTGAGGAGTCTCCCTTGAATAAAAAATATGTTGGTCTCCTCAAAGGAAAAGAGCTAGCACATGAGGAGGAGGTCCACAGGGACTTGGGAGGAACTTCCGACCAGGCTTCTGCCATCGTTTTGCATCAGCTGGAAGAGAGACCGCAGCTGGACGTTGGTGAGTTCGGCAATATGTTTGCCTTGTCCTAGTCCATTTTGGTCATTGCTAATGTGTTTGGTTATGCAACAGATGCTATCGTTGATGCCGCAGGACCCACTCCAGTTCACATCCTGGGCTGAAATCCCCAACAAATTTGTGTACATGCAAGGGATTGTTGACGACATGATTAATCACCTTCAGTAGGTGGACCCTGAAGTGGGTAAGTAGTAGTGTTATTTGCTCTCACGTCATTATGCTAAAATTTCTTGCATTTGCTACTTATGCTATGCTAATACAACTGGTATGTTCTTTGTGTTATGGTAGCCTCTTGACTCAAATGGGACCTGACATGATCCTTGAAAGTTGGTGTTGTGTTCACATTCCTGCCAGAAGTAATCGAGGTGTCTCATCGTGCATACGATGAGGTCTGCAAATGCGCTTTGCACTCAGTGCACTCTCTATGGGAGTATAAGCGTACCAATGAGGAGCTGTGGAAATGAGCCCAGAGGGTAGAGTAGAGGGAAGCTAACCTAAGGATCGAGGTGGAGGACCTCAAGTCGAGGAACAAGTTCCTCATGGCCTACAGTACTAACAATGAGGATTGGCGCACAACTGTGGTAGATCATGCTAGGTTTTGGACAGTTGCGCATCAGAATGTTGAGACTACCCATGAACTGATAGAGCAATAGATGCAGATGGATCTACTAGATCAGAAGTGTCAGGATCTAAGAGACATCAGTGCCAAGATTTTTGAATGGGGGCAGACCCAAAGAAACCATAAGCACATGTATAAACAGGAAAATGCCACCCATCATAAGTTATATGAAGACGCTGCTGTAGAGGAATTTACGTATGAAGCATTTGTAAATGTCATTGATGCTTTTAAGGTCTACACTAGGTTTAAAGAGTAGGTCAAGGTCACAAAATATCCTAACTAGAAGGTGGCCCTTCCCACAGGTGAGACTACGACCGTCTCCTTTTCTCGGAATCCGCCAATGTGGACACTTGTCGAAAGGAAGAGAGTAGCTGCAGTAGATGCTACACCAGGAAGAAGGCATTAGGTAGATATCACAACAGAGAAGGTCTGGTATTGCCTCGGGCTTGGTTTAGACTAGATACCATTCACAACAGATGTGGGACCTTCTCAGGTTAGCCGCTTTCTACCGTGTTGACGTTTATGCTCTGTTGTAGTTTGCGTTTGTTACCCTAACTGATTACTTCTCCTCTACGATGTAGGCACCAGGTGATGGCACAACACCCGTAGAGGGAGGGAATGAAGAGTCAGCAAGGAAAAAAGTAGGGGAAGGTGATGCACAAGGCCATGATGTAGGAACGAAAGGCGAAAATGATGCGAATAGAAATAACCTAGGACCGCATGGGATTTTTTCTGAAAATTTGAAATTTTGGATTTTTGAAATTTTTGTGTAATGAAAACATTAAAAAATAACAGTTTTGAATAGAGCAAGAGGATTTTGCACTAACTTGGTATTGCATACGTGGGTTTTGTATAAAATGTCCATGCTTTTCATATGCTAGTTTTAGGCCATTTTGGGTTGTTGCGTAACATGTCAAAGAGATGATGTGTCAAAAACTTGAACAATGGCTAACTGGTAACTTATGCTAGTTTTAGGCTATTTTGGGCTGTAGCGTAGTTTTAGGCCATTTCGGGCTATTGCACGTTGCTAGATTTGGGCCATTTCGGGCAATAGTGTGGAAGCATGTTGAGCAGTTTGTGGGTAGGAAGTAATAGGGTTGCTACGCTAGGCGAAGCTGCTTCTTGATCCAACACAAGTTGAGTGAGATGTAAGGTCGAGACATTCCACCAGGGCCTTCGTCTACGTTGTCACCTCCCACTTGGAAGGGCAACTTAGTCCATGCATTTTTGTTTTGGAGATCAGCTTGCTGAGCTGACCCCTCTGCTGGGTAGTTAGTGTAGATTGCTACAAGTGCTTCATTCTCAGAAGTTATGAATTCTGAGCCTTGTTCCACATCTACATGATGAATTACTTGTGTCGCTACTTCATCACCATGGATCATCACTTCTCTACCTTCTTAAGGCAGGTGGATCTCTTGGTGTATGGATGAGGAAACAACCCTAAGTTGTGCTAACCACAATCTCCACAAGATCAGGTTAAAGCCAGGCATTTCATGGACCATGATAAACGTCTCGTTCATGGAGAATTGGTCCCCTGCTATGAAGTTCATGTGAACTATGCCCTTTACCATGACCTGCGCCCCATTGAATGACCTCATGCATGAGGTCATCATGGGTTTGATCTGGTTGACCAAACCCAACTTATCCACAATGGGGAAGGGAATGACATTCATGGTGGCCCCATCATCAACATGTACCCTTCGGACTTGGTGTTGGCCAACCTGAATTATGATGAAAAGGGGCACCGTAGTCACCTGACCCCTCTCAGGGCCTTTCCTAATGGTGTCATTGTGGAAGGTTAGTTAAGGTTGTTCTGATCGTGAAGGTGCAGAGGGAAGCATGACCGAGTAGATCGCTTCTTCCTCTGGGGGCATGTCTTCATTGATCGGAGTCACTGTCAACATGTGGATCAGAGCTTCACAATGTGGAATAGATGTCATGATTAGGTCGTACAAGCTCAACGTAGCATTTTTTTTGTTTTAGTGCTTGTTTGACCTGTGTGAGGGTGTCCAAGAAGTCTTGGCCGCCCCCTTGTTTGATGCTTCCCTCCTCTTCTATTCTTCCTGGAAGATGAATTTTTCGAGGAGAGGCAACTTTGGATCTGGGTTCAAATCCTTATTGGCAAAGTGATGTAGGCTACGTAGTCTTGTCGACCTTCATCTTTGGTGATAAAGGTATAGATGCGTGGGGTGAAGACGTAGGCTTGGGGGTACCTTTGATGGTACTTCCCTTTGACGTATCACCTACAAAGTGGACTTCTTGCCTTGCGGGGCGAGAAGGCTGTTCAGCAACGTTGTGCGGGGTAGGGGCAGTCGAGGGCATCGGTCCCCTAATGACAAATGAAGCTAGAGGTGTTAATGGACGGGACCGCATGGCTCCACTAATAGGTGATGCAAAGATGGGTGCCCATGGTGGGACTTTCAGGACAAATGGCTGCCGTGAGCTTGGACTAGCTACTGGTGGTGCTAGTGCACTACGCTGAGGCACACGGACCACGAATGGCTATCAGGGTGGCCTAGGATCACTGTCAATGCCAATGGCATTGATTACGTAACTGAAATTTTTGGCATTGAGGGGATATGTGTAGACATACATAGATTGGTTTTCAGGGTGCACTGGGTTGCTTTCGTCTAGCACCAGCTTCCCCTGGTCGATTAATCTTTGGATGTCATCCTACGATGCCAAATAGTAATCAGTGTTGTGACCACACTATTGATGGTAGTCATAAAACCTTTCCAACCTGAAACCCCTAGGAACTGGAGGCTCATTGGGCAAGTCCAAAGAAGGGTTCCTAATGAGCTCGCAGTAGCATTGATGTCTTGCAATTGCTTCTTTTGACATCTACTTGTGTTGGATGTACCCTGCTGCCAACAATTGCTTCAGGAGTTCCAAAGGGTTGAGGGGTAGTGGGGTATACTTTGAGCAGTCTTTGCGCTCAAAGTTGGGTTTGGTTTGTGCAGATGTCTCAGGTGTAGGTATAGTAGGTTGTGGTATGTGGTCCTGCTTAAGTGTAGGGCTAGCTACAGGTATGGCCAGTTTCTTGCTGCCATTGCTACTAGGTTTGGGCTTGGCCTCAATTGCCACAATGGCCACTGTGGTTGTTGGGGCCTTACCCTTTTCCTTCTTTGTGAAGGTGTTTTTGTAGGCAATGTAGGCTGAGTCTTTTCTTGCCTTGACCACATCTTGTATACCCTTAGTCTGAGTGAGAGCTTGACTAAGGGAGCGAGGAGCGAGGTAGTACAGTTTGGACTTGATGAAGTTGTTCACTGCACCCTTAAAGACGGCCAGCAAGTGGGACTCTATGATGGGCTCAAGGATTTCATTAAGGGTTGTGCTCCAATGTTGAATGAACTTTTGGACTGGTTCTAGTGGGTCTTGCTTCACGCTCATCAACTGATCCAGCGTGGTTTCTGGCTTCAAGTTGTACTTGAAGCTTGTCATGAACTGGGTTAGGAGTTCTTCCAAAGTTGAAATGGATGAGCATGGAAACGCGTGGTACCAATCTAGGGCTTTCCTGACTAAGGACATGGTGAAGACATGAATGATCGTGTGCAGCCATTGTTGCAATAGCAAAGATTCAGACCTGAAGGTGACAAGATGTGCATTGGGATCTCCCTCCCCATCGTACTTTGTGAAGTGTGGGAGAGACATCCCTGGGGGTGGTGTCAAAGTAGGGATTGTAGGGCTGATGGGGTCATCCTGGTAGAAGTCTATGACTTGTACCATATCAAACCTAGCAGCTTTGAGGCATTTTATTTCCTCAGTGAGGTTCTGGATGAGCTAGAATTCTTGGTCTAGACCTGGCGACATTGTAGATAGTTGGGGAACTGCGGAGGTAGCTCCCACTTGTGGCATGGTGAGGGTGGGGGCATGATCCATCTGCGGTACTACCGGGACAACCCCCACGAGTGGTGGTATCTGTGTTGTCCACCACCCAGTAGGTGGTGTTGTTAGGGCAGCAACCATGGGTTGCGTTGCTGGATGGACCGCTTGTGTCGCTGGCAGCATAGACCATAGCCCCGTGTTGGGTTGTACCATCTGCAAGGCTTGGTGGGTTTGAGAGCAAACGTAATGAGACATCTGTGATGCTTGCAAAATGGGCAAAGAAGAAAATGGGGCCCACCATGTGGATGGGCTAGGGCCTGCCACAGTGGGTGGAATAGATGTGAATGTAGGAATGGAAATAGAAGTCGCATACAATTGTGAAATAGGCGCGGTATGAACATGTTGTAGGGTAGCTGCGATTGGCATATGATGTGCTACAGGAATGGACTACTGAACAGTTTGCAAAGGGATAGTAGCTATAAATGAAATAGGTGAAACAGGCGAAAGAGGGTGTTGAAACCCTATGGGATTGACATGGTTACCCATAGTGGATGTAATCGCGGGTTGTGGAAGCATAGGCATAATCACAAAGGGAGCGGTGACAGAAAGTGGCTTGGCCTAGAAGGACTAGGTAGGAGGGACAGGAATGGGGTTGGTTGGACCTCCCTCGTCTAATTGGGAATCAAGTTCCTCCTGTTCATCCTGGAAAGCATTGTCTTGGTTGGATGCAGTGTCTTGTTGCTCCCTAAGCCTTGCCAACTGGATCAATTAGTCTAGAAGCTTTTGGTCGACCTATGTCAAAGGTAAGGAAATGCTGGGAGTAGGAACAAACTCCTTCCCATTGCAATAAGTGAACTCGAAGCTACGTTTGTCCTTGAGTTCATGTACATCCAAGGGAAGATTTTCCTACACCTTTGCATAGAGGAAGCTGTAATTCTTGTGTTGCTGGGCCAATCCCTCAGGTCCTCAATTTTGGATTCTAAGAGATCGACGTGCCTCCAACGTCTGGTTCAGTGGTTGTTCGGCACCAGTAGTGCCTTGAATCGTGATGGGAACTCCAACATTGAAGGTGTGGGTGGTAGTGTTTGAAAAAGCCATTTTTAAGCAAGTAGTTATGAAAAAAGCACAAAAAGTTATGCTAAAGAGTGCGAAAGAGCAAGCAAATTGGAAAATAGCAAAAAAGAAGGCTTTACGTCTTGTCGGATTCCTGAGGAACCATCAAGGCAACCGGTCCATACCACGCATGATGGAGTACAGAGTGCATGCAAGACTATCATAAAATGGGCAAGCTAGCTAGTGATCAAGAAGGCTTTGCATCTCGTAGGATCCCTGAGGGACCATCGAAGTGATCGATCTGTACCATGCGAGATGGGATATAGAACGCATGCAAGACTACCGTAAAATGGGCAAGCTAACTAGCGATCAAGAAGGCTTTGCATCTTGCAAGATCCCTGAGGGATCGTCGAAGTGACCACTCTATACCATGCTAGATGGGGTACAGAACACATGCAAGACTACCGTAAGATAAGCTAGTTAGCTGGCGATCAGAGGCCTTATGTTCTGTAGGGTTCCCAAGGAATCGTCGAGGCAACCGATCTACACCGCACAAAGTGCAAACAACCGCAAAATGGTGTCATGTTTACACCTATGTGTATCAGGGTGTAGAAGGCTCATAAAACTATCGTGACATGCAGAAAAGGCACCAAAAGGCCCTCCTTCTAGTGCCAGAAAATTGTAGCAACCAAAAACATCGATGGTTGGAAAAAAACACCGAGGGGTTGGCAGGCACGATAGTTTCGACCCCATATCCACGGGAGGGCTATGCTAGGTGTGAGCAGATATGGGGTGCCTTGAATAGTCTAGTCAATCAGACAGGGACTTAATCAACGTCTATATAGCCTTTTGCAACATATAGTTTTGAAAATGGGAACAAAAATGCGAAGTAATTCTTGAAAGTAAATAAAGCAGAAAAAATAGTGCAAAAAGCAACAATAAGCAAGAAACAAAGTAAAATGTAGTTAGGAAAATGAACTGCTCTGAAGCTACAAGTTTGCTCTATCAAGGTGGATACAGTCATTTGCACAGTGTGGCAGAGTGCAAAGATCCCAAGAGTAACCAAGATGTGTAGAGAAAAACAAGTTGTACGCTTGGGTGCGGACTTGGGTGCTCATAATGCAGGGATTCTACCAAGGTGGTAGAAAGGGAGACAGAACAAAATGCTAGCTAAAGATGCTAACTATTTGCAGTGTCAAACAGAAAGCTTACAATGCTCAATGCTCAATGTTACGATGCTTGCTTTTTGAACCTCAAAGATAGTCCAACCCTTTGAGAGCTGCTCATCAGGGTATTTATAGGGCTAAAGGGCATGTGAAAGGGGCAGTTTGGACACCATGTTCCCTGGACCCACGTTGACTTGCTGGTGCTGCACGGGCCATGCATGACCATTGGACTTGCATGATTTCTATAATGCGAACCTGCCATGCCATAACTGTGAGCCTGCCACACCATAATTGCACTGTCAGTGTTTGGAGACATGTGCCAACGGTCCAATTAGCTGACGTGCATTGATGTCGCACAATCATTGGCATGCTTTGTTGTGCTTTGTAGCGTAGCATGTTTGGCGTAGCGTAGTACCTTGTCGTGTGTTTCACTACATGTGTGTTGCATGCTTGCTACGCTATGCTATACTACATAGCATAGCAACTAGCCATAGTCACGAAAACTTTGTCAATTTGCAACTTTGCTTCCTGTACTATGAGATTTGAAAACTTGCTAATTCTTCCCTTTGAACTTCTTTCTGTCTCTTCCGCAGGATTGCTACGCCTCGTTGAGCCATGTAGCTCAGTGTAGCGTAGTAGTAGACATGGTCCATCGCTTCCTGATGAAAAGGGACGTGGTTGAAGGCCTTGAAATTGAGTGAGGGAACTAGTTATATAGTTGTTGCCATGCTACACTACGCTACATAGCGTAGCATAGCATGGCAGTTCCTTCCGCAATCGTTTCCTAAAGTTTTTTATGCTATGTAGTGGGGTGTAGCATAGCATAGCAGACTTCATGACTTAGAAAACTTGTCGAACTATTTCATGCATCCTGAGCACTGCTGTCAACTTTGCGCACCTCTTCTAAATAGGTTGTTGGTTAAGCAAACTACTTAGGTGGACAGGCGGGATGATCCATAGAGCCTATTTATACCTAAAGTAGAAAATTTGCCGAATTGGCTGGCTTGAATTCATAGCGTTCTCCTCCCGAAGAACTGTTGTGGTGTTGCACGAATTGCAAGGCCTGGTGAAGCAAGAATGACTTCGAATTTTTTGGGGTGTTTCACCCTTGTTGACCACTAAGAGTGTAACACCCATTCATAGGGAGCAAGAGCTAGCACCCAAAGCCCCCCTAGAAAGAAAGCTAGTTGAAAGAAGAAAATTCCCAAGTGTCTTTCTTTCTCTTACAATCAAACAAACATTAACCTATAAAATTAAAATGAAATCAATAGTGCCTAGATTTAGGCTTGAAATAGGTCAACCAATATTAATTTTAAGAATCAAGAGATAATCTTAAAAAGAAGTAGCCATAGTAAAATATTTGTGCAAGATTCATTAGATTAAAAAAATCAACTTTTTATTATTCAACCTAAAAGGAAATATTTGATTAGGATCATTTTCACATTTGAAAACCAAAGAAATGACCACAAAAGCAGATAAATTAATAATCTCATATTTGTTCAATCACATCATAATATTTTATAATTTCTAGCTACACACATAAATAAGATCATCTGAATTTAACTCTTATAACCATTTTACCATTAATCATTTAATCAAGAAATCCATATGTTCAACAATAGAGAATAACTAGATCACAATCATAAATTAACATCTTAGGTTTTTCCCCACTCCATCAACTTATAGAAAGATATCAAGATTAGACTTGAGAAGGTATAGAAAAAAGAAAGAAAGGTATAATTTAAGATTCAGATCCAAGATTTATGCTTTTAAAGGAGGATGGTTCATCAACCAAATTCCAATAAAAATCTAAGAATTCATCAATTTTAAAACATTCAACATTATTGATGGGCCCAAGGATACTCTCACTTTTTGCTGATGGTACCAATACTCATATCAGGGATCCATAATCCTTGTTGGTAATCCTTTGCCAAAAATGCCCCAAATTGTTATGGGTGTTTTTGAATCATTATAGAAATAACTCTTATCCAAGTTATTTAGGTGTGAGAGCGTAGAGGACAAGTAGAGAGATCCAAAAAAAGGTAATAAAGGATTTCAAAAAAAAAATAATCTAAGCTTACAACAACAATCTTGATATTTTCATACAAGCATTGTGAAAATGGTTAGACAAGTAAGAAGAGAAAAGTTTGAGAAAAGAAACCCTTGCTGGCCATTATCAAACATAACAGAGATGGACCATTTTACCTCCTTGCTTAGATATCATACTTACTAGGAGGAATTATCATAATATTAGATTGCTATGCCACCCTTGAGTTCTTTCTCATTGCTATCTCTTGTAGTAGCCATAGTCTTCTCTCCCTTCTTAGCCACACCCATTGTTGCTATATCCCTCTTCTTTTTATGTTCTGCATAGCTACTTTTGCCTTGTGTGTCCTCTTTTTTCCTCTCCTCCTCTTCCTATTTGTAAGTGAAATAAGGGATAATGGATGGTTTCTTGTAATTGACTTCTTGGTAATTGTTTGTATTCTTTTCTTTCTTTTTAAAGTTCTCTCTCTCTTTTTTAAGTAATGGGTCATGAGTTCAATTCTATTCATGATCACTATAAAAATCAATAAAATATGTATATTCATAGGTTGCAAATTCAATTCCTAAATAAAATTTTTTTGATATTTTAAAATTCAGATTTTGCTAGATCTCATGTTCAATTCCTCTTGATAATTACAAAAAATTCCAATATAATATTTATTTCTTTATCATTTAGAATTGTCATAAGATGCAAGGAAAGAGTTTTCAAATAGATTCATGATAAGGATAGTTCAAGATACATAATCAAATAAAACACCTTCTTTTTCAGGTCATCAATGATGTGAATTTTTCCATCATCTTATGAGCCTTGAAAGGTTATCATGTGACCTTTTTGTAGCCATGGAGAGGGTACTTATCCTTTACTATTTTAAACTAAAAAGAGAAATGCATCACATTTAGATAAAATAAAATAAAAAATAAAATATAAAGCTACAATATCTACACACAATATCCCTGATTCATGGGTCAGGTTCCTCCAACTTGATTCATAAGTCAAGTTCCTCAATATGAGCATTCTTTTACATCTCAACATACTTGTTTTAGCTCTTGCGACACACCTTAGAGTATTTTCCTTTATTTTTATTTTTTTATCAGCATCTCTATTGAAATAGAATAGAAAATATTTTTTTTCCCATATATTTATTATTATTATTATTATTATTTTAAAACATTCCCAGCATGTATTTTAAAGCATATTTCTTATGCATAAAGTATTTAAACATACATATAAAAATATTTGGTTAAAAAAATTATTACTATTTCAATTAGCCATTTCCACCATAGTCCAAACAAAGCACACATACAACTTATCAATAAAACATGCATACAAACACACAAAAAGACTATTACAATTGTTAATGCAAAAAATCAAGGAGAAGTGGTTCGTTACATGCTCCTCCTCTTAAGACATTTCCTCCTAGAAACATTTAAATAGGTGAGGGTAGCTCTATCTAACCACATCCTCCATCTTCCAAGAGGTTTTAAATCCATCCTTATTCAAATCCAGTTGAACTTGATGTAGTGTATGATGCCTGTGATTGAGCATACTCTGGTCTAAAATTCAGATTGGTTGAACTTGGATGGTATAATCTCGGTTGACCTAAAGGTTTTCCCATTGCAAACAATGCTTAGAATAATAAACATACATCCTTAACATAGAAACATGAAAATCATTTTGTAAAGATGATCAACTTGGAGGTAAAGCTATTCTATAAGAAACAAGACCACTTTTCTCTAAGACTTTAGAAGGGCCAATAAATCTAGGTTTAAGTTTGTTCCTTTTAATACCTCTCATGACATTTTCAAAGGGTTGGAATTTTAGGATTACTTTATCTCCAATAGAAAATTATAGGTTTCTCATTCTATTATCTATGTAACTCTTTTGTCTATCTTGTGCTTGCTTTAGTCTCTCTTTAATTTGATTCACCTTTAGCTACAAATCCAAAATCATCTCAGGCCCAAAAATTTATTTTTCCTCAAGTTGATCCCAAGAGCTAGGAACTCTACATTTTCTACCATACAAGGCTTCATAAGGTGCCATTTCAATACTACTTTGGTAGTTGTTATTATAGGCGAATTCTACCAAGGGCAATACCTTATCCCAAGTTTTATGATGATCTAATACACTAGTTATTAAAAGATATTCCATCACCTGATTTGTTCTTTTAGCTTGACCATTAGTTTTTGGATGATAGGTTGTGTTGAAATTTAGTTTTGTTCTAAGAGCTTGCTAGATAGCTTGCCAAAAATGAGATGTAAACTTTGGATCCCTGTCTATAATGATTTTCTTAGGTATGCTAGGCAATCTAACTATTTCTTGACTATAAATTTCTACAATTTTTCTAACATCATAATTTGATTTCAATTTGATGAAGTGTGATGACTTTGTCAACTTATCAACTACAACCATTATGGAATCATATCCTTCAAGAAATTTAGGTAACCCAACAATAAAATCTATTCCAATCTCATCCCATTTCCATTTTGGGATATGATGTGCTTGTAAAAGAGTTGTTGATACTTGATGTTTAGCCTTAACTTGCTAACATGTTAAAAACCTTGCTACAAACTTAGCAACATTTTTCATTTGAGGCCATCAAAATTATTTTTTTATTCCATGTAGCATTTTTGTTGCCTCTGGATGACTTGTATAAACTGTTTCATGGTGTTCTTGCATATATAAAATGAAATTGCAAAAAGTAAGAAAAATATCTATAGCTTATTATATGTAGGAATGCATTTTTTGAATTAGATCATTAACATTTTCATTAGAATCTTCACTACCTACTACTAAGTATTATAGAAAAATATTAGAACAACATATTGGGATCCAATGCAAATAATAATTGAATTTTTCCTTAATAACATAATTAGAATAAATACGAAATCTTTCACAACTATTTCATACAACTTTCGTTAGAATAGAACATTGAAGAAAGTTTAAAATAGAATCACTGAATAAATCCCTAAGAGGCTTCAGTTTACTATGGCGGGTGCCTACAGTATAATTAGTGGTTGCCCAATGTTGACTGGCCCTAGTAAGTGAATGAATGAGTATTTAAAAAAACACAACTACTAACACACTTACATGAATGATTGGTAATGTGGTTACACCTAAAAGATCACATTGCAGTACATTTCAACTACTGATTAGCAACTAGAAAGTGTGTTTCAACTATTTTACTACAATTTAACTCATTTTTACTTTGCATCTGTTCAAAAAGTATGGAAGCAAACATAATCTTCTTTAACACAGCAAAAAACGTAAATAGTTTATTTTCATCTTAGAGCTTTGCTTTTTTAACAGTACTCCTTTTAACCTTTGTTTTACTATATGTGTCTTTGTTTATTTTTGAAGCTTAAATTATTTTGAATATATTTCTTTCTTTTCAATTAATTCATCTACATTCTACTAAAGAAGTAAAAATAACATGCAAAGTTTGTTGAGAAATAAAAGAAAACATTCATAGCAGAGAAAAGTGAAAGTGAATTTTAAAAGCAGCAACCAAAAGATATTTTCAAAAAAACTAATTTAAATGTGTGAGATCCATCATCATCTTCAATAGCCTACAATTTTCCATTTAAAAAAATGTTTGTTGAAAGTCAAGGCACCTTGTATAGCAAATTCAAGTGAAAAATACATTCCCACGACTAACGTTTCCAGTGTTAATGTTTTGGTGTTGTAAGTTTAAAATCTTGTAATGTCTTAGAAATTTTACATTTCTTGTAACCATAATTTTCCAAGTGATATGGTGTAGCTGCAATAATGTTGGAGCAATGCTCCCACTATTTCAATGTTCTTTACTGCTTGGTTTGTGTCACACCTCTTAAACAATTGACTTTTACTACCATTTCTATGTAACTAAAATTAAAGCTATTTGGAAAGCTTACACATTATGGGATGGCCATGACTCACCTAATGTCGAGCTCTACCTAGAGCAAGCATACAAATACTAGTACAACAATAAGCAAAACTGGAATAAAGAAGAATGATTATACATTATTTGATGTTCATGACACACTTAATACCAAGGTCAAGCTAGAACAAGCATACAAATATCGACACAACAAGGAGAAAGATTAGATGAAATGGACACATATACAACAAAAATCGTGAAAATTTAAGCTACATCATCAAGTAGGGTGTACCTATGAAATGAATGAGAAATTTGGTAGGAGTGTTGATGTGTAAAGGTATAGGATCTATCCTGTGGACAATAGGACTTAAAATATATGTCAAATATGCTCATCATAAAAACTGCATGCAAAACAACCCCAAGTATCATCATCTAGATCTCTTTGTTTCTCTTTCCCTTCACTCTAATTTCTTCCTCCAAGGCCATTCCTTCCCTGATGGGTAGAGTCGACAGTGTATCGATGATCCATCAATTTCTCATCTTCAAACATCCTTAATTTGCTAGATCTGAAATCTCAACTAGTGACATTCTATATGGTGCCTTTGAGGCTAGATCACTTCCTAGAAGAATTTTAATCCTAAACTCTACCTTTCTCTTTGGTGGCATTCTCGATAACTCATCAGTCAACACATCTTTGGATTCATCTACAACTAAACAGTCCAGCAGTGTCTTCTTCTATTGGAAATCATTATCACTATTACCTACATATAGTCTAACCAAAATTTTTGCTTTTGTTATTTTAATCTCTTACACCATTTTTTTTGCAGAAATAATTTTCTTGAGCAATCCCAAGGTTGACAGAAAATTTTTTGATTTATTTCTCCATTATTAATTTCTATGCAATTCTATCCATAATCAACTTTTTCCTTATTTTCTACCAACTAGTCCATACCCAAAACCACATCGTATGATCCAACATTCATAATAAGGAAGTCCATAACATAAGGTTGATTCATGATTTTTATCTAAGAACTAGGCACAAAACATTCTAAGGCTTTATGATCACTTGAAGCCATTTCTTCTCAATTTAGGCATATGAAAGATAGACCAACACCACATCAAATAATGCACAAATTCAGACTTCATAAGAGGTTTCAATGAAAGTAAAAGAAAGCCAAACCTAGTGTTTTGATACCAAAATGTAATACCCATTCATAGGGAGAAAGAGCTAGCACTTGAAGCCCCCTAGAAAGAAAGCTAGTTGAAAGAAGAAAATGCCCAGGTGACTTTCTTTCTACAACAATCAAACTAACATTAACTTATAAAATTAAAATGAAATTAATAGTACCTATATCTAGCCTTGAAACAAGTCAATCAATATTAATTTTAAGAATTAAGAGATAATTTTAAAAATAAGTAGCCATAGTAAAATATCTGTGCAAGGTTCATTAGATTAAAAAGGATCAACTTTTGATTATTCACCTAAAAAGAAATATTTAATCAGGATCATTTGCACATTTGAAAACCAAAGAAATGATCAAAAAAGTAGATAAATTAATAATCTCATATTTGTTTAGTCACATAATAGTATTTTATAATTTCTAGCTACACACAAAAATAAGATCATCTGAATTTATTTCTTGTAACCATTTTATTATTAATCATTTAATCAGGAAATTCATATGTTCAATAGTAGAGAATAAATAGATCACAACCATAAATTAACATCCTGGGTTTTCCCCCACTCCATCAACTTATAGAAAGATATCAAAGTTAGACTTGAGAAGGTATAGAAAAAAAAATGTATAATTCAAGATTTAGATCAAAGATTTATGCTTTCAAATGAGGAGGGTTCATCAACCAAATTCCAACCAAAATCCAAGAATTCAAAAATTTTAAAACATTCGAAATTATTGATGGGCCCAAGGATACTCTCACTTTCTATTGGTAGTACCAATACTTATATAAGGGATTTATAGCCCTTGTTGGTAATCCTTTGGCAAAAATGCCTGAAATCATTATGGGTGTTTCTGAATCATTACAAAAACAACTCTTATCTAAGTCATTTAGGTGTGAGAGTGTAGAGGATAGACAGAGAGATCCAAAAAAAAGGTAATAAAGGATTTTTTTTAAAAAAATCTAAGCTTACAACAACAATCTTGATATTTTCATACAAGCATTGTGAGGGTGGTTAGATAAGCAAGAAGAGAAAATTTTGAAAAAACCAACCCTTGTTGGCCATTATTAAATATAAAAAAGATTGATCATTTTACCTCCTTGCTTAAATATCTTGCTTACTAGGAGGAATTATAGGCTGTATCCCTCTTTGTTTTTATGTTTTTCATAGCTACTTTTGCCTTGTGTGTCCTCTTTTTTCCTCTCCTCCTCTTCCTATTTGTAGGAGGAATAAGGGATAATGGATGGTTTCTTGTAACTAACTTCTTTTCTTTCATATTCTTTTCTTTCTTTTTAAAGTTCTCTCTCTCTCTCTTTTTAGCAATGGGTTATGAGTTCAATTCTCTTCCTAATCACTATAAAAAATCAATAAAATATTTATATTCACAAGTTTCAGGTTCAATTATTAAATATTTTTTTTTGATATTTCAGAATTTAGATTTTGCTAGATCTCAGGTTCAATTCCTCTTGATAATTACAAAACATTCCATCATAATATCTATCTCTTTATCATTCAGAATTGTCCTAAGATGCAAGGAAAGAGTTTTCAAATAGATTCATGATAAGGGCAGTTTAAGATACACAATCAAATAAGGTACCTTCTTTTTTAGGTCATTAGCTATGTGAATTTTTCCATTGTCTTACTAGCCTTGAAAGGTCATCATGTGACCTTTCTACAGCCATGGAGAGGGTACTTATAATTTATTATTTTAAACTAAAAATAGCAATGCATCACATTTAGATAAAATAAAATAAAAAATAAAATATAAAGCTACTGTATTTGGACACAATATCCCTAATTCATGGGTCAGGTTCCTCCAACTTGATTCATAGGTCAAGTTCCTCAATATGAGCATTCTTTTGCATCTCAACATACTTATTTTAGCTCTTGCGACACACCTTAGAGTATTGTCCTCTATTTTTCTTTTGTTTCTCAGCATCTCTATTGAAATAGAATAGAAAATATTTTGTTTTCCCATATATTTATTATTATTATTATTTTAGAAAATTCCTAGCATGTATTTTAAAGCATATTTCTTATACATAAAGTAGTTAAACATACATATAAAAATATATAGTCAAAAAATTTATTACTATTTCAATTAGCCATTTCCACCACAGACTAAACAAAGCACATACACAACTTGTCAACAAAACATGCATACAAACACATAGAAAGACTATTACAATCATTAATGTAAAAACTCAAGGAAAAATGGTTAGTTACAAAGAGCATGGCACATATCATAGAGGCAGTTAAAATACCCCATAGGCATTGTAAGGAAAGTCACATCAAAAGGCTTGATATGGATAACATTCCTAGATTTGTAGGAGGCCATGATTCTAATCCATAACATCATTTGCAAGCCTTTCAGGATGTCTATGTCTTACAAAATATTGAAAGTGAGTGGAAAAACCTTAAGCTCTTTCCTAGAACACTAATAGACAAAGCCAAAGTATGGTATAGATTGTTGAAACCAAATTTAATCCATCATTGGTTCACAATGTTAGAACTCTTCAACAAGAAATACCAGACCTATGCAAGGGTGTCCTACCTAGGGAAACAAATCCAAGGATAGAAACAAGAGCAACATGGACCCTTGGATATGGCTCTAGATAGATACTATTTTCTACTGAATAGATAACCAAGCCATGGATTCTCTGAAGAAGAGAAACTTTTCCACATCATGGATGCGCTTCATAGTCAAATGAGAGTGACCCTTGGGATGTATGCTCAAGGTCAATTATATGAACTAGGAACCCATCAAATCCAAAGGCTAATCAATTGTGTGGCAAAAGAAGAAGGAAAAATATGTAAATGAGAGAATGTTGAGAAATATCACTAGGACCCAACTCTTCAAAAGAAGAGAGTCCATATCTCTGATAAGGAAAAAGAGGTAACTCTTAATGAGGTGATTTCCAACAAACAAGAAAGTTACAACTTGGGTAGAAAGTATAGAGGAGAAAGTAGCATAGAAAAAATTAAGGGATCACAAAAAAAGGAGGAAAAGGGACCAACAAAAAGGTAAGAAGATTGATCAATGAAAAGGAAAAATGATTGTAGAAGAAGAGGCTATAGACTCAACCATTGAAGAAGATGATGAATGTGACATTTACCTATACAACCATCCAAAGGGCTATTGCCCAGTCATGTTACATCTACATGAGTATTAGACTTTTGCATTGAATCCCAAGTTTATACAAAAGCAAATGCCTAGGAAATTACCTTACGCACAAGGTAATTATAGACAGTCTTACAACCAACTATACTATCCTAGTGGGACTTCTTATCAACCTAAAAACTGATATCAATTATAGTGGTAAAACCCATAGTCGTGGGGGAGGCCATCATCAACCCAATGCTACCCCTACTATCAGCCAGACCCATATGGATATTACATTCAACAACTTGTTTTCTTAACTAATTATACTTCCTCTACTTCAAATCGCCACTACCACTCTTCTAAATATCATCAACCCGCAACATCTCCTAAAGGATCACCACCTCATGCCTCTTATCCTTTGTCATATCCTCAATATTCTCATACTTCCCTCCACCATATGTCACCACCAACAACATAGGAAGGTTTAGCACCATGACATCAATGAAAGAATGCCACTTGTGTTGCAAACATACACAGAAATAATAATGCTAGTAGATCTCCACCATGATCTTAGAAACACCCTTTCTTTAGGATGGTTCCCATTCATAAGCAAAACACTTGTGGACCTACTAACTCATCAAAATTAGCACAAGGCCAATTTGATGCAACAACCTTCCTCATCGGAATGATGTCTCCTAATCATACAAAAATGCCAACAATCATTACCACTCCAACACAAGACATAAACAATGAACCTTCACTATGGAGAGATAGAAGAATCCATGCATCACTACTAATAGTAAAGGGTGTATTCATGGGCTAGAAATTCAAAATATTAACATAGCCCACAACAAAGTTCAAGAGTAAGTGTGTGAGCAAAAACCAATCTATATAGTAGCCACTAAACCAGAAGAAGCCCAGTGGCTTGAAAATGAGAATATAAAAATATTTTAAAGATGCATAGAGGAAATTGATCTACTTATTAGTTCTAGACTTAAGAGAATGAACCAAAAAGAATACTTAGATGCATATATCTTACACTCTAATTATACACTGAGAAAGGATATTAAACAAGGAGACTCAAGAATTAAAATAGAAAATCAAGAAGAAGAAGGAAATACATCTAGATCCCCAAAAATGGAAATACCTTCAAGTTTAGATGAAGATATATCTCCAAATGATCCAAACAAGACTATCACAAATGTTAGATGTGTACCACATGATTAATTAAATCAATAATAGTGATAGATGGGAAATCAGTAGTGTATAACCAAGGGATTATGTGGTGCATCTTCCAAATGTGCAGCCATAAGATTAGTCATGGGGGAGATGATCTATCTTGGTTCAAGAATTAATAAGTATTTTTCACCTTTTTTGTATTACAATTTTCTTATCATTTTCCTATTTCTTCCAAATTTTTTTGATTCTTCATATGTTTTCCATTTCTTAATATTTTTCTTTTCTTTTCTTTATAATATTCTCTTTTCCTTAGTTATTTTCTTTATGTTTATGAATGCCTTTTATGTTTTTGTTAATAATATTTCCAAGTCATGATGCAGGAGTCAACATTATGTGTTGGGTTTTTGTTCTATGGTATCAAAATGATTGGGTAAGTAGTTGTGTAAAGTAGTGAGACCACCTCATCTATCCCTCCAATTCTTTGAATAAAAGGTCTTTTTCATGGAAACAATTTGGTTTTTCTTTCATGAAACTAAAATTAATCAATGATCATTGTATCTTGAAAAAAGAGGGAACAACCAAGTGGGAATGTAATCATCCCTCCTCTATCGACCAATAAAAAGGAAGCTTTGTCTTTACATTGTGTGGTTCCCATTTCAAAATAAACTAAAATCCAAAAAAAAAGGTAAAAAGAAAAAGGAAAAAAAATAAAACAAAACAGAACAACAAAAAAGAAGAAGAAAAAACAATAATGAGAATTCAAAGCACACTCCTTAGACACAATAATGGGCTACAAGCACTAGTTGTGGTGTTGGAAAGACATGTTACCCATGCCTAAAGATGCCCCTCTAACTAAGGCCCTTCCTTCCTTCTTCTATTTTCTTCTCTTTTTGGAGTGATGATTGTTCTTTGAGGTGGTTGTGGACTCATGGTGGTTGGTAGGATGGAACATGTAAATGCAAGGTCATTGTTCATGGTATGGACTTGGTCTAAACTTGGATAGATAGGTATGTTAATCATTTTAATCACATTGTTCACAAGAACCTATTGTGGACATGGTCAAGTATCTTACATCTTGATCTCTGCAATCCCTTCTCATCCCATTATTCATCTCATTGTTACATGTGATTATGAGCCTTTTGGTTTTGTGTAGTAGAGTACAACATCCCAACCATGGTAGGTGTGTGTTGTTTGGAACAAAGGCATGGCATACATTTAACTTCTAGGGTGCCCACAAACATCTATTGAAGTGGTTATGCAAGGGCATTATGGCAAGAGCCTACTTTGAGGAGGACTTTCTTGCATAACTTTTGTTGATCATGGCTTTGAACTAATCTTCATATCTTCTAGAACATTAATGATGGTTTTTCTGAACTTGTGCATGATTTTGGGACTACTACTCATTCATTTCATTAATTTTTCCTACTTATCTATTTTCATATCAATTAATATTTCTTGGTCATCTTCTAAATGAGACCTTTAGTTTCAATTATTCAAAAACTTATGCGCTTTCAGAGTTATGCTTATTAGTCATGGGTGCTAGAGATGTTCACTTAAAAATTTTCCTAACATCCTATTTTTGAACATCATGGTAAGTAATAGTAATTGATCAAAATAATGTGAACAACTTGATGATTTTAGTACCTCATAGCTTGGGCATAGTATGCTATCATCACCTTGTACTTAAACAAAAACTAAGGGATCTGAAAAAGGTTAATTATTAAGAAAAATTTACCAAAACTAATGTTGATCCTTTGGTGACTATAGGTGATGATAAAAGAAATACTAAAGGAAGAAGGTCTTTTGCCAAGCATAGAAACACAGCCAAGAGGGGAACAACAAAGGATATGCACATGGACAAATTGTAGCACATACAAGATAGTAGCTCAAGCATTGTATGTTTGCTAGATCCATGGGATGATGAGAAGAAATTTCAGTCCATCCTTCAAGAATGTTTCATATAACCAAAGAAGCATTAACATAACAATCAAGGTTGAAAGTTTGCCACTACTAGTGGCAACAAGAAGAATAATCTTTAGTAGATTTTTAAAGACTTCTACAAATTTTATAAGCTTCAATGTTTGTCTAGTCTTTTGTCACTCTATCATTTTGTATGTGTTCATTGGAATAAAATTTTGTGATATGGCACTCAATTTTGCTATGTCAATCTGTTATGTTAAGTGTCAATCAATAATCCCATACCTTCCCAATTTTGTATGGAACTTGAGGACAAGCTTTCATCCAATTGTGGGGGTATGATGAAGTGTTAAAGTGTTACATCGATAGGCCCTTGTCAACATGGCCTCATCAATGGGTCCTTGTTGATGTAGCCTTTTCTACATGGTGTTCCCTATTGACAGGGCTACATCGACGTAGCATTTGCTATGTTTATGAGGCCCCGTTGATGTAGCTCCACAATAAATTCTATAAATATGCTTGCTCCTACCATGTATTAGCAATTATTTTCTCAATAGAGTAGCCAAACTCTTGCAACTTTCTTTTGTAATCTTAGAGAACAATTAGTGAGTGCCTGCAGTGTGGATTTGAGTCAGTTGTACAATGTCTTATTCAAGTGGCAATGTACCTAGACACAACTTAGATTAAATTTACTTTTAATGCAATTTATATTCCATGTTTTTACTTAATATTTATGTTTCCATGCATGTTAATGACTTGGAAAAATGAGCACGACTAGTTTCAAGTGTAAACATGTATTCACCTGGTAATCCCAACAACGTTATTGCTTGGTTTGCCCAGTAGCATAGCACTTGGTAATCCCAGTAGTGGATATGTGGATTTAGGACATGTACAAAAAGCTAGAAATAGATACTCATTACTTGTAGGCTAGTCTAGACATTAATTTTTATTTTTAATTAGTTTCAATAATTGATTTCTTTATTATCATTAGAAGTAAATAAGGCTGAAACAACATCAAGAATCATATACCTCACACTGGACTAAACCATATGTGACAAAGCTACCACTAGTCCAAGTGGGAAGATAAGGAACTGCAACCAAGGCATAACAATCTAAATGCCACAACTAGTCCCATCCATGAAATTCAACTAGATCATGTGTGAACACTTGTGATTCATATGGTTGGGCATAGGGGGTACCTCCTCGCTCATTAGCAGAGATGTCTCTTGCATATTCCAAATGTCTCTTGTAAAGTTCTACCTCCTAGACAAGACATCTCCATAGAGCCAAAAACTTGAAAAAATCACATATAGGAAAGAACAAGAGGATTGGAAGAGGTGTTCCTACACTAAAGTGTTAAGATCGTTCTCAAGACATGTTGGCTTATATAGATGATTTATAGCTAACTTTAGTAAAATTACAACTCCATTAAATAAGTTATTACAAATGCAAGAATTCTTTGTGTGGATAGATGAATGTACAAAGGTTGTTAACACTCTTAAGGACCCTTTGCTAGAAGCATCTATATTACAAGGATTTAAATAAGATAAGTCCTTTCATATTATGATAGATGCATTTTAGTATGCCATGGGATCTATGTTAGGATAAAGGGATAATGATGGAAAACCATATGCAATAGCATATATTAGTAAAATTTTTAATTTAGCCTAATGCAACTATACAACCATAGAAAAATAACTATTGATAGTAGTAATGACATTAGAGAAGTTTAGACACTATGTGCTAGGATATGAAATTTATATCCACACAAATCATAGTGCCATATACTATTTAATGAATAAAAAGAAGAAAATTCTTGAATTATTGGATGGATTTTTTTACTTCAGGAGTATGAGTTGAAAATCATAGATAAAAAAAGGTTCCAAAAACATTAGGGTAGATCATATGTTAAAATTAATTAATAGCCAAGAAGAAAGAGCTTTTCCTATTTGAGAACACTTTCCAAATGATTACTTATTCAAAGTACAAATGTATATACCTTAGTATCAAAATATTTAGAATTTAAAATCCTATCATCCAAACTAACTTATAGTAAACAATGATATTTCCTACAGTCATCTTAGACATATATTCTCCATCAAGGAGTACTATTCAAACAATATAAAGATAATGCTCTATTGGATTTATTCTTGAGTTGCACTAGGAGGAAATACTTCATGCTACTCATTATGATGAAGGAGGAGGACACTATGGTAGATAATGGATAAATTTAAAAATACTTCAAATGAGATATTATTGGCAAACACTTTTGAAAGACTGTTATTGCTATGTGATTAGTCATGAATTTTTGGCTATGATATTGCATCCACAATATCACGTACGCGATAACACAACCTAGACGTGATATCGGATACAAGATATCATGGTCTATCTCCTCACCTATAAATAAGAGGTAGGCAGATTTGGTTAAAGGAGAGTTTTAGTATTAAGGTAGGGAATTTTTGTCAGTTTTTCCTTTCAACCCTTTCTCCTAGTGCATGCCCGCAGTGTGATGATTGTAATTTTACGACATCCTTATTTGAGTGTGACGTACTTGGACATGCACATGACCAACAATAAAGATCGAGATTACTTCATGATTGCAGCATCCACTTAGCTTAATTAATTAATTTTTATTGTTATTTATTGCTTTTTTAGGTAATATCTCTCTGCCCTTATCTCCTAGTAACGTGGAATGAGTACGACTTAATCACAAGCATTTAAGTGTGACTACTAAGTAACCCAGTAGCATACCTAGGCCATGCGCTTGGTAATCCCAGTGGTAGTCATGCATGAGGTCCAAGAGGTGTACATATGATTAAGGAATAGATGCTCATTGCACTTAGGCTAGTTTAGATTCTCTCTCACCCTCTATCTCTCCAAGCTTAGTTGATGTTATTTCTCATCATACCTAGGAGTAGCATTAGTGTAGGAACACATCATACACCTCACTCTAGACTAAACCATACGTGATAAAGCTAATACTAGTCTAGGTGGGAAGACAACGAACTACAATCTACGAGTAACTATCTAGATACCACAGCTAGTCCACCTGTAGAGTTTGACTAGATCATGCTTGAAGCGCTCGTATTCGTATAGTTGAGTGTAGGGGTACCGAACCACTCATCATTGGTGCCATTGTCGGGGATGGTGCTAGTTATCTAGATTAGTTATATCATACAAGGTCACTGTATAGGAATTAATGATATATCTTTTAGGAAGAAATAATTACAAAAAGTCATATACAAATTCACACACAATTTCACAACCATGCCTCTCCTACAAGACTACGATAATGCCACATCTAGTGAGGAAATTCATTGGAGAACCAACAAATTATATGACAATGAAGATTGGAGTCCGCAATCTGAGGTGGGGATTTCTTATAAACATAAACAAAAATGCACGAAAGAATAACTTACTCGATGATGATGAACCCCTACTAGCCACTACAAGCCTAAAGCAAATACAAGAGGTTGTTCGAATCTCCCGTAGGCATTGTAAAGAGAGCCACCTACCTAGGCTCGATTTAAATAACTTTTCCAATTTCTCAAGAGGCTATGAATTAGATCTGCAACAACATTTACAAGCCTTCTACAATGCTTGTGCATGGAACAACATTGATAATGGTTGGCAAAAACTCAAGCTCTTTCCTATGACACTCGTTGGACAAGAAAAATTATGGTATAGATTCTTAAAACCAAATTTAATTTCACATTGGCCAACAATGGTAGAATTCTTTAACAAAAGATATCAAACCTACGCAAGAGTGTTGGCCTTGAGGAAAAAAATCCAAGAGTGGAAACAAGCACAACATAAACCCTTGGACATGGCCTTAGAAAGATATTATGCACTGTTAAACAACTGTCTAGGCCATGAGTTCTCCAAGGAAAGGCTAATGTACCATATCATTGATGGGCTTCGTAATGAAAAAAGAGAGACCCTAGGGATGTATGCCCAAGGTCAACTATACGAACTACAAACCCATCAATTCCAAGAGCTTATTAAGTGGGTAGCAAAAGAATAAGGAGAAATGGCTAGATGGGAGAGTGCTAAAAAAACATCAAGAAGATCAAAATCTCAACTTAACAAAGGTCCATAATCATAAAAAGGAGAAATCAACCCATCTCAAGGAGGAAGAACCATCTTTGCCAATACAACAATCATTAGATGAAATTGAGGCAAAGATCAATAAAATGCTAGAATAGATGCATAAAAAGTGTGGAGAATATATCAATATTATTGGAGATAGAGTTTTGACAACTAGAGAAGTAGGACAAAATATCATTAGACAATTGAAAAGAAGGGATGAGGAAAATAAGAGCTCAACTACCAATCATACGTATGAATGCAACATTTTCCTGTACGATCACCCCAAGGGCCAATGCCCAATCTTGTTACATTTATATGAGCATTGGGGAAGCATGTTACACCCAGAGTTTGTACAGAGATACTATGTTCAATCAAAATGGAAAAAATCCCAGTCGAGGGGAAAGCCATCCCTAAACTAGAGACACCCTTCGTATCATTCGAATCCAAACACTTATCTAGTCCAACATCTTATTTCCCCAACTGGGTCAACATACTCTATCTCACTGAATTATCATTCTTCTTAATACTATCAGCCCATGTCCTCAACACAACCAACGCCTTGTGTACCTTACACTTCTCCTAAATTTCAATATTCTCATCCTTTCCCTCCTCCTACATTGCCACCAATTATTCCTGAAGTGTCTACACCACAGCGACAACCCAAAAACATTACTTGTGCTACTATTGCCAATAGTAGTGAGAGACCTCCTCAACATCAAAGGTGTCCCTTCTTTAGACATGACCATAGGAAGGGACAACACAGTTCCAAGGCCACTACATTCCCCAACTCAGCACAAGTCCAACACTATGGTGCATCCTTCTCCTCAAACCCAACACCTCGTGTCACTTCATCAGGGCCACCAATTAACACTCCAAAAATCATACAACACAATGAATATAGCCATGGAGGGAGACATCTTGATCCTTGCATACCATTTTATGGTCTCAAGTATCATAGTGGGTCAACTCTTTCCTCGGGAACCACATCTTATAAATTTCCCCACTATGCTTACTATAATCTGGTGTGTGAACCCCAATGGGGTAAGTATGACCAAGTTTTGATATTTCCAACATGCAAGGATCCTCATCTTTCATTTATTAATCCTCACCATGCTCAACTGTTTAGTTATGGTGGATATCCCCCATTCTAATAACAAGTAGGATTAATAAATATTTTTCATTTTCTTTAATTTTACAATTTTTTGTTTTTCAGTTTTTCATTTTTCAATTTCTTATTTTATCTTTTTGTGTTTTTATCTTTTTATAAGTAATCTCATCTACGAATAAAACACTCATATGGCTCATTGGGTGAGGTGTGTTCTATGTTATCTAGTCTCAAGTGATCAATTATTTGGATAGTGAGCCCATTACACCCACTCATCCATTCTACAAATAAGAGGTTATATTCAAGGGTACAGTGATATTCTTGACATTCTTAAAACTTAAAATTAACTTTGCATTCATTGTACCCAGAATGAAGAAGGATGGATCAAGAGGGAATGATTAGGATGTGACATCAAGGGGATTTGCAAATTCTCTTTGGTGATGTCTGTGAGAGTTATCATGCAACATGGTTGTACTAAGATCGTTGTAGATCTAACACAACATGGGAGTAAGAGTAATCAAAAGGCACTCAAAAATCCAATGCTATTCTAGGGGGTCCCACCAGAAAGACATGCACCCATGCTTGAGGGTTGGAGTCTTCTCTAGATTTAGCATTAAAAAAAAAGAAAAAAAAAACAAAAACAAAGAAAGTACCACAAAGCAAAAATCACTCCTTCCTTCAACAAAATGTCAAGTGATCATATTCCTTATTGTTATGCTAATCTCATAGTTGCTCATTATGGGATGAAACAATGCAGTGTCACTAATTAGAGGAATGGACATGGTCCTAATCTTGAAATGATGGGTTAATGACACATTAATCATGCTTTACACGTAGGATTCATTATGCCCTAGGTCAGTTACCTCATGTCCCAATTTCTACAATCCCTTCTATAGTCTGTCTCATCTCGTTGTTCATGTAATTGTAGCTCATGTCTTGTGTAGTGTAAAATTCTTACCTCATTCTGGTGATACTTACATGTGTCTATTTTATGGAACTAGTGTGGATTACATTTAACCCTTCTAGTTCCTACAGACACTTTAAAGTGTGGTTATGCAAGGGCATTATAGGTTGGAACCTACTTTGAGGAGGACCCACTTGTGTAATTTTTGCACTCATAACACATCTTCCACACATCATCTATTACGCCCAGTGTATTGTCAATGATATTCTTTCCCTTATTACTATCCCTCCACTTCAAACATTCCTATGAACCATCACATAGCCTTTTTCTCTCCTTTACCATCCGAGGTCCTTATTGATAAATTCCACACCATCATAATTTGCGTGCCTTCATAACTAGTTGAATTACACTACAACCCTTTAACAACATTCCAGATGTCCTTAGTTTACATCTTTGAATTTCAAAAAAATATTAAAAATTTAGTACATTCTATAAAGTTCCCTAACTTTGATAGGCCACGATATCATGTACGTGATATCGCAACCGACGTGATATCGTGTCTGTGCTATCATGTCTGCGAGATCATGTCCAAAAAATATATATATATGTGACTCCCTTGTGCCTATCAACATCATTTGCAACTATTCACATGGGGGATTTTTTTCAAATTTCTCTCTATGACTTGCAATTGTGCAACCCTTTTTTTCATATCCATAACTCGCTTGTTGGTACTCCGATTTTCATTCCATTTGAACCTACTTGAACCCGAAGTGTTCAGCTTAGTCATGGGGAAGGGGCACACACCAAATAGCACATAAATTTTTTGAAATTATTCATCACCTGGAGGAAATTATTAAGGGTAATTAGTTATAAAATTAATGATAAATGCACCAAAAATAATTTCATCTCTTTAGTTATACCAGGAAACTAGATTTGGAAACCACCTAAGCAAAGAAGGATTAAATATTATAATCTTTCAAGGACATTTTCTCCTAATAATTAATTTCACATAGAGATAAAGCAAATTCATTAAGGTAATTAATAAGGTATAACCTAACTTTGGTAACAACCTTACTAATGATTGGCTCCGTGTGATTGCAGATGGCCCCAAAACGCAGACAATAGGAAGGTCCTGCTTAAGGTGTGATCAAGCAACCTAGGAGAGGTGAAGGACAAGTTCCTACTGAACAACATGTAGAGAAGGAAGAATAATATGTTAGTATCCATTAAGAAGACCCTACCATTGTAAAATCAAGGGTGGAAGGAGGAGCTACTACAGTGTCTGAACAGGGACAACGTCTCACGTTGCCCCAAGATGGTGTTCAGACCATCCATGAAAGGTCCACATTAACTGCAGTGATCATGGAATTAAACTTTGGAATTTTCATAGAATTTTCTCTAGAGGCCATTAGAGATCACCTCAAAGGATCCCCATTGTGTTCTACCCTCTTTGAAAGTGGTGCCTGGTACTTAGGGAAAACGTACCAATTTTGGCACAACAAAGAAGAAGGCACCACGGTTAACATTTGTGGTGTGATTGTTGACTTATCTGTTAAAGCCATTTTAGAAGTATTAAACCTTTTGAATATAGGGCCAAAGGTTGCTTGGTTTTCTACCCACTTAGACCCTGATGCATGATGAGTTTGGTTAGACAGGACGTACGACAAGGAAGATAAGACCTATGGGGAGTTGACGACGAAAGAGAAGATTTATTTCAAAATAGGGACTTATCACATCTTCCCCACAAGAGGTTTAAAAATAATTTTAACATATGTGGTAAGAGGATGTGTAGTGTTGATGGGAAAGGTTAATGCTAACCTGCCTCATCTATATTTTATGGAGATCCTACGGTGGTTTGAAGAACGGAAGACAGGGAAGTTTGCATTGCCCTTCCCTTGTCTTATCAGGAAGATGTGCAGCCATGTTGGTATTAGAGGATACACCAATGATGTTCTTAGAAAAGCCAAAAATGCTTTGTATGTCAAACTACTAAAGCCACTATCTGCAAGGAAAATCACTAGTGAGATGCTGGGATTGGAACAAGAAAAAGAACAGATGGCAGGGCCAACTGCAACTCAACTTGTAGGACCCAACCAACTTCCAAGCACGGGACCCAGTAAACAACAAGAAGTAGGTCCTAGCACAGGCTAGTAGGATCAACCACCACCACCACCATAAGATTATAGACTATTGATGAGCCATCTCAGGGCCATTGCTGAGATGTTCAGTTGGGGAAGTTGTGATGATGCAAATCTCTTCCATGTCATCGATGATGTTGTATAGCCTATGGTTTCTATGGATCACGCGAGGGGCAAAGTGTCCATTCAGTAAGAGGAGGGGAGATCATTTGTTCACAACATATTTTAGGGAATACTATGTCCTTTCAAGTGTAGTTGAAAACTGGTGAAGGGGCCACATTGGTAGTCATGCAGCACCAGGATGCAGCGAGATCTATAGAAGTAATCGAAGACCACATTAAAGAATCATTCAATGTGCCTGTTGTGCCACTAGCAGATCTTACAAGAGCACAAGATGCTCAAACTCTAGCTGGTACCTCAATGACTCCTACAGAACATGAGGATATACTCGACCAATTGCAACAAATAGGATAGGTAATGATGTCCTTGTTTGACATCCCACAGGATGTTACAACAATACAATTAGGCCTCATTTCCACCAAGGGGAAGCTAGTCATGATAGAGATGAGAGCCGAGCACACTAAAGTAGAAGTGAAAAGATTGTAAGAAAGGCTTGTAACCCTGCAAGCAGTGCAACAAGATCCTTCTCAATTCATTCCCGCAGACCAACTGGACACTTTCAGAACTAAGTAACTCAATAAATTGTTGATAGAGAATAAAAGGGTGATGGAAGAAAAAGAGAAGGCTAACTGGGATGCCTCTATAGAATAAGCGCAAACTTACGTGCAAAACAAGGCATTCAAGACCTTACAAGAGGAGAATAAACAACTTGTTGCTGACAACCTTTGATTGACCTTTGTGGAAAAGCAAAAGAATGTTCTTGAGGAACATTTTTAGCAGTTGCAAGAACAACTAATCAGGGTCAACCAGGACATGAACTTTTTAGCCAGGGAAAATTGAATCCTCTTAATGGAGGAGGTACGTGCCATCCATCAGAAGATGGCCATTGAAATAAGCACGTGGTGGAATGAGGCTAAATGGCATGAGAAGCTAAAGGAGCATTTTCAGGACCAGGTGGGGATGTATAAACAAATCATCGAAAAGGAGATCCATATGGCCAAGGCCCACATCAATGCTTTCAGTGCTCAACACACTAATTGGTGGGCCATATTGGATAGATATGTGTTTGCCCACCAAGCAAAAGTTAAGAGCTGAGACCTATAAATCTAGGACCTTACAGAGTACATGGAGTTGGTAAACCTGCAGTATGCCAACCTTGCCATGTTAATAGTAGGGTGCCTGAGAATAGAGCTCAAGCAATAGGTAGCCACCACCTATGCCAAATATGAAATAGAATTTGTAGAACACAAGAAAACATTATAAAAATTGAAGGTTGCAAATTCTAAACTTGAGGTGGTTAAAGCAAGCTACCAGGGGCAGAAAGGTGTCATAATAGACTTGGCTTGATGGCTCATAGATTTTTGAGAATATAGAGACAAACCTAGAGCTTACGAGAAGGAATGATAGGTGTTTGTGGCTTGGTATGTCAAAGCAAATAAAATGTTTCCACAACTACTGTGCCCATGGAAGGTGCCGACTCCATTAAACATCATAACATTAGCATGGATAGCACAGGATCCTTGAACTCAAGAGGAGAAACTCTAGGCCATACTTCAACACCATCAAATCCCAAGACCTGGAGCACAAGACAAGGGAAAGGAACCCATGGAGGAGCCTCTGGCACCAGGAACTACATGAGTTCCATCCAATTTTTTAGTTATAGGATTTTCTTTTGCACTCTTCGTGTTGTGTTTTAATTTTGTTCTAATTCCATACTATGGCATGAATCCATTCTAGTCAGTTAATAATCCCATACCTATCCACTATGTAATCAATGGAGCTTGTTCTCACTTTAACTCAAGGATGAGTTTTCATTTAGTCGTGGGGGTATGATGAGTCATGAATTGTTGGTTGCAATATAACATCCACGATATCAGATACACGATATCACAACCTAGATGCGATATCAGATACACGATATCGTAGTCTGTCTCCTCACCTATAAATAAGAGTCAGGCGGATTTGGTTAAAGGAGAGTTTTAGTATTAAGGTAGGGACTTTTTGTTAGTTTTTCCTCTCAACCCTTTCTCCCAGTGCATGCCCGCAATTTGATGATTGTAATTGTATGACATCCTTATTCAAGTGTGATGTACTTGGACACATACATGATCAGCAATAAAGATCAAGATTACTTCATCATTGCAGCATCCACTTAGATTAATTAATTAATTGTTATTATTATTTATTGCTTTCTTAGTTAATATCTCTCTACCCTTATCTCCTAGTAATGCATAATGAGTACAACTTAATCATGAGCATTTAAGTGTGACTACTTAGTAACCTAGTAGCATACCTAGGCCATGCACTTGGTAATCCTAGTGGTAGTCATGCACGAGGTCCAAGAGGTGTATGGATGATTAAGGAATGGATGCTTATCGCACTTAGTTGATATTATTTTCCATCATACCCAGGAGTAGCATTAGTGTAGGAACACATCATACACCTCACTCTGGACTAAACCATACATGACAAAGCTAATACTAGTCCAGGTGGGAAGATAACAAACTACAATCTACAAGTAATTATCTAGATACCACAGCTAGTCCGTCTATGGAGTTCGACCAGATCGTGCGTGAAGTGCTCGTATTCGTATGGTTGAGTGTAGGGGTACTGAACCACTCATCACTATGTTAATAGTTGTGATAAGTGCCAAAGAGAGGAAGGATTTTAAAAATGAATAGAAATTCCCTAGTTATGAATACATGCATTAGAACATTTTGTTATTTGGGATATAGATTTTACAAGACCTATAAATCAAAGACCTTAGGGGAAAAAATATGTCATAGTTATTGTAGACTATCTCATAACATGGGTCGAAGAAGAAGTGGTAGTTGACTCTTTTGCCAAAATTTCTAATAAATTTTCTTTAAAAATGTCATTCACTAGTATGAGACACTAAGAATCTTATCAAGGTACTCACTTCATAGACCAAGCTTTCTAGACCTTAATAGCAAAATATAACATTGAACATAGAATATTGATAACATATCACCCTAAAAATAATAGACAAGTTGATGTCTCTAATAGAAAAATCAATAGAATAATAATAAAATTAGTCAATAAAAAACCTAATTAGATGAAAAAATTATTAGATGTGCTATCGACACATATAATTACATGAAAACATAGTACCAATCACTCTCAATGTGAACTAATTTTTGGAAAAAAATCCATTATTAATAGTTGAATTTAGAATTATAACTGCTAAGGAATCAAAAATTAATTTACATGAGTATTTAGAAAATTGATTGAAAAACATGGTAGAACTAGATGAAATTAGGAAAGATGCTTTACTAAGAAAAAAACTAGAGCAAACTAAAAACAAAGTGTGGCATGACAAATACATTAGGAAGGTAAAATATTAGAAAGTTGATAAAGTACTAATGTTTGATTCACATTTTAAAGATTATAAAAAGAAATTCATGTAAAAATAAGTACAATGATACACAATGAAATGAGTTAAGTAAAACAAATCTATAGATATTCAAGAGCTAGATGAAACAACTTACCTTGCAAATGGTCATGAACCCAAATTGTATCATACATGTTCTACTTAATTGATAAGTATATATTATGTCTATGTTCTTAGAAGATACACTTTTTTGATAATTATTAAGAAGAAGATTAAATTACAAGAAGATCTAGGAATCAAACTGATGAGTGACGAGGTACCCCTACACTCAACCATATGAATACGAGCGTTACACGTGCGATCCGGTCAAACTCCAAGGACTAAGTGCTTACGCGCCTTATGGAACACTTAAGGTTAATCAATCACTATCTTCCCAAGATTACTTGTATTTTTCATGGTTGTATGGTTAAGTAGGCTTGAGGCATGTGATTTTTATATCTTTTATCTTTTATTGCCTATGCTAAGAGAGGAAAGGGTGAAGAGACTAAGTAACTAACTTTCACTAACTAAGTTCTAATCGTCCTAGCATCAGTATCCATTCCCACTTGTCATTCGCATCTTGAACTAATGCAACGCTACTAGGATTACCAAATGCTATTCATTACTGGGTTACCAAGCATAACGCATGTGCTCGAAGTGGTCATACTGAATGCACTTAACTAGGAGAGTTGAGGGTTGAGAGAGATTAAGTCCTTAAGAAAGAATTTAAACATTTAAAAATAATTAAAGTCCTATTTAGCTTAGTCCATATGCTGCAAGCTTTATCAAAAATTTTGTCTTTATTGCCATACAAAATTGTGTGCTCCGATACAAAATTGCTCGAATAAAGATCCGTTCACTTTGAGACTCCTACTGCGAGCACATGGAAATTATTCTAACTCTAGAATGGAAAAACTTCTATAGTTTGGCTAAGGTCTAGATCTAGATGGAGAAACAAGGGAAGGCTACCTCTTATTTATAGAAATGGAAATGGGCTGTGATATCATGTACGTGATATCGCAGGGGACGTCGTGATATCATGTACACGATATCGCGGCCCATGCGATATTGCGTTCCATCATATACCCATGATTGAATAAAAACTCATCCTCGAGTTCCTTACAAAATATTGGGGAGGTATGGGATTATTGACTTGAATGAAACTAATAGTAAATGGGGTGATATGTGAACGAATGATCATTACAATACATGACAGAATTAGTGTTCATAACAAAAAGAGTGAACACTATGTACATTTGACATTTGGCCTTATTTGGAAGCTGAGAGAGAGAGAGAGAAAGAAAGAAAGAATTTTGTTGCTACCAACGCCAAGATTATGCCTTTCGTTGTCCATCCTTAAGCACGCCATCAATCATGTTCCTTGCATAACTACTTTAGCACTGATCCATTCCAAGTGTTCTCTCCAAATCCAATCCGTTGTTGTATGATTGCCATCTGCACACACAACACAGTCGTATATTAGCAAGGGTAAATGAATCACCATGCAGTTAATACCTTGCATCAATGTTAGGTCCATTGGCTGAGTTGTAATATGGCTATTGTGGATTCTACAGGTATAAAACTGGTGACTACTGAAGGTGCAGGGGTTATGAGAAAATTGAAAAAATTGGACCAGGACCCCCATGACTAATTGCAAACCTCCGGTAGCGAGAGAACGGAAAAAAATAAGGAATAAGAAAGATGGAGAAAAAGAGACAACTGTAACGTCTATGAATTGGATGTCAAGATGGAAATGAAGAAAATAATGTCTATTACAAAAATGTTTAAGGGAAAGAAATTAACTGATACACCAAATAGGAATGCCAGTGGGTCCTCCCCAAAGTAGGCTCATGCCCTTAATGCCCTAACATTCCCACATTTAAAGAGTTCGTGGGCTCTAGAAATGTCTTTTGGAAGTAAGAGTTAAAGCCTTAACCACAAGAGTTTAACAAGAAGAAAAAAATGCACCAACCAAAATATAGACTACTGATATAATCAACAATGAGGTAAACAATGGAGGAAGAATGATGGAAAGAAGAGAATGGAATGGAGTCTCAAGAACAAGGTGGTGTACAGCCCCTTATGTATTAATGGTTAATGTGACTTAGTGGATCCCATTCCAAATCTAGCCTCAAACAAACCACATCTAGTGACTTCGCATTAATACATTCAGCCAATCCATCCACTTGAAGTAACAAGAATGCATCCCTCAAAAAGCCACCACCATTCTAACGAAATGAGAAAGGAAAAAGTAGGAAGCAAGGAAGGGCCTTAGTTAGAGGGAACATGTTTTTAGTTCCATAACTAGTGCTTGTAGCCCAAGTGATTATTTCTTCTAAGAGATGTGCTTTGAATCCTCACTATTTTTTTTGTTTATGCGTGAGAACCACACCATGGAAATACTTTTTATTTTTATTTTTATTTTCTCAGCTTCCTAATAATGGGGTAACGTTGAGATAGTAGGAAAACTCAAGAATAAAACATTCAAGCACCCAAGAGAATGACCAACACAAATGCATCAAATCCCCTTGAAGTCACATCCTTTTCAATATTTGAGTCATTCCTTAGTTTGAGAAATGCCCAGTCACCGATTCATTGATATTTCTTATTATTTTGAAGAAAGGGACTGTACAATTCCAAGCCAAGAGAGACCATAGATTTTATGGATGCGTGGATGATGTGGACTCATTGCTTGTGATATCAAAAGAACCATACCTTAGTATCAACATTATAACTTAAAGGTAAAATCAAACATTAGCGACCAATAGAATATAGTTCATACCATCACTAAGAGCACTTATTGAGTGACAAACTTAACAAAATGGATAAAACACACACACACATACACACACAAATAAAAGAAAAAGTACAAACGATGTTGTAAAACAAAAAGGAGAAAAGTTAAAGAAATTTGTAAAACAAAAATGTGTAAAACAAAAACTAAAAGAGGAACTGGGGGCCTTGATTGATCAACATAGGTGGCCATCTCCCCCATGACTGAATTGAAAGGGAGAGATCCAAAATAATGAGCAATTATTTGAATTTTTTAGAAGTGTCCAACTTCTCCCAATTGATGTTTTCAGGTTAAGGGTTGGAAGTTGGTGACGCTCATGCTCTAATGTATCTATGCTTCCGATGTGAGCACAAGTTGTTCCCCCAGTTAGTTCCATGCATGTTGGTGAGTTGCTCTTTTGATCAGCTATCAACCACTAGGTGTTTTCTTGTTGTGTGGTTGCTACATATAGGCACTTTTGTATGTTAACTTTCTGGGCACACCGGTTTCATGTAGGCAATGCTAAACATTCCTATATGCCATCACCCTCTGTATCACTATATGTGATGCATGGAACTTTCTTCTTCTCAATCTTTCCCTAAGTATTTTCCTTAGATATTTCCAAGGAAAGATCATGGATTCCCAGGCATGCGTTTATGGTGTTGAGCCATGCCCTCCCCATTATAATTGGGAAGTCCCATTTATCATTGTTGACTTGGATCACTAGGAAATCAGCTGGGTATGACCACCCACACATAGTGGTAACAACATCCTCCACCAATCCCAAAGGAATGGTGATGGACTGGTCAACCAGCTCTAAGTGAATATTGCTCTTCTTAAGTGGAGGTAGGTTCCAGGCTTTATACATTTTTTGTGATATTAATTTGACTCCAGAACTTGACTCAAGAAGAGCTTTACGTGGTTTATTCCCAGTGACTTGGAGATAGATTAAGGGACTTTTAGGATCGGAGAATTTCCTGGAAAGGTGGCCCACCTTTATCCAGTTAATGACGGTATGTGTTAACATAATCATGTGCGTTGAGCTCTGTTTTTGATTTGAAGGGAGCTCCGAAGCCTTATTTGATGGAGAGGCGTTTTGAGGCTCAACCGCTTGTGGTTGTGAGAGCTTGTTTAGGTTGTTGGTTCTAAATAAGGGTCTTCTCTTTGTACAGTTGTTAGAACCAGCAGTGGTTGAAGGTTTACAGCTCTCGTAGCATTACGTTGCTGTAGTTAAGTGGGGTATTTCCCTTGCATCGCTGGAGTGGATGGTAGTGGAGCTATTGATGTAAGAGTCACGAATGGGTTCAAAGGATGGTATGTAGGTGGTGTGTCTCTTCCAAGAGAAGGAGTCCTATAATACTCTTGAGCTTGGTAGTGACATTGTGGGGTGATGTGACTGACAGAGTCACTTGGAGAGATTGGTTATTGTACGTAATAGCCATATGGATCCAGCTGCTGGTAAGGGTATTGTTGCCTAGGTGGTGGCATCCCTCATGACTGTGGGTATTGCCACTACTGGTGTTGATCGATAGGTTGTGGTAGAGTTACACTAGGATAATACGTTAAGGGTTGGTGGAACTATCTTGGGTTACCTTGGAGATAAGGTAACCTTCAGGGTGCTTGCCATTTGTTAAGTCTTGGGTTGAGTGCATACACCCTGGACTCTTGTAGATGTGAGATTATTGGGCAACATCCCTTGGGATGGTCATACTAACATATCTCACATCCATCGTCATCGTCCATATTGGAATCCACAACCTCTTAAGTGATAGCCATTTTACCCTTACCTTTGTTACATGTAGGGTCTAAGTCTTTCCTCTTTTTCTTATCATAGTCACTACTTCGCTCCTTAGACTCCTCTATAATTTTGAGAACAATTTCAAATCTACTATCTAAGGAGTCCCACATTTGATCTACCTTAGCTGACACTTCTGTTGTCAATTTTTGAAGTGGCAAGGTTTTCCTATTCACCAACTCTTCGAGTGGTGACTCATCCTCCTTATTGTAGAATCTCACTCCCCTCTTTCGAAGGGAAGGATCGCGGTTATATTCTTCTATGCTTTCTCTTTTGCATAGCTCTCCTTCTTCCTTAGCTACTTGCTCCAACAATCTGTGCACCTCATGGGACCTAAGCTTAGATAATCTCCCTTGGGCATATGTTCTAAGGGTTCTCCTAGTTTCGTGCTTAAGCCCATCTACAAGATGGCGGAGTTGATCCTATTGTGTGTAACCATGGCTTGGGCAACGATGTAGCAGTGCATAATATCGGCCCATGGCAGCATCCAAGGGTTCATGATTACCCTACTTCCATCCTTGGATCTATTTCTACAAGTTGGACACTCGGAAGTACATTTGATATTTATCGTTAAATAGTTCTAGCATCGTACTCCACCTTTGAATGGATTCCCGTTCTAAGGACCGGTACCAGCTTTCAACTTCCTTTATGAGTTTCCTTGGAAATAAATTTAACTTCTACCACTTTTTTTCAATATTCTGCAAGGCAAAGGCATCATGAAATTCCTATAAGTGGTTTTGTGGATTAGCATTGTATCGCCCCTCAAACCATGGGATATTATTCATGTCTAGTCTCTTGATTCAGCAATCTTTTTGGTGGCTTGTAGGTATTCTAACAGCCTCCATAATGTCTAACATACTTTGGGTGACAAGTAGGGGTTCTTCGTTGTCATTTCTTTCATGGAATCTATGATGCCTACGCAGTTCCCTACTTTCCCTTCTTTCATGCCTTGATTCCCTCAACTACCCTCGTCCTCGCTCTTGACTCTCTTGTCGAGGTTTTTCATTATGCTTACCCCTATCCTCAAGGTTGGTTTCTTTGTGACTGCGTCATGATGTGGAAGAAGAGGGTGAATGATGCGATGAAGGTGAAGAGGAAGGGAAACCATCACCATAACGATGTTTCTTACCTTCTCTTCGATGGTTATGGTCTCGATCGTGATGACGATCAGACTTTCCACCCTTATCATTTGTTTGTGTTCCCTCTTTGAACACTTGGTGTTCATGGGGATCAGAACTAGGGTTGTGAATCATGGAGTGTATGTTCTGATACCCCACCTCCTCACCATCATTAGGAGGGAAAACATCATTTGATGGAGAACCTGTTATAACTGGTTCACCATCTCCAATTTCACTTAGAACGTGCGGGACGTTGTGGGGCCCTTTACCATTCAACGATGTATGGTAGCTCTCCTGCCGCAAGTCCCTTTGACGTTGCACTTCTATGGGATGGTACTCCCTTGTGCAGTAATTGCATGCAACATACTCAACATATAATTGTGACATGCCTATTCATGCAGGGCATGAAGGAGCATGTTGGGGGTGGCTCTGTTTGGAGGCAACACTATGTTACCCTCCAAGTCTCTCCATCGTAGTTCATCTTGATGGAAGAAAAAGGTAAATTCAGGTATATATTCATCATGATGAATACATACTACACTGAATTGTTGAGGAACTGGTGGATTTTGGTTGTGTGTTGTGCCACCGACTGTCTCTAGTGTGATCCCTAGGTGGTGAAGTGCTTTTGTGAGAAGAAGAAGAAGACATGGTTGTCTTATTTGGTGTGCTAATTACCGTTGTTTTATTTTTCTTCTGATTAACCCTAAGGGTTCATTTTAGCTTCCCAATGATGTGGATGATTTCCTATGTTCTACTTAGCACACAAACAACTAAGTCCCTGACAGTGGCTCCAATGATGAATGGTGAGGTACCCCTACACTCAACCATATGAATACGAGCGTTACACGCTTGATCCGGTTGAACTCCAAGGACTAAGTGCTTACGCGTCTTATGGAAAACTTAAGGTTAATCAATCACTATCTTCCCAAGCTTACTTGTATTTGTCACAGTTGTATGGTTAAGTAGGCTTGAGGCATGTGATTTTTATATCTTTTATCTTTTATCGCCTATGCTAAGAGAGGAAAGGGTGAAGAGACTAAGTAACTAACTTTCACTAACTAAGTTCTAATAATCCTAGCATCAGTATCCATTCCCACTTGCCGTTCACATCCTGAACTAATGCAACGCTACTGGGATTACCAAACGCTATTCGTTACTGGGTTACCAAGTGTAACGCACGTACTCAAAGCAGTCGTACTAAATACACTTAACTAGGAGAGTTGAGGGTTGAAAGAGATTAAGTCCTTAAGAAAGCATTTAAACATTTAACAATAATTAAAGTCCTATTTAGCTTAGTTCATATGCTACAAGGTTTATCAGAAAGTTCATCTTTATTGCTATACACAATTGTGTGCTCAGGTACAAAATTGCTCGAATAAAGATCCGTTCACTTTGAGACTCCTATTGTGGGCACATGGAAATTATTCTAACTCTAGAATGTGAAAACTACTATAGTTTGGCTAAGGTCTAGATCTAGATGGAGAAACAAGGAAAGGCTGCCTCTTATTTATAGAACTGGTAACAAGCTACGATATCGCGTACATGATATCGTGGCCCATGCGATATCGCATCCCATCACAAACTAATCTTAAAGTAACTCTATCTTTACCAAGATGTAATCTTACTACACTCCTTTGATCTAAAATATCAACTCATCATTGAAAAGACATTGAGAAATATCTTAAGGTAGGAAGTGTTTGAGAAAATGGGAAAGAAAACATGGAATTGGAAAGGTATTGTGAAATACCTAAATATTTCCATTTGTTTAAATTGTCCAAAAAATACTTCTCATTAGTGGAACTTGTTTAAGCCCCACTATTAAGAGCATCTACTATTAAGAGTATAGTACTAAGCTTTGTAGGATCCACTAAAAATATGAGGGGAAAGAGAGGGGATACGAGAAAGATTAGCCAAAGTAACCTATTAAAGCACCAATAATAATATGACACATCTAAGTAAGCCACCACTACAATGGATCCCTTGTTGTACAAGCATGTCACCTAGATTACCTTTTTACATTATTGATATATATTGGCCTCACTAGATTACTATGGGTGACCCAAATTAGACTTAATCAAGTAGCACATGGAGATGGTATGAGTTGGAAATGTATTAGAATCACCTAACCTTCCACATAATCATAAAAAATATCCAATAATAATTTGACACATGCTATCTAGGAGACAAAATAAATAGGGAAATAAGAAATAATACTCAATTATCTTACTCTCTCAACTTTATTCTCTTTGAAAGATAGGCAGAGCTCCATGTTACATCAATGATTACCTTTGCTAACATGGTGAAAGGCTAACTTAACATCTTTCAACTTGGTGAAACACTAATGTTGATTCATTTGACAAGGATATTTTCTCAATGTGACATTGATTGTGTGATACCATTAGTTAAATATCAACATTTTCTATCATTCTCCTAGTGGAACACCAAAAATTTTGACACATACATCTAGCGAAGAAAGGTACGTAATCATAAATCCTTGTTTTGTTTCTAGGAATATAATAACTTAATTTTTTTTATAGCATTAGGTAATTAGAATTTATATGTAAAGAGTTCATGGGAAAAAGACCTAAAATAATGCCTCTAATGAATCCAATAATGGATTCTTCATGGAGAGCACATTACAAGCCTACAAATGTAAACGTTATAATATCAAGTATTTCACAAGAAAACACTTACACATTCTAAATTGTGCAATTTTCTATGTATAAATAATTAAATAATGAGATTACATGTAGATGTTGCAAGATCCTTGGATGTATGTCAAGGGAAAGTGTGAAATAAATCTTGTATGTGATTTCTATGAGAACTACTCTCCATACCTAGAGGAGCAAAAATTTCTTGCTAAATTAAAGGGTAATTAGTAACATTCATCATGTTTGATATTTGGTGTTTATTAAAAGTAAGGATTAAGTAGGGACTTAATCTAGGGAAGAGTTTACCTCATTATAGAAAGATAAGATTTTCTAGATTATTATTTGGTACCATGACTAATTATAATGGAAAAATCAAAATTGATAAAGGGAGATATCCTAAGGCCTATTATCCTAGGTTGAATAATTCAAACTAACTTATTGTTAATGGGATAATGAGGGGTAGGAATCACTTCTTATGTTGCTCAATTTTATGAGTGTTTTTTTTTTTTACAAAGAGAACAAATTGAAATTTCCTTAATCATTTTTAATACAATGAAAAGCATAGCTACCATCTCATCATTAGCTTCCAATTTTCTCATTTTTATTTGTTAACTCATTCAGGTTAAATGATGCAACCTAGAAATGATGATATTTTTAAACGTTACATCCTCCATAGGTAACATATTTTAGTTTGTGCAAGTTAAATGAAAATTAAAGAATATTATGTCATTACAAGTTGAGCTTCCATTAAAATGAGTTGAAAAATGGGGCATGTCCATATGTAAAATGTAGGAAATGATAGATAGAATTGAAGATAATATGAAAGATATTTCTAATTTAGTGAAAAAGAAAATTTCAGGTATTTAAGGAACATGTGAAAAGGATTAGCACACTTGGGGGGCATAGATAGGTTCAACAAATTTAAAAATAATATTCCTTCTAGAGCTAGAAGCAATGCTATCTAAAATAGTAGAATTATTACATTTGACTAACCAAGCCATAAAAACATGTATATTAGAAGACTAATCAAATAGATTGACATTCAAAAAGGAAAACAAATTGATGTTAGGAAAGGAAATCAAATTGCTAAGAAGCCTTATCTGAAAAAAGCATTAAAAAATTCTAATTGAGAATAACAATTGATTAGCTTAGGGGATGTGACAAGGCTTAAATTGATTATATGATATATGATATATGATATTTTAATTTTTTAAAAAATATTATCTTATTTTATATGTATAGGATATATTAATAGAAGCATCCTACTAATAGGACATGTTGATCAAGACACCAATGGAGTTTCATGTGTTACAAAATTAATTTTTTTTAAAGGTTGTGGATCCATTTTCATTAATGTAAATGATTTTTAGAACTATTATAACTACTAATACTAGGTGGGAACTTATTTCCACAAGATTCTTAATCAAATATTTTTATGTGTATTTAAATGTACTTTCTTAGGAAATGAAATAGTTGGATTTTTAAGTTTAATATATTTTATGAATGTGCATTCTTATGTATCTCTTAATAAGAAGTGAAATGATCATGATATTGATCACAACAATATGTTATCTATGTTTTTAAACATAGGTGAGTTGTTTCATGATTAATCTAGAAATTGGTTAATTTAGAGTAGAAATAGGCTTGTTCATATCTTTAGTGGAGTATTAAATTATCTAGAAATAGATAGATTACTATTATCTATTATCTTTAATTATTAGTAGAATTTTTACTTTATATGTGCATATTTAATTGATAGCACTTGTTGGAATAATGATCTTAATAGTACATTTAGTTACTAACATGATAACTTTAGAAGGAGAGACACATCAAGTTGGCTCCCTTACAAGTCACACTTGCATTTGAACATTTATTTATTATTTAAGTGATTTATTAAGATTATGTAATATTATTTCCACTGTGTTATTGTGATGATACTTTCTTATTTGCTAATACATAATTTTGACTTGTTAATTATTATACATGTCTTATTATATCCTATTGACTTTCTTATTAAGGTTTGAATATTGGACCTTGCTATTGTTATATATTTTGAAATTATTACTATTATGTTATTGCATTTTCTTCTTGATCATTATTTCTTCATATTTGCTAATGCTTAGTGTCTCTTTTGATGAAAAAGTTGAAAAGATGGTGGTGAATCATTGCTCTTAATTTATCATTATTTATAATTAGTTTTTAGATATTTATATTATTATAACATTTTTGAAATAATGTAATTATATGGTTTAAAGACATGTTAGATATTTGATTATTTTTTATTTCTATTATTCTTTTATTTCTATTTCTGGGCATTAGAAACTAATTCTTAGGTGATGTGAACTATATCTAGTATTTATTGGTGACTTGAACTCATGAACATAGCTACTTTTGGATCAATTGAATTATTTTTTGGATATATGTGACCTAATCTTGAAATTAGATTGATATTCTTATACTTTTTCAAACTCTATTTTGAGCCTATAAATACTTAGCAAGGATAGTTCTCTTGAAATCAATTTTGCATCTCTTTTTATCTCTTGCTCTTTTGCTTGTGGCTATGTATAGAAGATCTCTTAAATGTTTCTAGATTTGAGCATTTTCTTTTTTGAAAAATCTATGTTCTTATCTAATCTCTTAAGGTAGAGGAAATGTTCTTTCTTTTATTACTTCTTTTCCTAGAGCTTAATCCTTTTTGGAGCTTCCTTCTTAATTATTATTTTTTTACTATTTTAATCCTTGTTTGTTGTTCTTATTTCCATAAATGATCCTACTTCCCATTTATACATTCTCTTTTTATCTTTTTTTTTTGGCATCTTGTGTTACCATTTTCCTACAACAACAATTAATGTTTAGCACATTATGTGAATAATATGACATGGATGACATTTAGTAGAAATGACAACATTTGATGATAGCTTTTAGTAGACATTTTGAGCATGTATAGGCATGTTCTAGATGTCAAAAATCTAGGATACAATGATTAAGTTACTAATATTGGTTGGTCATTCATGACAATTGATGTCGGTATTGGCCCATTAACTTAGTGGCAATGCAATCAATATTAGTGAAGTTTCATTAATTGATATAATTTATAGCAAGGAAATTGGTACAAGAATGGGTAGTAAGTTGACCTCAGAGTTGGCTCCTTAACCTACTGTAATGTAGTTAGTATCATACTTTATTTAGGGTGATAATGAGGATCTAGGACTTAAGGTAGCTATAGGATTTATACTAGTCATAAATGCAAGCTAAAAGTCTAACTTTTATGAAGATTGGTCTAGAGAGGTAGGATTCATAACCAAGAAGTCTTGATGGCCAGTTTAAGTTAGTATTAGCCTTATAGTTATTCTAGTATTTGTTATTAAAAATATCATAGGAAATCCATAGGTAGAGAAAATCATGGGTTTATCATAGATTAGTGCATTAACAGTAATTGTTAATGATTTTAATTAATGGTTTATTAAATAAATTTTGTTGTTGATTCTAATAGTGTGCTTTGTAGCATGGGCCTCATCTTCCAACTTCATCCCAAGTGACACCAAGGTGATTTCTTCTACTGTGAAGGTGCTCTAATCCTTCCTACATGTGTTTCATGCAAATTGCAATTGGAATCTTGGATGACATTTTCTAATGATGGTGTGGACAGTAGATTGGAGTGCATAATAAAAGTAAATTTGTATTTATTTGGAGCCATGGTATGGATTTATAAAATGACCCATGTATTTATCTATTACATCTCATGTTAATTTATACATAAAGGATTTGTACTTGGATGTCAATGTAACATTTCATTAATGTTATGAAGTGAGTAGTTTTTAAAGGCTTGTTCAAATATAGTTATTAGATTATAAGATTTCTTACTTAATTAATGATTTTAATAGATATTTTTTTCATGTTAAGTATTTCATATAATATATATGATTTTTTTAAAATTTCATTCATGCTCCATAAGTAATTCCATGTATTTAGCTATGCTAAATTTTAGGGTATGATAATAAGCTTACCACAATATGTAGTAAAGACCATAACCAAAACTACTAGTCATAGTTCGTTGAAAATTAGTACACATGAAGAGGATAGAAAATCAATAGCTTTGAAGGCCAAAATGACCTAAATCTGATCCATGGTTAGGCCATCATAACCTCACCACAACTCATGATGATGCCAACCATGAGAAAATCATCATTCATGATAAGTTAATTTCTACAATAGTAATCATCATGACTTGATCATAACTTGTGGTTAGGCCACCATAAATTATGGTTAGGAAAAATTTATCATCATGATCATTTTGTATACTCATACTCAACTTGTGGTTGCAATTAAAGGGTAGTTTTTAAAATTTTGATTTTAAGGCCAAGTCCCTAGAGAGGACCATGCTTCTTCTTTGCAACATAACAATGGAACCAAAGCCTATGGTACATTTTTTTGAAGATTTAAACTATGAAAATAAAATTGAAATATTTTACTTATGTCTACTAAGATCCAACAGATGTATTAGATCAGTTTTAGAATTCCTTTTACATTTTTTTTTTTAATTTACAACTTAGTCATACCTAGTGGAATTGAGTTTGTAACCTAGAGCTACTACTAACCTAGTTGAAATATAAGGTAACATAGAATAGAAGAATGGTGAGTAGTATTATTCGATGAGACATAATTATTTAAAGAGGCCTAATTTTTATAATTTTAAATGATGATGATGCATATTTATGTTGTAAAACTAAACATAATTTAAAACTACAAAATACATAATAAAATACATAATTTAACACTAAAAAATAAAGATAAATCTGAAGTTTTGTGGCATAAATTCTCAAAACCATAGTGGAATCTTGATGTTCAAAAATGATCCTAAATTGCAAGTTTAAATGAAAAAAAATTATCACTCATAGGAGCCCAAGTCTCAAGTTCAGTAGTAACAAATTAATGGTCAATGAGAAGGCCAAAACTATAGTACAAAGAGATAGTATAATGGCTTAAGTACAAAAGATGCTTAAGAGAAAATAAGATAAAATATCAAACAAGGCATAAAATGATCCAGAATTAACCAAGGCATAAATGGCCCAAATGGTCCAAGAGTCCTCATCTAATGTGGCTTAAAAATCAACCATAAAAATGAGATAAATCAATAACAAGAATAACATATTAAAAGGCTAAAAAAAGAGGAAGAATCAAGTATTGAAAGAAAATCCTTAGTAATGAGAAAGATATTAAGCTTCAAAGAAGCCTTAAATATTAAGAAATATTTCAAAGCCTCAAGCTTAATTACTATTATGAGCTAGGGTTTTGTTAGTAGAATTGGTTTCTTCAAATCATAAGAAATACAAATTGCATGGAAATAGAAATTCTAAGCTATGATTTTGTTAAAAGAATTAGTTTCTTTGGATTTCAACATAAGAAAATTGCATGTAAACAACAATTCTAATGCATTATAGTATCAAAAATTTAATAAAAGCATATAAGACATTATCATTAGAGATAGATTTAGAGATGGACATAGCACTTTAGTGGTACCTTAGAAACAATTAAAATTAGTAGATTTAATGCACTAAAAAATATTCCAAAGGCACATGAGATAGAAACATTAGTACGTCACTTTTAGTAAAAGGGAATATGATAATAACCCTTGAAAAAACTAGTGATTGCATAATTTCTAGCACATGTAGTTAGAAGCAATACATTGTTGACCTTTTGGTATGTCAAAACCTTAAGTAAAATGGAGAAAAAAGGATGTTTATGTGGTTTTTTTGTTTATAGGATAAGAACATGGACAAGGACTCAAAGAAGCATGGATATCATGAACAAGGACTTGCAAGCATAAATGAGGACTCAAGGAATGAAAGAGTTTTCATAGTGGGGACAACAAGTACTCAAGGAGAATAAGACAAAGATGAAGACTAAAGCAAAATGAAGAAGTTCCTATGATTGGGGATGATCCAAAGAAATGAAAGGAAGCCTTGAAAAGAAAAGTCCAAAAAGCTTAGAAGATGTCTCTTAGAAGTAGAAGACATCTTCGCTGAAGTAAAGAAGACCCAAAGAAGACATCTTTCTAAAATAGTGGACATCTCATCTCTAGAGAAGATGTCTCTGTTGGTGGAGAGACATCTCCCATGAATTGAAGTCTATGCAGTGAGATGTCTCAATCTTGAAGAAGACATCTTCCCTAGCCATTAGATAGCCATTGAGTAGAAATATCATGGAATGGAAGAAAACACCAATTGCCCAAACTAATACAAAACTAAAAGAAAACTACCAAAAATATTTTTCATATTAAGAATAACTCTCTCTCCCACTCATGTAACTCTCTCACATACCACAACCATTATAAAATAAAAATATTTAAAAAATCAAAAATGCTAAAAGAACATAATCTAAAACCTCCCAACATAGATAAGTATGCTAAGTCTAAAATAAATACATATAAAAATATACATAGCACACATGTTAACGTATAAGAGCCATCTATCACATATCTACTAGCTCATACCATGTACTGCAAGAAATTTTATTATTAATAATTAAAAAAATCACCAATCACATGTCATGCCATGCTCCCAAACCAATCCTCTTGAGATCCTACCATTTGCAACACTAGGATTAGTGCATAACTACTACATGATAATAAAAATATACATATAATTAAATATTAAAAATGCATAATATTAACTAAGAATCCAGATAATCCAAAGCTCATCATCATCATCAACATCATAAAATATAAAATATACCAAATCATACAGTCATATAAAACATATAAGAGTGAGCATTGCAATCTCTACAAAAATTATACATACCAAGGATGTTTAGAAGTATGGGTTTTTATAGTTACTATTGGAAAGAAACGCTTAAAAACTACTATCACTATGTTAAAAAATGCATAAAATGCCAAGAGAACACTTGATGCTCCATCAAGCTATCATTTGGCTTTAACCAACAAAGTATATAATCATTTTCAAGCAATGAAAATAGACATTATAGTAAAAATCAATTCCCCTTCTTTTGTCATCCATGAATTTATTCTTACTATGACAAATTTCTTTTCAAATTGGGTTGATGTTGTTACTCTAAAGAAAATAAAGGCAAGGATAATGTACATTTCTTAGATGTAAGAAGATTCAAAAGAATGTTTTTTATTTTACATATTTTTGGCAACCTAATATACTAGATGATGTAAGTGGCCCAACTAAGAAATTTTGATTTTTTTCTAATTTTTTAGTTATGATATCTTCATAATTTGGATGATTTTAAGGCTAATCTTAAGCTTGTTGAAAATTTTGTTCTACAATCTATAAGTCTATAAAATTTTATATTAGATGAAATTTATTTGATGATTCAAATCTATCTTGAAAAATAGGTCTTGAATAAAACTATTTAGCATCTAGAATAAAAATTGGTAATTTACACAATGAATATTTCTGTGAAGTAAGGAAGTTATGAAGTGAGTAAATCCTTAATACAAAGATCTTTCAACAATCTACCTACCTACAAATTTTGGAATTGATTTCAGTTGATTTGATGGTTAAAATTTGTAATAAAAGAGTGGCCCTAAGTGTGATTGGTCAACTTCTTTGATTAACGAATTAGCAAATATCATGAATTGATGATGGATTATGAAAGTTATTCGAGTGGAAATTTTTGTAACATAAACTATCTTATTATTGTAGCATTAGATTAAGTCAGTGGTATCAATTGCCTCTCTTACAAACATGATTTTCCCACATATGTATAGCCAAATAATGAGGTCATAATAGAATATGATAAGTATATTTTATGAAAAATTGGGATGGAAATTCAAGAGACATGAGAGATTGGAGTCATTCTCTAATTACATCCACCTACCAATTTTTAATAAAATAAAAAATAATTTATCTTTTTTCTTGATGGGATGACAAAGTGTAATTTAACCCTTTTTTTTTTTCTCTTTTTATCTTATTAAACACATGGGACATGACACACTAGGATCACCACACGTAACGCACGTGTTCAAAGTGGTCATACTGAGGCACTTAACTAGCCTAAACGTGATGAGCAGCCGATTCCTTGACTAGCTGTACACATCTGTAGATGCTCGTAATCAAGTCGTACTCATCCCGCATTCTAGGAGTTGAGGGTGAGAGAGACTAATCACGATGAGCAACCGATTCCTTGATTAGCCGTACACATTCGTCAATGCTCGTAATCAAGTC
>MNCI01007153.1:224934-241368 GCA_015680685.1 Gnetum montanum
GCGTACGCGATATCGCGGTTCGTCGCAAAATCTATAAATAAGAGGTGGCACTCCCCTCATTTCTCATTTTGGCTAGAAGTAGCGAAGCTTTGGCAGTTTGATCACTCCAGAGTTAGATTANATCGTCTACACGATATCTCATGGGATGCAATATCGAAGTGGCCGCGATCTTGTGTATGTGATATCATGGCTCATGTGAATCATGTCTCATCATACCCCCATGACTAAATGAAAACTCATCCTCAAATTCCTTACAATAATATCGGGAAGGTATGGAATTATTGAGGGAAATGGAACTAATGGAATGACATGTGAACGGATCATTATTACAAGACTTGACAAAACTGGTGTTCATAAAAACAAGGGTGAACACCTTATTACAATGACATCAATCCTTAGTTGGCAACTGAGAAAGAGAGAGAGAGAGAAGTGTTGTTGCTACCAATGCCAAGATTGCACCTTCGTTGTCCATCCATAAGTGCACCATCGTTCTTGCTCCTTGCATAGCTACTTCAGTGCTGCTCTATTCCAAGTGTTTACTCCAAATCCAATCCATTGTTCTATGATCATCATCTGCACACACAACACAATCTTATATTAGCAAGGGTAAATGAATCATCATGTAATTAATAGCTTGCTTCGGTGTAAGTTCATTGGTTAGGTTGTGGTATGGCTAATATGGATCTAGGGATATATTAATGATGACTATCAAAGATGTAGGGGTTAGGAAGAAAATCAAAAATTTTGGGGCTAGGAGAAAATCAAAAAAAATCAGGCCCCATACCCCCATGACTAATCGTGAACCTCTGGTAGCGTTAGAATGGAGAAAGAAAAGGAGTAAGAAAGAGAGATAAAAAGGGACAACGATAGCATCGATGAAATGGATGTCAAGATGGTAATGAACAAAAGAAAATTAATTGCAAAAATGTTAGGGGAAAGAAGTTAACTAATGCTCCAAATAGGAATGTCAGTGGGTCCTCCCCAAAGCAAGCGCATGCCCTTAATGCCATAACAAACCCACATTCAAAGAGTTCGTAGGCTCTGGGAATGTCGTTGGAACAAGAGTTAAAGTCTTAACCACAAGAATTTACCAAAAAGAAAACAATGCATCAACCAAAATATATACACTAATGATACAACCGGCAATGAGGTGAACAATGGAGAGAAGGATGGAGAGAAGAAAATGGAATTGAATCTTAAGAACAAGGTGGTGTACAACCCCTTGTGTGTTGTATGAGTAATGTGACTTAGTAATTCTTATTCCAACTCCGGCCTCAAACCAACCACATCCAGTGACTTTGCATCAATGCATTTGGTTAAACCATCCTCTTGAAGTAACAAGAATGCACTCCCTAAGATTCACCACCATTCCGATGAAACAAAGGAGAGAATGGGAAGCAAGAAGGGCCTTAGTTAGAGGGAACACTTTTGGTTCCATAACCAGTGCTTGTAGCCCAAGCTTATTCATTTAAGGGGTGTGCTTTGAATTCTCACTTTCTCTCTCTCTCTCTTTTGTATTTTTTTTATGCGTGAGAACCACACCATGCAAAGACTTTTTATTTTTATTGTCTTAGCTTCCGATAGTTGGGTAACATCGGAACGGCAAGAAAACTCAAGAACAAACATTCAAGCACCCAAGAGAATGGCCAACACAAAAGCATCAAGTTCCCTTGAAGTCACACCCTTTTCAATCCTTGAGTCCTTTCTTAGTTTGAGAAATACCCAGTCACCAATTTGTTAATGTTCTTATTAGAAGGGGACTGTACATTTCCAAGCCAATAGAGACCATAGAAACTAGTGGATGGATGGATGAAGTGATCTCATTGCTTGCCTTATCAAAATAAACATATCTTAGTATCAACATTGTGACTTAAAGGTAAAAACCAAACATTAGCAATCAATATGAAAATAGTTCATACCATCATTTTGAACACTTATTAGGTGACAAAATTACAGAGTGGATCACACACACACACACACACAAAATGGAAAAAGTATAACGATGTTGTAAAACAAAAACTAGAAAAATTAAAGAAATTTGTAAAACAAAAATATGTAAGAAAAAAACATGTAAAACAAAAATGTGTAACACAAAAATTGAAAAAGAACTAAGGACCTCATATGATCAACATAGGTGGCCATCTCCCCCATGACTAAGTTTTAATGGAGAGATCCAAAATAATGAGCAAGGTTGCCCGCTGGTGGAGGTGTAACTTACACTGGCTATTGCAGATTCACGGAAAGGTTTTGTTTGTTGTACATTAACCAATAACCTTTTATATAGGCTGTCAGGATTATATATCATCATGGCTCTAGAGGGGAAGGTAGTATGAATAATATAAGGTCCTTCCCACAAGGTTTGAAACTTTGTGCATTGGGGTACATGCGTGGGGTTCCAGTAAAGGACCTTATCTCCTGATTGGTACCTAAACCTTTAGATCCTTAAGTCATGACGTTGTTTACTATGTGCCTTGTGCAACTCATTTAACAATAGTGCAACCAATCTATTCTCATCTAACACATTCAAAGTTGCTAACCATTGTTTTTGTGCTAGGTCGAGATCTAGGTGAAGCTTGCAAGCCATGGACAGTGTACAGAGCTCATTCTGTATGGGGAGTTTTGGAAGTTTCCCGTACACTAGCTCATAGGGAGAATATCTTGTAGGGAGCTTCCAGTCTCACCTAAATTTGCTAATTGTTCGTGTTAATATTCTTGTAATCTCCCTATTAGTAACCTCAGCTTGACCATTAGCTTAGGGATGGTAAGGTGTGGTCAGTTTATGCTCAACCCCTAAGTGTTGCATCAATTTCCGAAAGGTTGCACCCATAAAATGTGTTCCATTATCAGAAATGAGTGCACATGGCACACCAAACCTATTAACAATTTGTTGTTGTACAAATCGTGCAGCTGTAGATGATGTGCAGTCTGTTACAGTGGTTGCTGCAACCCATTTGGTTAAGTAATCAACAGCAACGATTATATATGCTTTTCCATTGGACATTGGTGTAATCGGTCCCATAAAATCTATTCCCCAAATATCAAAGGGTTCTAAAGGCTGAATCCATTGTTGTGGATCCTCCATTTTAGCAATCATTCCCCCATCACGTTGGCAGCACTCATAGGATTGGGTGAAATGATGGGCATCCCAAAATAATTTGGCCAATAATATCCTGCAAGTAGGACCTTAGTAGCTGATCGTCTCCCAGCATAATGACCCCCACAGGGGCCCTCATGAGCATCCTAGAGAACTTTTAATTAATCTTGATCAAGCACACACCATCGAACCAAGCCATTAGGGTAGACTTTATAAAGTTGTCCCTTGATTTCCATGAAGTACTTGGTTTTGTGAAGAAACTGTTGTTTCTTCCTAAAGTCCAACTCCTGTGGTATTTTTTGGGAAGTGAGATAGGTAAGAATGCTACTATACCAATTTATTTCCATGGGTTAATTATTTACTACACCAAAAAAGAGGGTTTCATTAGGAAAATGGTCAGATACAGCTTATTCATCCTCTTTGTTGTCCCACCGCAACCGAGATAGGTGATCAGCGACTACATTCTCAGTGCCTTTGCGGTCTACTATGGTTAAGTCGAACTCCTGAAGAATTACCAACCAACGTATAATATGTGGGATAACTGTTGGCTTGTTCATAAGGAACCTAATTGCACTATGATATGTATGGATGTATACTTTGTAACCCAATACATAGTGCCTAAATTTATCCAGTGCAAACACTACAATCATTAATTCATTTTTTGTAGTCGTGTAGTTAAGGTGTGCACCGGTGATACTCTTACTAGCACAATGGATGTAATAAGGTCATTTTTGTTCATCTAATTGTGTCAGTACAACTCCTAAGGTGTAGTTAGATGCATCGGTCATGATATGGAACAGCCTGGACCAATCAGGGGCTTGTAGAATGGGGGTTTTCACAAGCCTCTGTTTGAGGGTTTGGAATGCTCTTTCACATTCCCTAGTCCATTCAAATGGTGCATCTTTTTTCGTTAATTCTACCAACAGTTTGGAAACTTTGGAGAAGTTCACGATAAACCTCCTGTAGTAGCCAATGTGTCCAAAGAATGACCTAATGTCTTTAACAGTCTCTGGTTGTTGGGTAATTCCTTAGATGATTTTAATTTTTTCTAGATCCACCTCAATTCCTGATTGTGAAATTTTGTGCTCCAGTACGATGCCCTCTTGAACCATCAAATGACTCTTTTGCCAGTTGAGCTTGAGGTTGGTTTCAACACATCATTTTAATACTTGCTCTAACCGGTCAAGGGCTTGATCAAAGCTCGTCCCATAAGTGGAGAAGTTGTCCATGAAGACTTCTACTCTATTACCTATTTTATGTTGAAAGATGCTTAGAACTAATCGTTGGAACATTGTAGGTGCATTGCACAAGCCAAAAGGCATTTTTTGTATGCAAATGTTCCCCAAAGACTGGTGAACATTGTTTTTGCTTGGTCTTCTGGCACAATTCATATTTGGTTGTACCCACTATATCCATCCAGAAAACTGTAATAGCGATGCCCTGCTATAGTATCTAAGACTTGGTCAATGAATGGAAATGGGAAGTGATCTTTGAATGTTGCCATATTTAATAGCCTAAAATCTATACATACCCTCCATTTACCTCCTATTTTCAGTATGATGACAAGAGGACTAACCCATTCACTATCAGCGATAGGGTAAATGAACCCAGCCTTGAGAAGCTGCTCTAGCTCCTCTTTCACTATTTTTTTTAACTTTGGGTTCAATCGCCTCTGGGGTTGTTTGCAAGGCTTCATAGATGGGTCTGTGTAAATCCTATGCTAGCATATCCTAGGATCTATTCCGGTTAGTTCAGGGTATGACTAGGCAAAGGTTGTTGACCACTTGTTTATCACCTTTAGCAAACTTTATTTTTACTTGGGTACGAGCTGTGCGTTGATGATCACTGGTTTTCCATTTTTAAGGGTCACGTATTCCAAACTGGTGGGCAACAGTTTCAAATCTAGGGGCTCTTGTTTAAACTCCTCAGGAATCTCCAACTTTCCCCAATTAATATTTTCGGAGTTAAGGGCTAGAAGTTAGCAATGGACTTGCTCTAATACGTCTGTGCTTTCAATGTAAGCACTAGTTATTCCCTCAGCTAGTTCCATGCAGGTTGTCGAGTTGTTCTCTTTATCAGCCATCAGCCACTAGGTGTTTTCTTGTTGTGTGGCTATTGCATATAGGCACTTTTGTATGTCAATATCCCATGCATATCAATTGCATGTAGGCAATGTTAAACTTTGCATCACCCATGATTTCTGCACGCAATAACACCCTATGTCACTATATGCGATGGAACTCTTTTCCTCTCAATTTTTGCAAAAGTATTTATCTTGGATATTTCTAGGGAAAGGTTGTGAATTCCTAAGCGTGCGTCGATTGTATTCAGCCATGCCCTTCCCATTATAATTGGGAAGCCCCCTTTGTCATTGTTTATTTGGATTACTAGGAAATTGGCTGGATATGACCATCAACTAACAGTGGTAACAATGTCCTCAGCCTATCCCAAAGGAATAGTGATGGATTGGTCAGCCAGCTCTAGGTGAACATTGCTCTTCTTGAGTGGAGGCAGGTTCCAGGTTTTATACAGTTCTTGTGAGATTAATTTGACCCCGGTACCTGAGTTGAGGAGAGCCTTATGGGGTTCATTCCTAGTGACTTGGAGGTAAACTAGGGGGACTCCCAGATCCGATAATTTCTTTGGAAGGTGGCTAACCTTGATCCAGTCGGTTACTGTATGTGTTAACATAACTGTATGCATTGGATGCGATTTCTCTATCGAAGGGTTTCCCGAAACCTTATTTGGTATGGGGGTGTTAGGATGCTCAACCACTTGTGAAGGCAAAGGCTTGGTTGAATTTTTGGTTCTAAGGAAGGGTCTTTTTGGTGTATGATTGTTAGAACCAACTAATATTGGAGGATTGGGAGCCCTCACAATGTTGGGTTGTCGCGGTTGAGTGGGATTTACTCTAGGCTTTGTTGGAGTAGTTGGCAGTGGGGCTATTGGTGTAATAGATGCAGATGGATTTGGAGGATAGTGTGGGTATGGAGTGTTTCCCGAAGGAGAAGGAGTCCTAAAATACTCCTAAACTTGGTAGTAACATAGAGGGTTTATGTGACTCATAGAGTTACTTGGGGAAATCGGCTGCTGCCAATAATAACCATAAGGATTAGGTGGCCAGTAAGGATACTATTGTGTTGGTGGTGGCATTCCCCAGGACTATGGGTAGTGCCACTGCTGATGCTATCTGATGGGTTGTGGTGGAGTTCCACTCGGATAATACGTTAGTGGTTGGTGGAACTGCCTTGGATTACCTTGTGGATAAGGTAACCTGCGGGGTGTTTGCTGTTGGTTCAGTCTTGGATTAAGCACATACACCCCAGACTCCTGTAGATGTGAGATGATGGGGCAACATCCCTTAGGATGGTCATAATGGTAGATCTTACATCCACCATCATCTTCTAAATCTGAATCCACAACCACATTAGAGTTAGTGATTTTTCCCTTACCCTTGTTATGTGTAGGGCCTAAATCTCTCCACTTTTTCTTACCTTTATGACTACTTTGTTCTACCTTAGACTCTTCTACGATTTTTAAGATAGTTTCAATTTTAGAGTCTAAGGAACTCCATACGTCATCTACCTTAGCCACTATTTTTGTTGTTAATTTTCAGATCGGCAAGGTTTTCCAATTCACCAACTCTTCAAGTGGTGACTCATCCTCTTCATCACAAAATTTCACTCCCTTCTTTCGAAGGGAGGGATCGCAGTTGTACTCTTACGTACTTTCCCTTTTGCATAGCTCACCCTCTTCTTTTGCTACTTATTCCAACAAGCTATGTACTTCATGGGCTCTAAGTTGTGAGAGTCTCCCTTGGGCGTAAGTTCCAAGGGCTCTTCTAGTTTCATGCCTCAGCCCATCCACGATGTGGTGAAGTTGATCCTGCTAAGCGTACCCATGGCCCGGGAAACGATGTAACAATGTATAGTAGTGGGCCATTGTAGCATCCAAGGGTTCATATGCACCTTGCTTCCAGCCTTGGATCTGCTTATGCAAATTGGACACTCTGGAGTACATTTGATACTGATTGTTGAACAGTTCTAGCATCGTACTCCACCTCCTGATGGTTTCCAGTTCTAAGGACCAGTACCAACTCTTTGCTTCTTTGGTGAGTATCCTTGGGAACAACTTAAGCTTCTTCCACTCATTTTCTATATTCTTCAAGGCACAAGCATCATGGAATGCCCATAAATGATTTTGTAGATCAGCATTGTATCCCCCTTCAAATCGTGGGATATTTCTCATGTCTAATCGTTTGATCCAACTATCCTTTAAATGCCTTGTGGGAATCCTAACTGCCTCCATTATGTCAAGCATACATCAGGTTGTGATTAGGGGCTCATCATAATCGTCTCTTTCATGACACCTGTGATGTCTACATTGTTCCCTACTCTCCCTACGTCCTTGCCCTTGTTCTCTCTCTCGACTTTCCCATCGAGGTCTTTCATCCTTCTTACTTTTATCCTCACCTTTACGTTCATGGTGGTTGTGCCCAGATGTGGAAGGAGAGTATGAGTGATGTGAAGAAGGGGAAGAAGAAGGGAAACCATCACCATGACAATGTTTCTTACCTTCTCTTCGGCTGCTATGGCCCGATTGTGGTGACAATCTAAGTGCCTATCCTTACGGGCATCAGAACCAGGGATATTTATCATTGATCATAGGTTCTAATACCCTTCCTCCTCATCATCGTTAGGAGGGGGAACATCGTTTGCTAAAGAACCTATGATAAGGGGTTCCTCATCTCCTATTTCACTAAGGATGTGTGGGACCTTGCCCTTCAATAGTGCATGTTGACTCTCCTGCCTTAAGTCTCTCATACGTTGGGCATCTATGGGATAATAATCCCTCATGTTGAAATCTTCCACAATGTATTCAGCGTATAGTTTAGTCATGCCTATCTCTACCAAGGCATAGAAAAGCATGTGAGAGATTGATCAATCTGGGGGTAACACAATGTTACCTTGCAAATCTCTCCACCGCAGCTGCTCATCTTGATGGAGGATAAAAGTAAAATTAGAGATATACTCATCGAGATGAATATATGTCATCTTATATTTTTTAGGACTTGGCTGATTTTGGTTATGTGTTTTATCTTGCCGACTGTATCGTGTGTGGTCCTTAGGTGGTGAGTTTCTCTTATGAGAAGAAGGCATTTTTATCAGTGTGCTAATTCACCGTTATATAAATTTTTATCTTGATTAACCTGAAGGTTCGTTAAGGCTCACAACGATGTGATTGATATCCCTTATGTTCTATTCGGCGCACAAACACTTAGTCCCCGGCAACGGTGCCAACGATGAGTGGCGAGGTACCCCTACACTCAACCATACAAAACAAGCGTAGCACGTGTGATCCAATCAAACTCTGTAGACTAAATGCCTAAATGCTCCATGGAACACTTTGGGTTAATCATTCGTTGTCTTCCCAGACTTACTTGTTGTTGTCACGGTGTATGGTTAAGTAAGTCTGAGGTATATGATTTTTATGGTCTTTTATGCTTTTATATCTTCTATGCTATGAGGTGAAGGGTTGAGAAACTAACTAGCTCTAACTAATGTTCTAAGTCTAAATTAACTAGCATGAGCATCTGTTCCCACTTACCATACACACCCTGAACTATGCAACTGTGGCTACCAAACGCTAATCGTTACTAGGATCACCACATGTAACGCACATGCTCGAAGTGGTCATACTGAGGCACTTAACTAGCCTAAACATGATGAGCAACTAATTCCTTGACTAGCCGTACACATCCGTAGATGCTCGTAATCAAGTCGTACTCATGCCATGCTGATGCAGGTAATAAATAACATGTAATAAATCCTATTCCATGCACTGCAAGGTTTATCCACAAAGATCATCTTTATTGCCGTACATAACTTGCGTTCAGGTACAAAGCTGCTCGAATAAAGATCCATTCACTTGGGGACTCCTACTATGGGCACATGGAAAATATTCTATCTCTGGAGTGATCAAACTGCCAGAGTTTCCCTACTTTAAGCCTAGGATGAGAAATGAGGGGAGTGCCGCCTCTTATTTATAGATTTTGCGGCGGACCGCGATATCGCGGCTCATGCGAATCGCATCTCATCAATAAGGCCATCATTTTTCCTAGAATATGAAACTTTTTTACGCAAAAAGGGGGGCAAAATATCCACCCAAAATTTTCACTTTTTTTTCAATTTCTCAAATATAGAAATTTGATATATCATCCATCATTAGTAACCTAGAAACTCAAAATCCTAGTGGCTCAAAAATTTAAAAGTACAACACTTATAAAATTTAGAAGTCCAAATATTTAGAACCTCATAGGCATAGACATCCTAGAGGTCCATAAGTCCAAAGATCTAGAAGCTTAGAAAGATGAACCTATCATACAATCACTAGTAACATCATCAACAATCAATTCAACTATTTTTCCATGATGTAACTATTTAACTGTCCATTAATTTTGGTTTAGTTACTTCTCACTACATGAGATGAAAAGTAATTACTTCCATCCCTATTCCACTTTAACATACATACATATAGACAAATAGTCTATCATTTAGCCACTTGGAGTCTCCTACTCATGCATTATTAAGAAGAGAAGCTTTGCAACATAGACAATACATATATCACATCAAATATAAATATCTAAGAGAGAGTTTTAGATTCTTTTTTCATTAAAATTTATTTGCTTTATTTTCTATCTTTATTCATCTTATTTTATATTTCTACATATATTAATAAATTTTTCAACTCAAAGCACAACTATACATACTAAATAGTCTTGCAAAATTATTCTTTTACAACCTTTCAAGAATAGCTCTATGATTTAGATATTAAGTATCTAACTCATGGTCATAAATGATCTTTAGATTGATCTAATCATTGATAAATCAATAATTATGACATGAAAAAGCATAAACTTCCAATCAAATATGGACTTATCCTACCACCCACAAACTAGGAAAGGTAGGAGGAATAATGAAAAACAATAAGTCTAAGTAATAGAATTGGTAATGTATAGCAATTGCAAATAAAAACTAAGCATGAGAATTATGTTTATGATGACTTATAATAAAGGTAAATGATAAAGAAAAGAACTAGTATGATGACAAAGATTTTGATATTCCCTTCTTGATAATCAATATGTTTTTTTAATGAAATATGAAGTTCACATCCTATGGAGGAACTATGAGTGATGAAAAAATTATGAGAGATAAAACTAATAATAAAGACTTATTTTTTGAAGAAAATTAAGGATTTTGATGATGAAATTTAACCTTTGATATGTGTACATATAGATAAATAAGCTATGTAGAATCTATTCAAAGTCAAAATCGATGGAGAAGCTAAAAAATTAGCAATTGTGTAGGTGATGCAAATACTACTCAAGTAATGTTGATGCTACATCAACATCACCAAGTACATTGTCAAGAACCTAAATGCTAAATTAAGCTCTTAGGCTACTAGGAGGAGTTAGGATAACCATACAACATACAGGAGATGCTAAGAAGGTAGATGTTCCTGCTCTTGATTCCTTGAAATCTAGAAAAGTGTTTTGGATCTCAAGAAATTGGTTACAAATTTGGATTTTATTATAGTATTAATAGGGTTAGGATTTTTAAATTCCTTTTTGGAAAATCAAATTCTGGAAAGGTTGAGTCAAGCAAGTGATATGGACACTAAGGATAGCATCAATGTCACCTTCTCTAAAGTTAGAATTTTCAATATTCTTTAAGCTAACATTCCAATTTCTATAGACCACTTTTACTATCTAAATTGATGCCAAATTACACTATGAAAATTTTGATGGGATGCTAGGGATCTCATGGAGTTAAAGGATAATGTCAAATGTAAAAATTTGTGCTTGTTGCTGATGCTACCATTGTGAGGTTTGAGGATTGGGAACTTAGAAGGGGGATTGAATAAGTTCCCCAATTAAAAATCACTGTGGCCACTTAAAACAAAGATAATTTTTACATGGTTCCCCAACTTAGGTACTCCACACTCAAAGGGTCGATTCTATGCATACCTCTAGACTTTTTTATTTTAAAAATGTGGTTTGAAGAACACCACAACTTTACAAGATTTGAGCTCCACTTTGGAGAGTTTCATTGCTATGAAACCACTCAACCCTACAAGGTCCTGACAAGTTCAATGAATATTTCTTTCTGCAAGAAGCACATCAACATCGCAGGTCTACAAAGAAAGAAAGAAAAGGATCAAGGAGAAAGTGTAAGTTGATCTATATAGTTCTTGTAATTGAAGCTCACAACATATAAAATATACAAATGATAAAGCAATGAAGGACAAACACAAAGTCTCTTTGAGTAGCCTTGGATAGATTTTGTAATGAATAGTGCTTGCACATTTCCTAAGAATTATACTTAGTTTTATACCCTTTGAGTTTTTAAAAACTCCTTGAAATTCATGAAATAGCTATCAAATGACTAGTTTAGATGTCCACTTCGAGGATGAGATGTCTAACTACAACTAGCCTTAATGTAGAAGAGACATCTACCTAGAAATTTAGATGTCTATAGTGAGACGTCTACCTATAGACATCTATTCTCCAAGTTGGACATCTACTATTATTCTAAGATGTCTACTATGCTTTGCATATTTTGATCTGAAGCATTCATTTGTCATTTCAACATCTTGGCAATCCTTGGAACATCTTTGTTTAGCTCATGGACTCTATTTCCATCCATGTTTTCATCTTGTCCACTTAGTCTTTGTTTTGACATCTCATTGTGAATTTGTTATCATTTAGCTCTTGTTCTAAAGTCTTGGATATCCATTTGAAATCCTTGCTCATTAGACTATTTCATGGTCTTGCAAGGTTGCAATCACACATGCACATTTTACATTCTCCATTTTCTCTAAGCTTTTGATATACCAACAATTCAACAATGTTAATGCTAACACTAACATTGGTGTTAGCATCACCTAGTAATCTAAGTCTTGACTTCAACCCTAACTTTTTCAACTACCTATGAACTTACCAAATTCAACATCTTACATCCTAGAAATAATGTTGACTAGTCACTAGAGAATCCATAAAGCTAAAAATAAGATCAAAATGTCAATTTCTAAATGGATGACAAGTATTGTGTCTGAGAACAAGGCTTGTAAGAATGATGTTGGCATTAAAATTAGCTGATCATCCTTTCTAGTCTCATGATTCAATGAACTTACTGAAGATGCCCATCATTCTTGGACTAATGTAGATTAGTTATCCAATAAGTTGATTGGAGTAGAAATGAGGCTTGAATGTAAGTTTAATCATGATGACATAAAAGTGATGTTGAGGGGACAAAAATGACAATATGGAATTCTTAGAATTTATTTTCTTCTTGAAGTTATTAGGGTCATCAAAACTAATGTTCATGTATTGGTTTATGACTCAGAATAGTCTCTAAGGATCTTTGAGAACCAAAATATACCTTGAGATGTTGTTTTTTAGGAACTTTTGATGTTTCAATTGAATGTGAAATGTTGAAATATCACTCATTTTGGTAAAAGAGAATACCAAAAAAGTGGATCCAACATTGCTTCCTCTTGATGGATGCCACTAATATGATAAAGGAGAATTCATTAATAAGAGATTGGATGATGAATTTATGTACCTATAAAATAGAGAGGGAAGAATGAAGTAGGAAAGGGAAGAATGCTAGGATATCATTAATACACCAATTTTGAGGATGCTGCTATGTCATAGAAAGGGAGTATGGCTAAATCCTATCATACAAAATGATCAAATGGATGAAATTGATAATCTTCATACCTTGTCTCATTTAAGTTACTAACATATCCTCATTGGAATAGAATTGAATCACTTAATTGTCATTGATGTAGAGAATAGCTAGGAAATAGAATTAGAGGAAGAATGAAGAAATTTGAGAAAGAAGAGATGAAAAATAAATATATGAAATTAAGAAAATAATAAAACAAGAATAAAATAAGGGGTTCACCTATACACCAAGTTGAGGTGTGATGCCATAGAAGTGGGGCATGGCTAGATTCCATACTCTAATGATATTTAATATTGAGAGATTGATAGTTCTCTCTCCTACCTCACTCAAACTCAACACACCCTCACATAAATTAATAATGGTAGACTACTTATTTCTCTCTATGTGAGGTAGATCACTAATAAACATTCTAACCATAGTGTATTAATAGAAAGAAATAAAGTAGAATGGGATAAAAAAAGATTAGGAAAGGTAGATGATGTTGGTGAAAGAGATGTAGAGGAATGATAATAGAAAATAGAGAAAGAGAAAGAGAAAGGATTAAAAGTAAGATAGGGTGGAAATTGAAGTAATGTAATAAAATGTAGATAAGAGAAAAAAGAGTTATAGTAATCTTGATGATGCTTAATCTTTTCTTTCTTGGAGCATCATGTGTAGCACCACTTGATATAGGCTTAATCAATGGCATCTAGACGTTAATTCCCATCTAAGTTTGCTAGATAATATGCTTGATTGATAAGATTTTTTATGATGATGGAGTGATGAGACGCGACATGCACTGTGCCGCGATATCGTGTCTTCCCCTGTGATATCGCGTACGCGATATCGCGGTCCGCCACCATATCTATAAATAAGAGGCGGCACTCCCCTTATCTGCAAATCCTTGCTAGAAGTAGCGAAGCTCTGGCAGATTGATCACTCCAGAGTTAGAATTTTTCCCATGTGCCCGTAGTAGGAGTCCTAGAGTGAACGACTCTTTATTCGAGCAGCTTGTAACCTGAACCCAAGTTTTGTACGGCAATAAAGACAAACTTGATTGGATAAACCTTGCAGTACATGGTTTTATTGTTGTTTATTTATTGTTTTCCTAGTGCGCACAAGTATGACTTGATTATGAGCCTCTACGGACGTGTACGGCTAGTCAAAGAATCGGCTGCTTGTCGCAACGCATGAGTACAACTTGATTACGAGCATTGGCTACTTGGTAACCCAGTAGCATATTCCAGGATTCTGCGCTTGGTAATCCCAGTGGTAGTCCAATGTGTACGGCTAGTCAAGGAATCGACTACTCATTGCTAGGCTAGAACATGTGATAAGTACGACTTAGTTACGAGCACCCACGGGTGTGTACGGCTGGCTAAGGAATCGGCTGCTTATCACACGTAGGCTAAATAGGTGCCTCAGTACGACCACTTCGAGCACTTGCGTTACGTGTGGCGATCCCAGTAACGATTAGCGTTTGGTAAGCTGCAGTTGCATAGTTCAGGGTGTGTCCGGCAAGTGGGAACGGATGCTGACGCTAGTTAATTTAGACTTAGATCTTAGTTAGAGTTAGTTTAGTTTTCTCAAACCTTTCTCCTGGTAGCATAGAAGATAAGCCAAAAATACCAAAAAAATCACATACCTCAGACTTGCTTAACCATACACCGTGACACTTACAAGCAAGCCTGGGAAGACAACGAACGATTAACCCCAAGTGTTTCTTGTGGTGTTAAGGCATTTAGTCTGCGGAGTTCGACCGGATCGCGCGTGCACGCTCGTATTCGTATGGTTGAGTGTAGGGGTACCTCGCCACTCATCATTGGCGCCGTTGCCGGGGACTAAGTGTTTTTACGCCAATTGAACATAAGGGATATCACTCACATCGTTGTGAGCCTAAAACGAACCTTAGGGTTAATCAGTTAATTCAGAACATAAATAACGGTGAAAGTTAGCACACCATTAGAAATGGCTTCTTCTCATGCAATCAACTCACCTAAGGACAATACAGGAGAAAGTCAGGATCATACGCATAATCCATATCAGCCAAGTCCTAAACAATATTCGATAACTTATACTCATCCAGATGAGTATATCCCTAATTACACTTTTACCCTTCATCAAGATGAACAGTTGCGCTGGAGAGATTCGGTTGGTAATATAGTCTTGCCACCAGATCGATCCGTTCAGAACATGCTCATCTGTGAATTGGCACAGATTGGCATGCAGGACTTATTCGCTGAATACGTTGCTGGAATGTATCGCATAAGGGATTATCGTCCCACAAATGCCCAACGTATTCGGGACGAAAGGCAGGAGAGCCAACATTCACTATTGAAGGGCAAGGTTCCCCACGTCATTAGTGAAATAGGAGAAGAGGAACCCCTCACGATGGGTTTCTTAGAAAATGATGTTCCTCCTCCTCACTCTAGTGAAGAGGTTAGGCATCAGGGCCTTAGATCAACGATACATATTCCAGGCTCTGATCCCCGTGAGCACCAGCTGTTCACGGCAGGAACAATCACTCGCACTAATGACGGACTCGTTGATCGTCGCAACGGTCGGGACCGAAGCAGCCGAAGAGAAGGTAAGAAACATCGCCATGGTGATGGATCTCCTTCTTCTTCCCCTTCATCACATCATTCACCCTCTCCTTCCACATCTGGGCGCAGCCACCATGAGCATAACGCGGAGAGTAAAGGTAAAAGAGATGAAATGCCTCGACAGGAAGGTCGAGAGGAGTTAGGACAAGGGCAAGGACGTAGGGAGAATAGGGAACCACCACGTAGACATCACAGACGTCATGAAAGAGATGATCATGACGAACCCCTATTCGCAACCCGAAGTATGCTTGATATTAGAGAGGCAGTTAGGATTCCCACAAGGCATTTGAAAGACAGTAGGATCAAGCGTTTGGATATAAATAATATCCCACGTTTTGAAGGGGGATACAACGCTGATCCTCAACATCATTTACAGGCATTCCACGACGCCTGTGCCTTGCAGAACATAGACAATGAGTGGCAGAAACTCAAGTTGTTCCCAAGGACACTCACTAAAGAAGCAGAAAGCTGGTACCGGTCCTTAGAACCGGAAACCATCAGGAGGTGGAGTACGATGCTCGAATTGTTCAACAACAAATATCAAACGTACTCCAGAGTGTCTAACTTGCGTAAGCAGATCCAAGGCTGGAAACAAGGAGCTCATGAATCCTTGGATGCTGCCATGGCCCGTTACTACACATTGCTACATCGTTGCCCGGGCCATGGGTACGCTAAGCGGGATCAACTTCGCCACCTCGTGGATGGGCTACGAAATGAAACGAGAAGAACTCTTGGGACTTACGCCCAAGGGAGACTCTCCCAACTAAGAGCCCATGAAGTTGAAGTATTGTTGGAACAAGTAGCGCAAGAAGAGGGTGAGCTACGGAAAAGAGAAAGTGCGGAGGAATACAACCGTGATCCCTCCCTTCGTAAGAAGGGAGTGAAATTCTGTGATGAGGAGGATGAGTCACCACTCGAAGAGTTGGTGAACAGGAAAACTGTGCCGATCCAAAAGTTAACAACGGAGGTATCGGCTAAGGTAGGCCAAATGTGGGATTCCTTAGACTCA
>MNCI01007153.1:246209-289116 GCA_015680685.1 Gnetum montanum
TAAGCTAAATAGGTGCCTCAGTACGACCACTTCGAGCACTTGCGTTACGTGTGGTGATCCCAGTAACGATTAGCGTTTGGTAAGCCACAGTTGCATAGTTCAGGGTGTGTCCGGTAAGTGGGAACGGATGCTGACGCTAGTTAACTTAGACTTAGGACATTAGTTAGAGTTAGCTTAGTTTCTCAACCCTTTCCTCTAATATCATAGAAAATAAACCGAAAAATACCAAAAAAATCACATACCTCAGACTTGCTTAACCATACACCGTGACACTTACAAGCAAGCCTGGGAAGACAACAAACGATTAACCCCAAGTGTTTCTTATGGTGTTAAGGCATTTAGTCTGCGGAGTTTGACCGGATCGCGCGTGCACGCTCGTATTCATATGGTTGAGTGTAGGGGTACCTCGCCACTCATCATGGAGCCATCCCTAGGATGAAGTGGGACATGGCTATTACATGATGATGTATGATGGTGTTGCAAATAACAATAGGTTCCTAAATATAATGCCCTCATCTTGGCATAAATGGAATACTCATATTGATGATCATTAGACTAATAATGGCTTGAGGATAAGTAGGGTGATGATGGTTACATTCAAGGTTGATCAAGGAGTAAAATTCTTATAGGAATTGGAAAACAATGATAAATGAATAATGTAGAGAAAAAGAAACAAGATATGGAAACCATATGAATTGAAGAGGTGTCTTCTATGAAATACATTGATGAATGAATAATGTAGAGAAAGAGGAAGTGTAGATGGAAATCATAGGAACTAAAGAGGTTGTGCTTGTCAAAGGAGGAATAAAGAAGTAGCAATGAGATTTTAGCTATGTTTTTTATCTATAGATTTTTACTAGATAATATATTTGTATTTGATATGTATTTAGATGAATATTTTAGAGATTGAAAACTATGATACAAAGAAGTATAGTATAGGGAATTTGATAAAATGATAAATGGTTTTGTTTATGAATTTTTTGTTTTATATGTTTATAATTTTTCTATTTTCTATATTTATGTTCTGCTAATTTTATATGTTTTCTAGGATTTTTTTTTTCATTTATATTTTTATGGTTTTCAATTTCAATAGCTAAGGTGTAAAATGAGATGAAATGAAGTACTAGATGAAAATAATATTTAAAACATTAAGGCTAGTGACAAAGATATAAATTAAGAAAAGAAGCAACATGAGGTAAAATAATGCAAAGTAAATAAAATGAGCAAAAATAGCTGATTAAGATAAAGATAGAAGATCAATTAAAAAAATAAAGATAACAAGATAAAGAATATATAATTCTTAGGTAAGGAACATGTTAGTAATGATTTTCTTAGCTTGGAAATAGGTAGGATCCTTAATGCTTTTAATGGATTCTATAATGTCTAGTTCACTAAAGCCTAGACCTATAAATTCATAGGTATTAGATGACCATGAGATGCTAACATTGGACTTATTGATTTCTTATAATGATGTTGTTTAATCCATGATGGATTGGAAGCCTAGCATATCTAGGGAGGAGATTCCATGAACTTCAGGATCAGCACAATTTATTACTTCCCTATCCTTGCATGGATAGTGTATATCATGGTATAAACGTGAGGAAACTACATGATAATAAGCTAATCAAGGTCTTCAGAAGATAGCATGTATGCTTGAGGAATTCCTTAGTACCAAAAAAATAGTTTCCAAAGTTATGCACTTTTCTACTAAGAAAGATAATTTAATTGAGCCTATGATCTCTACTCTAACTTTACTAAATGAAATTAAAGTAGAGATAGAGTTGGAGTATGTGACCTATTTTTTTAGGTTGAGATACTCAATGATAATCCATGAAATAACATTGGATTCCACTTCAGAATCCACATGCACTAGTAGAAATGTTACATTCTCCCTAATCTATATAGTATTGTAGATGGAAATCTAGCATATAACATCCATGATAGGATGAATTTTGATTCTCTCCACTTTGAATACTAAGTATGTCATCTCATATTTTGGAGTATTAAGAAATGATGAGATAGCTTAAGCATATAATTATATGTCTACTAGAATGGTGATGCATTACAAGAGCTCTTCCAATGCAAGCCGATGTTCCTCAATGGTGGAAATAAAATTAAAGAGAAAGAGAGATCCATTTTCTTCAACTTCATGATTATTGTGATTTGAGATAAGGCTTTGCCCCTAAGGGTCACATCCTTGGAGGTAGGTATTAATGGAATAGCTCATAATAAAATAGTTGAAGTAGTTATTAGAGTAGGTGTAGATGCATTTTTAGGTTCCTAAAATATCATCATCATCTTTCACTAAGGAAAAGATTACTTGTTGGTCCGATCATTTTCTTTTCTTTTGTTAGGAATCATCTCCTTTTGTGCTTAAGTAAGAATAAAAATTAGAGGTTTGGAACTAGAAAGAAATACTGGTTCTTGTAAGATAGATAAGGATAATATATGTGATGGAAGAGGCACTAGATAAGGTAAAATAGGGAAACAATAAACTCGGTGAGATGGAGTAGGCAAAGCTAACCTATTCCTTGGTGGTGATGAAGATTATAATTCATGGGTTTTTAAGAAGAAAAAGGAGTGTCATAGTATGGTATGAGATCTATAACAAATAAAGCTCTTCATATTTGATAGGTAGCTAGAGTAGAACAACTATTTTTAAGAAGATAACTGATAAAATATTTTCTAGGTTTAGAAGGATTAGTTTGTGAGGATACTTGGTGATTGGTTTGGAAAGGACATTTTTGGATAAAGAATGATATTTTGGCATGATTTCCTTTGGATTTAAGGTGAAATATAAATACTCCCCTCAAATATAAATTTAAGAGATATTGAAAGATCTATATGTCTTGATTACTAGAGTAAACCAATGTATTAAAGACTATTCTTCCTTTCTCAACAAGAGCCTAAATGTCATATTTAACTACATTACAACCATCTGTGTCATGACTTGAAGCCTCATGGTAATAGCAAAATTTGTTAGGATCATACCACCTTGGAATTGGTCTATCTCCTTCCATACATTGAAAATTGGTTTGAATCTAGCTTGTGATTGTTTTAAGACCTATTTTAGGATTATATGTCTATCTCTCAACAATGTGTTATAGAGCTAAATGTAGGTCATCAAAAACTTTTGGTATTATGATCTATCTTTAGGTGTTATTCTTTTTTGACCTCCATTTGATGAATTTTGTCCATAACCATTAGGCTTAAAGTTCACACTACTGTTCCAACCATTTTTTAATGATGAACCTAATGAGAATTGGTTTAATAAGGCCATCATTTGACTTGCATTATTGGATGATTTTTCCTTGTTAGTTTTCTTATTAGCTTCTTGAAAAATTTAATTTATTTAGTGTTCTTTTATTAAATCACTAACTCCTTAATATGTTTTGATGAAGTGATGGAATCATGAAGATTAAGTGGCCTAGGATAGACTAACTTACCTCTAATATAATCATTAATAACCCTCACAAACATATCCAATAGTTAATCATCAAGAAGTAAATGAGTGAGCTTCATTGCTACTAAAGTTCATTAGGAGATGAACTTAAAGATGAATTCGATGGATATCTACTTGATGGCTAATAGTTTCTATAATCTATCACCCTTGCTAATATTATATTTTAACCTCTTCACAAAGGCTATGAAGAGCTACTCTAAGGAGGTGATGGATCTATAAGAAAGGACTCTATACCATTCAAGTATTTTACCCATTAATGCATTTGAAAAACTATGCAGGATAGTATGAGAATAGTTCACTAATAGCATTTGCTCATTAGAGAAGATGATAGCATGGTTTATGTGATTTTTTTCCTTGTTATACTTGGTAAAGTTAGGTAATGGGAATTCCTTGGAAACTTGGGAAAGTGAGATTAAATAGATCATGGGAACAATAAGAAGATGAATAATAGAAATAGTAGGATTTCCCCCATGTAACATTATGGCTTTTCATATCTGATCCTCATTGGCTTGCAATCTAGATAGTCTTGAAGTAAGAGCATTAACTTACATGGAACATTAGGGATAGATGGCATGGAGGAGTTGATCAAAATGGGATTATGAATAGAAAAAGTTGGCTAGGGGATGCTAAAATAGAAATGGATATAGACTATGGGATATTATATTATGAAATATGTTAGGAAGATGGGTTAAGGGATAGGGGGTTGAAACAAATTCAATAAGATAGGATTCTAAACTTAAGCATGAGATACTAGATTAACAATGTTTGTGCTTGGAAACAAGCTATATGTTGGAGGGAGGATAATCATAGCTGAGGTAATAATAGCTAGAGTAATGAAAATAGGAGCAACATGGCCAATAGTCTAAGAAATACACATGAAAAATGGATTAATGAAATCAATGAGGTTGATATGCTATAGGATTGGATTTTGTGGTTGCATAGTAGGCTAATGATAGAGATCTACAAGTAAGACATAAATATTCTTGTCCTTATCATCATCATGAATATTGATATCATTACCACCTTTGTTTATGTTGGTCCTAGAATTGGTAGCTTTGGCTAAAGTTGATGTCTAAATGTTCAACAAGATGGTTAATTACAACCTTTCTTTGCTATACTTTGGCACTATCTAGTACCTGAATTTCATCCCTAATAAGCAAATATTTACTACTATGTTCTTATATTCATCCAAATCCATATTTTGTTTGAAGGTTGGGAGGAAATTCTCTAAGTTATTGATAGCTTCATAGGTGGGCATCCTCTGTAGCTCATTTTCAACCAATGAAATGTTTAACTCTTGTTTAGCACATTTGATCTTGTACTTATATTTTCTCATGGATGTCATAGATGCTTCAACATTTTGAATTTTCATCAGTTTATGAACCTAGAAGCTATGAGAGGAATCAAATCCCTCTTCAAACATGATGTTAAAGAACATTTCTTGCACATGCTTAGAAAAATAATCAAGTGCAAATAAAAAAAGTGAATATGACTAAGTAAGAATAATTAAAATATGCAAAAATAAAATTACTAGAAAGCGTCTATGGGGTTCTAGGTGATGGATGCAAGACACTAGAAAATCTATTTGTTCTTCTTATAATGCCAAAAATGTTTCTACAAAATTCTTCTTTTATAACCTTGTAAGAACATCACCACACATTTGATGTTAAGTATATAACTCATAATTATAAATGATCTTAAGGTTGATATAATTCTTAATAAATTAATAATTATGATAGGAAGGAGAACTAACTTCCAATCAAATATGGACTTATCCTACCATCCATGAACTAAGAATAGTAAGAGGAATAATATAAATTGATAAGTTTAAGTAATAGAATTATTAATGTCTAACCAATGCAAATTAAAACTATGGAAATTATGCTTATGATGACTTAAAATAAAATGCAAATGATAAAAAAAATTAAAAAATATGAAGAAAAGGGTTTTGTTATTCCTTTTCCAATAATAAATATGATTTATTAATGAAATATGAAGTTTCACCTTCTATTAAGAACCAAAACTACAAGGAGTGATGAAAAATATATGGGAGATAAAACTAACAATAAAGATTTAGTTTATGAGAAAAGTAAGGATACTGATGATGAAATTTGACCTTTAGAAAGTGTAGATATGAAGATGCTATAGATGTCATCCAAAATTAATTTAGAGTAAAAATAAGATCATTTTGGTAAGCTACCCAGTAAGTGATGCTAGAACTAAAAAAAACTAATAGTAGTGTAGGTGACACAAATGCTACCCAAGTGATACTAATATTATGTTAGTGTGACTCATGAATTGTGATTCATTAGGTCACAATATCACACCCACGATATCGAGTACGCAATATCGTGGCCTGGCTCGTGATATCGTGGCTCCTATGCAAGCCTATAAATACACCTTAGGTGCATGAGGGAGCATGGAAGTTTTTAGTTAGAAATTAGTTTTCATTTTTTAGTATTTCTCAATCATTTTTCCCAGTGCATGCCCACAGTGTGATTATTGTAATTGTATGACATCCTTTATTTGAGTGTGATGTACTTGGACACGCACATGATCAGAAATAAAGATCGAGATTCCTTCATCATTGCAACATTCACTTAGTTTAATTATTTAATTGTTATTGTTATTTATTTCTTTCATAGTTAATATCTCTTCACCCTAAACTCCTTAAATGCGAAATGAGTACGACTTAATCATAAGCATTTAAGTGTGACTACTTGGTATCCCAATAGCGTACCTAGGCCATGCGCTTGGTAATCCTAGTGGTAGTTGTGCATGAGGTCCAATATGTGTACAGATGATTAAGGAATGGATGCTCATCACACTTAGGCTAGTTTGGATTCTCTCCCCCTATATCCTATCAACTTAACTCTCTCTCCCTTTTCCTCTTAGCTTAGTTAAAGTTATTTTCCATTGCCTCCAGGAGTAGCACTACTTTAGGACCACATCATACACCTCACTCTGGACCAAACCATACGTGACAAAGCAAATACTAGTCTAGGTGGGAAGACAACGAACTACGATCAATGAGTAACTATCTAGATACCACAACTAGCCCATCTACAAAGTTCGTCTGAATCATGTGTGAAACACTTGTATTCATATGGTTGAGTGTAGGGGTACCTCACCACTCATCATTGGCGCCATTGCCGGGGATGATACTCGTTATTTATATTAGTTACATCATACAAGATCACTGTAACAAAGTATTAACAATATATCTTTCAAAATAATAATAATAATTGCAATTAAATCACACACAAATTTACAACCATGTCTCTCTCACAAGACTATGATAACACAACAACTAGTAAGGCAATTCATTGGAGAACCAATGAATTATATAATGATGAAGATGAAGTTTGGAGTACCCAATCTGATGTAGGGGTCTCCTATGAGCATAAATGCAAACAACATCATCCCAACTCACAAATGCATAACATACCTAGTGATGATGAACCCCTACTAGCCACTACAAGCCTAATGCATATAGAAGAGGCTATTCAAATATTCCACAAGCATCATAAGGAAAGCTGTCTACCCAAGCTTGACTTAAACAACTTTCCTAAGTTTCCAAGAGGCTATGATTTAGATCTACAACAACATTTACGAGCCTTCTATGATGCTTGTGTATGGAATAACATTGATAATGGATGGAAAAAACTTAATCTCTTTCCTATGACACTCGTTGGCCACACAAAAGTATGGTATAGGCCCTTAAAACCAAAATCAATCCAACATTGGCCGACAATGGTAGAACTATTCAATGAAAAATATCAAACTTATGCAAGAATGTCAGCCTTGAGGAGACAAATCCAAGAATGGAAACAAGTGCAACATGAACCCTTGGACATGGCCTTAGAAAGATATTATGCACTATTAAACAACTACCTAAGCCATGGGTTCTCTGAGGAAAGGCTAATGTACCATATCATAGATGGGCTCCATAATGAAACAAGGGAGGCCCTAGGGATGTATGCCTGAGGTCAACTATACGAGCTATGAACCCATCAATTTCAACAGCTTATTAAGCGGGTAGCAAAAGAAGAAGGAGAAATGGCTAAATGGGAGAATGCTAAAAAATCTCAACAGGCCCACAAATCAACAAGGGCCCATGATTATGAAGAGGAGAAATCAACTCACTGCAAGGACGTGGAACCATCTTTGCCAGTACTATAATCATTAGATGAAGTTGAGGCAAAGATCAATAGGATGATGAAATGGATACATGAAAAATGTGGAGAATATGTCAACATTATTGGAGATAGAGTTATGACAACCCAAGAAACAAGACAAAAATAGCTTTAGAAAATCGCAAGGAAGGGTTGAAGAGAATAAGAACTTAACTGCCAATCATACATATCAATGTAACATTTGCCTGTATGATCACCCCAAGGGCCAATGCCCAATCTTGTCACATTTGCATGAGCATTGGAGAAGAATGTTACATCCAGAGTTTGTACAAAAATACGATGTTCAATCACAGTGGCAAAAATCCCAGTCATGGAGAAGGCCATCCCCAAATTGGTTACATCCTTCGTACCATCCAAACCTAAGTGCTTATCAAGTTCAACATCCTATTTCCCCAATCGGGTCAACATCTTCTATCTCACCCCGCTATTATTATTCTCCTCAATACTATCAACCTGTATCCTCACCAACAAGACCACCACCTTAGGTACCTTACACTTCTCCTCAATTTCAAAATTCTCATCCTTCACCTCCTTCTACATTGCCACCAATTGTGCCCAAAGGATTTGCACCACATCATCAACCCATGAACATTACTTGTGCTTCTACTATCAACAGTAGTGGGAGTCCTCTATAACATCGAAGGAATCCCTTCTTTAGACATGACCATAAGAAGGGACAACACAGTTCCAAGACCATTGTATCCTCCAACCCAGCACAAGCCCAACACTGTGGTGCATCTTCCTCTTCAAACCCAACATCTCATGTTACCTTATCGAAGCCACCACTTAATACTCCAACAACCATGGGGCCTAATGAATATAGCCACATGGGAAGACATGTTGATCCTTACATACCATTTTATGATCACAAGTATCATAGTGGGTCAAACCCCTTATAAATTAACGACATGTTATAACTTGCCCCACTATGTCAACTCTAATCAAGTGTGTGAACCCCAATTGGGTAAGTATGACCAGGTCCCAATATTTCCAAAATGCAAGGATCCCAACCTTGCATTTATTAATTCTAGCCATGCCCAACCATTTAGTTATGGGGGGTATCCCCCATTCTAATAATAGCAAAATTAATAAATGTTTTCCTTTTCTTTAATTTTACAATTTTCTGTTTTTCAATTTTTCATCTTTCAATTTATTATTTTGTCTTTTTTTCTTTTTTTCTTTTTTATGAGTAATCTCATCTACGAATAAAACACTCATGTGGCTCATTGGTTGAGTTGTTGTTCTATGCTACCAAGTCTCAAGTGACTAATTATTTGAACAATGAGTCCACAACATCCATCCACCCATTCTATTAATAAGGGGTTCTACCCTGGGTACAGTGATATTCATAATCATTAAAAATTAAAGTAATTTTGTGCTCATTATACCCAGAGTGAAGAAGGATGGACCAAGAGGAAATGACCAGGGTGTGACATCAAGAGGACTTGAGGATTCTCTTTGGTGACATCTGTAGGAGTTACCATGAAGCCTTGGTTGTACTAAGATATTTGTAGATCTCATGAAAAATGGGAGTAAGAGTAATCAAAAGGCACTCAATCAATGAAACTCAATGCTCTTCTATGGGGTCCCATTGGAAAGACATGCACCCATGCCTGAAGGTAGGTCGCTTCTCTGGCTTAAGCATTCATTCAAGAAAATAAAAGAAGAGAGAAAAAGAAAAAAAAAAAGAGTGCCACAAAACAAAATCACTCCTCCCTTGTACGAAATGCCAAGTGATTGTACGTCTTTCCATCATGGTGCTCTTATGGTTGTCCATCATTGGATGAAGCAATGTAATGTCATTGATCGAAGGTATGGACTTGGTCTTGAGTTTTGAGTGATAGGTTAATGACACACTAATCATGTCCTACACTCAGGATTCATTGTGCCAGAGGTTAGTTACCTCATGTCCCACTCTCTACAATCCCTTCTACAATTTGTCTCATCTTGTTGTCCAAGAATTTGTGACTCGTGACTTGTATAGCATTGAATTTATATCTCATCATGGTAGTATTTACAATTTTGTGTTTTGTGAAATTGGTATAGATTGCATTTAACCATTCTAGTGCCTACAGACATTTTAAGGTATGGTTACATAAGGGAATTATAGGTTGGAACCTACTTTGGGGAGGACCCACTTGTGTGACTTTTGTAATTTGCACTCATCACATTTTGCCCTCACATCATTTTACACCCTTTGAGTATTGCATTACCAACATTCTTCTTTCCCTTATCATCCTTCCAATTCAAACGTTCATATGTACCAACACATGTCCTTTTTCCTCATACTCTTCATGACTTTCATTGCCAGATTTTACACCATTCTCCTTTCAGTACCTTCAGGCTTAATCAATATTACCCTACACCCTTTACATTCTCCAAGTCCTTCATTTTTGAGTTAGGAATTTCAAAAAATTTTATCCATTTTTTCCTAAGTAACCTACTTCAAACAGGCCATGATATTGTGTATGCGATATTGCATTCGATGCAATATCACGAACGCGCTAACACGTACACAATATCACGTCCCACAAAAACTATAAATATGGGCCCCCCACCCCCTGGTGAACATCAACATCATTTTCAACTATTCATGTGGGGGAGTTTTTCAAATTTTCTTCTACAAATTGTGATTTCATATCTCTTGTTCCAACAACCCTAACTCACTCGCTAATGCTCTGATTTTCATTCCACTTAAACCTATCTGAACCTGGAGTGTTCAGCTTAGTCATGGGGGAAGGGTACACTATGAATTGTGCACAAAATTTTTGAAATTTATCATCACCCAAAGGACACTATCAAGGGTAATTAATTATACAAAAATGATAAACATGTGCCAAAAATAACTTCATCTCCTCACGTGTACCAGGAAATTAAAATAGTGAAGCCACCTAATCAAAATGGGTCAAATATTAAAACTTTTTGGGAAAATTTTCATAAAATTTCCTAACTTTAAATGACACAGAATCAAAGAAGAATCCATTAAGGCAAGAAGTAAGGTATAACTTAAATTTTATAAATAACCTTACTAATGGTTGACCTCATGTGATTGCATATGACCCTTAAATGTGGACAATAAGAAGGACCCTCTCAAGGTGTATCCAAGCGACCCAAGAGAGGTAGAAGACAAGAATCTCCTGAAAAATGTGCAAAGTAAGAGGCACAATCATTTAGTATCCATCAAGAGACTCCTGCTACTATACAATTGGGATAGGTAGAAGGAGGAGCTACTGTAGCACCTGAATAGGGACAACAACTCATGTTGTCCCCAGAATGTATCCAAGCCATCCATGAAAAGTCTATGTTGGCTACAGTAATTGTAGAATGGAACTTTGAACCTTTTATGAAATTCACTCCTAAGGTTGTTAGGAACCAACTCAAAAGATCTCCATTATGGCCTATCCTCTCTAAAAGTGGTGCCTGGTACTTAGGAGAAACATACCAATTTTGGCACAATAATGAAGAAGGCACCACAGTTAACATTTGTGGTGTGTTTGTAGATTTTTCCACCAAGGCCATCTCAAAAGTGTTGAACCTTTTAAATGTAGGGCCAGAAATTGCTCACTTGTCCACTCGCTCTGATGCTGATGTGTGAAGGATTTGGTTAGATAGGGCGTATAACAAAGAAGACAAGACATATGGAGAGTTGACGCTGGAAGAAAGGATATACCTCAAGATTGGCACTTATCACATCTTCCCATGAGAGGACTAAAAATAATCTCAATATATGTGGCAAGAGGAAGTGCGATATTGATGGGAAAGGCTAATGCTAACCTTCCTCATCTATATCTCATGGAGATCTTGAGGTGGTTTAAGGAATGCAAGATAGGGCAGATCGTGTTTCCCTTCCCTTGTTTCATTAGGAAGCTATGCAAACATGCTGGTATTTTGGGATACACAAATGACATCCTCAGAGGAGCCCAAAATGCTTCGTTCACTGAACTACTGAAGCCACCAGCTCCGAGGAAAAGTGCTGGTGAGACATTGGAGTAGAGCAAGAGCAAGAATAGATGGTGGAGGCCACTACAACTCAAAAAGCAGGGCCTAGCCAACTTCCAGGCATATGGCCCAGTCAACAACAAGAAGCAGGGGCCAACACAAGCTAGTAAGATCAACTACCACCACCACAAGATTACCAGTCGTTGATGAGCCACCTTAGGGCCATCACTGAGATGGTCAGTTGGAGAAGTCATGATGATGCTAATCTCTTCCACATCATCGATGACACCATACAGCCCACAGTTTCTATCAATCATGCCTGGGGTAAGGTGTCCATCCAAACAAGAGGAGGGGAGACTCATTGGTCACAACAGATTTCAAGGAAAATTGCATCTTTCCAGGTGAAATTGGAAACAGGTGAAGGGGATATAGTGGTGGTCATGTAGCATCAAGATGTAGTAAGAGTCACAAAAGTGGTTGCAGACCACATCAATGAATCTCTTAATGTCCCTATTGTGCCACCGGTAGATTTCACAGGAGCACAAGATGCTCAAACTTTAGTCGATCCCTCATTGACTCATGCAAAGCATGAGGATGTCCTTGATCGATTGCTGCAAATAGGATAAGTAATGATGTCCTTGTTTGACATCCCACAATATGTCATGGTAGCACAATCAAACCTCATCTCCACAAAAGGAAAGCTAGTCATGGTAGAGATCAGGGCCGAGCATGCAGAAGCGGAGTTGACAAGACTACAAGAGAGGCTCATCACCCTGCAAGCTGCACAGCGGGACCCATATCAATTTTTTTCCATAGACTAGCTAGACACTTTTAGGATAGAGCAACTTAATAAATTTTTGGTGAATAATAAAAGAGTGGTGAAGGAGAAAGAGAAGGCTAACTGGGATGCCTCCAAGGCGCAAGCGCAAACCTATGTACATGCCAAGGCACTCAAAGCCTTACATGAGGAGAATAAATGGCTTGTTGCTGATAATCTTCAGTTGACCACTGTGAAAAAATAGAAGAATGTTCTCAAGGAAAACTTTGAGCAATTACGAGAATAGTTGGTCAGGGTCAACCAAGACATGAACCATTTGCCTAAAGAGAATCAAACCCTCTCAATGGAGGAGGTATGCACAATCCGTCAGAAGATGGCCATTGAGATAAGCGCGTGGCAAAACAAAGCTAAGTGACATGAAAAGTTAAAGGAGCACTTCAGAGACTAGGTGGGAATGTACAAGCAAGTCATAGAAAAAGAGATCCATATGGCCAAGGCCCACATCAACACTTTCAGTGCTCAACATGCTGATTGGCAGGCCATATTGGACACATATGCATTTGTCCACTAGGTGGAACTTAAAAGCTAGGACCTGCATATTTAAGACATCATAGAGTATATGGAATTGGCAAACCTGTGGTATTCCAATCTAGCCATATTGACAATAGGATGCCTGAGAATAGAGGTTGAGAAGCAGGTAGCTGCCACCTACACCAAGTATGAAGCAAAATTTGCAGAGCATAAGAAAATGTTGCAGAAACTAGAAGTCACAAATTCTGAACTAGAGGTGGTTAAGACCAGCTACCAAGGCTAGAAAGATATTACAAAAGACTTGGCTTGATAGCTTACGAATTTTCAAGAGTATAGGGATAAAGCTAGAGCTTATGAGGAGGAACAACGATTGTTTGTGGCCTAGTACATCAAAGCAAATAAGATGTTCCTGCAACTACTATGCCCATTGGACGTGGCAACTCCGTTAAACATTGGAGCATCAGCATGGATGGCATAGGATTCTCCAAAGGAAGAGGAAAAGCTCCAAACACTACTTTAGAGTCATCAAATTCCAAAACCTGGAGCACAGGACAAGGGAAAGAAACCCATGGAGGAGTCACCACCACTTGGAACCACATGAGCAAAATAAAGTTTATAATTTTGCAATTTTGTAATTTTGTGTTGTGTCTCAATTTTGTTCTATCGAGTTCTCCACTAGGACATGAACAAAACCCTAGTCAGTTAATAATCCCATACCTGTCCACTGTGTAATCAATGGGGCTTGTTCTCATTTTGTTTAACTCAAGGATGAGTTTTCATTCAGTTGTGGGGGTATGATGAATCATGATTTATTAGGTCACGATATCGCATATGCAATATCGTAGCTTGGCTTGCGATATCATATATGCGATATCGTGGCTCCTATGCAGGCCTATAAATACACCTTAGGCACATGAGGGAGCAGGGAAGTTTTTAGTTAGAAATTAGTTTTCATTTTTTAGTCTTTCTCAACCCTTTTCCCCAGTGCATGCCCACAGTGTGATTATTGTAATTGTACGACATCCTTTATTTGAGTGTGATGTACTTGGACATGCACATGACCAAAAATAAATATCAAGATTACTTCATCATTGAAAAATTCACTTAGTTCAATTATTTAATTATTATTGTTATTTATTTCTTTCATAGTCAATATCTCTTCACCCTAAACTCCTTAAATGTGGAATGAGTATGACTTAATCATGAGCATTTAAGCATGACTACTTGGTATCCCAGTAGCGTACCTAGGCCACATGCTTGGTAATCCCAATGGTAGTCATGCATGAGGTCCAAGATATGTATGGATGATTAAGGAACAAATGCTCATCACTCTTAGGCTAGTTTAAATTCTCTCCCCCTATCTCCTGTTAGCTTAACTCTCTCTCCCTATTCCTCTTAACTTAGTTAGAGTTATTTTCCATTACCTCCAAGAGTAGCACTAGTTTAGGACCACATCATACACCTCACTCTAGACTAAACCATACATGATAAAGCAAATACTAGTCTAGGTGGAAAGATAGTGAACTGCAATCAGCAAGTAACTATCTAGATACCACAACTAGCCTGTCTGTAGAGTTTGACCAAATCATGCGTGAAACACTCGTATTCGTATGGTTGAGTGTATGGGTACCTCACCACTCATCAGTTACTATGTAAGCTATTGGAGACCTAGGTGCTAGACTAAGCTCACAAACTATTAGGAGGCATTAGGATGGTCATGGAGCATGTAAGAGACATTGAAAAGAAAAACACTCATGGTCTTGATCTCTTGAAATTTTAAAAAGTTCTCTAGATCTCAAGAAATTAGCCTCAAATTTGGATTTTAACCTACTATTTATAGAGTTAGTATTTCCAAATTCAACCTTAACTTAAGTAGAGTGAAATTACAGTTCATTTTTGGAAAATCAAAGTTTGGAAAAGCTAAGTCTCACTTATTGCTAATGCTAGCATAGTGACATTGATGCTAGTATTACCATTACCTAATAAAACTTGGTTTCGAATTTAATTCTAACTTTTTCATGTACCTTTGAAATTCACCATTTGATACCCTAGAAGTGATGTTAAATAGTTTTTATAGGTTCCATGAGGTTAAAACTAAGGTTAAAATGTCAATTTCTAAATGGATGATAAGTGTTTTGGATGAGACCAAGGTTGATGATGTTGGCTCTAGCGTCAACATCAACTAACCACTCAAAAAAAATTTCCTTTTTCATGGATTAGTGAACTCACTAAAGATGCTAAACATCAATACCTATTATCCCTAAACTAATGTAGACTAATCATTTGAGTGATTAATTCACGTAAAAATAAGGCTCATAAGTAAATTTAATCATGGTAATGTTGAGGTGACGTTGATGCAATATCAATGTTACTTATGGAATACTTAGAATTTTTTCACTTTCCACAGTGACTAGTCAGGATCAAAAACTTAGAAAGGGGGTGTGTGTTGAATAAGTTCACCAAAATAAAATTGCACCAGCTACACAAACACACCAAAATTTTATGTGGTTCCCAACTTGGGTACATCCACACTTGAAGGGTAGAATCCATGTAGATGTCTAGACTTTGTTTCTTCAAAAAATTACTTTAGAGAACACCACAACCTTTACAAGATTTAAGCTCTACTACAGATAGTTTCATTGCTGTGAAATCTCTCAAACTTACAAGGTCCCAACAAGCTCAATTATGATGCCTTCTCATAAGAAGCACATCAACCCTAGTAGGGCTACAATAGAAAAACAAAAACACAAGGATAGAATGTAACTCAATTTACAAATCCTTGTACTTTGAAGCACAATTCTACAATCAAGAAAATCATTTTACAAATGAAGTACACAAGTACAATATACAATGATTTCTTTGATAGTGATAATTCATGAAAAACACTTGCATAATACCCAAGAGAATGAAGTCTTCTTATAGCCTTAGAGTTTCTAAAATCACGTTGGAAGTCATGCAACAACTATCTAATGACTAGTGTAGACATCTCCTTTGAGATTGGGACGTCTTTCTAAAATTGAATTCAATTTTGAAAAGATGTATCTTCTACAAGTGGGATGTCTTTGTGGAAATGTCTTCTCTTGAAAGGAGACGTCTCTTGTTTTTAGAAGAAATCTTCTCTAAGTCAACTCCACTTCAGCTAAAACATCTTTTGCTTTTGGAATATGTCTTCTTACCTTTTGAACTTTCATTCTTGAAGCTTCCTCTCAATCATTGGAGCATCTTCTTTTAGCTTGTAGTCCTCTTAATCATTCATGCTTCCATGAGTCCTAGTATCCACTTTGAGATCTCTTTGTGGATTTCATTCTTTGAACTCTCCTTCATGCCCAACAAAAGCATCACATTCCATAACATTCTATGTTCTCCATTTTCCTTAAGGTTCTAACATACCAAAAGGTTAACAACTAGGATTATTGAACTAATGCTAATATGCTAGGACATGAATTGGGATAGTCTTCAAAGACCTTTGGGAAATAAAAATATGCCTTTTGATGCTATTTTTAGGAACTTTTTTATAGTCCAATTTAATGTGAAATGTTAAAATCTCACTCATTTTGGCAAGAGAGTGTAACACCATCCTTCCTACCCTTAGGATGAAGAGCATTATGTGGGGAAAAATGGACAACAAAGGTTGATCATGATAGAGTTATGAAATAGATTCATTCTAATGCAGTGAAAGGAAGTATGGTTGAGTCATGACCAAGAGGAAGAAGAGATTAAATGACAAGATAATGGGAACAATTTATATCTCTTATTATTAAGATAAATAAATATATAAGTAATAAAGAGTTAAATTAAAAGAAATATTACATCAATGACATTATAACTTCCATAATTATTTCATCTAAAAAATATTACATAAAGAAATATGATAAGTTCTCATTATCACTACATAATTCATAATCTATATAACTCTACTATAAAAGACCAAGCACATGAATCAAATAAAGATACATCTACTTATGAAAGAGCATATGTGTCATCTTGTATTATGATCATCTCCTAGATACCACATGTACTCCATGCTCTTCCTAGCCCGAAGTACCTATATAACAAATAAAAATATCAACTACTACTAAGTGAGTAACCTTGATACCATCTTTTGGCTAAATCAAGGATAGGTCTCATGGGGGATAGGTAGGACATGGCAACCTACAAAACAATAAATACAAAGCATATCCAATCATACAACCACTACAACATCTGAGATCATCCATCACAAATATGTCATAAATCCAATACCATACATCTATTAATATAAGGAATAGCCAAACACACAATCATCAAAAACAAGTAGCTAAGAGTCCACAAACATGCCAAAAATCCAATGTCACATAATTATCCATCAGGAATGAGATTAATCAATTTGACCATTGTAATGGTCCAAAACCATCATCTATTCACTCCATCCATTAATAAAGCAAATAAGAAGGCTAGCACGCACCACAGTCAATGTTAATGTGTATCAAGTTGACATGAATACTTTTCAATTTCCAATACAACATTCCCAAAAAAATATTAAATTAACATGCACATGGATTTATTATTAGTTTTAATGAATCAAGGTGCTCCTAGCAGATCCACACTAAGATTCAAATGAAGGTGCTCCTAGCAGATCCACACCAAGGTTCCCAAACATACCGATGCTAGAAGTGTTCTAGTGGATACCCACCTCTAGACTTTTGGAGGCATCCAACAAGACAAATAAGCCATGGATCACCCTCTCCTGCTAGATAGAGCCTACAATGAGAGCCATATTGGTGCACTAATAATGAGGATCAATAAAAAAAGTGATCTCCATCCAACTAGCCACACACTAGGTGCTAGCTCCATCATCCAATCACATAGAAAGCAAACAACCATGGCATCTATGGACCTTATGGTTTTGGTATGTCAAAATATTAAGAAAAATGAAAAATAAGTTTGTTTGCTTGCCTATATGATTATTGTGCTTGCAGGACAAGAACTTGGATTAGGAAAGGCTATGGACAAGGAACGATGCATTCATCATGCAAGAGAAAGTGAAGAAAGACATCTTTGATCATGCAAGAGAAAGTGAAGAAAGATGTCTTTGGGAAATAGTAGATGTCTTGGCAGATTTGGGATGAACTTAGAGAAAATTCAAAAATAAATCTTCAAAAATAACAAGTCTTTCCCCAATTAAACATGCCTTTCATAAGGCAAATACATCTTTATAGAATGCAAACCAAATATAGAAAGATGTCTTTCAGAATGGAGACTTTAGAAAGATTGTCTTTCAAGAAACAAAGACATCTTCTCAAATTTGAAGCCAAATTCAAAGAGATGTCTCAGGCATGAGAAAGACATCTCCCACCATTGTTGATGACTATTAGCTAGCCATTGCACAAGTTTTGAGAAGGATTTAGCAACATGATAGCTATAAGAAGACTTGATGTGCATTGGGAAAAGTGCAAGCATTATTGTATTCATTGTACTATCATTTGTAATCATTGAATTCTATATTACTCCTCATTGTTTAATCATTTTGGCTTTGTAAATTATGTTATACCTAACTATGTAAGGATTAGCAAATTGAGTTGCAATCATTCCTTGTATTTCTTGTTCTTGTTGCCTTAAGGGGTTGAGTTCCTTGAGCTTGTCAAGATCCTATTGGATTGAGTTATTGATGCTATCCTACAATAGTCCAATGTGGAGCTCAAGATTGTAAAGGTTGTAGAAGCATTGAAACCACATTTTCAAGCCTAACAAGACCTTGTGGGGTTGAGTGATTGGTGTTTTGGTGCAACACATCAGAGTAGGGCTTGATGACTGTATAGGATGTCAACAACAATTTGAAAGTAATAAAGTTCAAAGGTGTGCTTGCAATCTACCCTCTAACTATGGAGTACCCAAGTTGGGAAACCACATAAATTTGTGTGTGTGTTGTATCTGTTTAACTCCCCCNCAATCATGTTTGATGGATTTACCTTTTCCTATTGGAAAGAAATAATGCAAGGGTTCTTAGAATCCATGGAGTTTGAAGTCTGGAAGTCAATCTTAAAAGGCTACACTTCACTCATTGATGGTACCACCAGTATCATGAAGCCTTGCAACAAATGGTTGCAAGAAGAAAAGGATAAGTTCATGTTTGATTCAAAAGCAACAAATTGTTTATATTGTGCCTTAAATAAATCTGAACTTAATAGGATAACAGGATGTAAAATGACCAAAGAAATTTGGCGAACTTTAGAAGCTACTTATCAAGAAACCTCTATTGTTAAGCGATCAAAATTATTAGTTTTGCAAGTGAATATGATAAACTCAAAACATGCAAAGGTGAGAGAATTGAAGATTATTTTTCTAGAGCTAATGATCTTGTTGTGGCCAATAGAGGAATAGGGTAAGACTTACCTTAAAGCAACAACATCATCAAAATGATCAAAACTCTACAATCAGAGTTCAGGCCTAAGGTCATAGCCATGGAGGAAATTAGAGATTTCTCAACTCTAAAATTTGAAGAACTTTAAAGTGCTCTCATCACCTATGAAATGAATCTCATAAGTGAATGTGCAATTCAAGAAAAAGCTATTGCTCTAAAGACTATCTTTAAGAAGAAGGAAGTTAATGAGCATGATGTGGGCAATGAAGAGAAGATTGCCCAGTTCACTAGGAAGCTTCAATGACTAATTTCTAGGAAGAACAAAGGGAAATATCTGCAAAAATTCAATCAGCCTAAACGTAAAGAAAGATGCTAGAACTTTTTGAACTGTAACTTAGATTTTTCCTTTATAGAATGTTGGATGTGTGGAGGTAGAAGCCATGTGGCCTCTGAATGTCCTAGTAGCCTCAAGGTGTAATACAAGAATAAATCCCTTGAAGAAGCAAAGAAAACCAACTTCTATACAAGTTGGGATGATGAAGAATAGAGTGAAGAAGTGGAGGAAGATGTAAACAATTCTCATATCATCTGCATGGCCCTCATTGATGGTGATTCATTAGACAATATCAATGATAATGAAAGATATGATTTATTATGTAAAGAAATTTTAAATTTTCAAAATCTTTGTACCAAGTTAAATAAACAAGTTAAGTCTAAAGAACATGAAATATCTTTGATAAATTAAAATATTTTTGATCTTGATAAATAAGTCTCAAACCTAAAGACTGAAAATGAGAAGCTAACCTTATCTTTAGAATAGGCCAAAGTGGAAGTTGTAGTTGTTAAACTAATAAATGAATAATTAACAAAGGGAAAGGAGTCCCTTCAAATGGTGCTTGGACAAGGAAGAATCCCATAAGAAAAAATTGGATTTGGATGTTGCCACCAAAAAGGGGAACCTTCTTCTCATCTAAAGGAACCATCAAAGAACAAGGACTCTACATCAAGGGAAGCTATTGTCCAACATAAAAATCCTCAAAGGTTTGATCCTCCTAGTTATTTTTCCAATAGGAGAATTAGATGTTATTATTGTAATGAGATTGGGCATAAGCAAATGGAGTGCAATCTAAAGTTTTATCATATGAGTACATGGACATATCACAAGACTCCTTGGTTTTATCAAAGTGCACCAAGAAAGGATTTTATGCAAGATAACAAAGAAGATTGGAAGTCAACCCAAAGGACCAAGGCTGTTAAAAGGGAATGGAGAATTAAATAGAATAAAAGGCATCAAGACACGTAACAAATTTGTAAGAGGAATTCATGCATTGAACATTGAGAAAGTTTAGTCCAAAAGAGATTCCTCAAAAGAGGAAACACATTCCTTAGCTCTCTAGACACCATCATTTTCTAACAGCATGATAGGTAGGTAGAGGTAATTTTTTATTTTTTTTTTCAAGATTTAATTAAGACTAATCAATGGCAGCATTCCAAAACCTCATTTTGACTTTTTAAGAAAGACATCTTTCCAAAGTGAAAGATGTCTTTGGCAAAATAAAGATGCCTCTTTGGTTTTTTGTTTGTTGTGAAAAAGACATCTTTTGTGAATGAAATACATCTCCTAAATTTTTACATGCAAAAAAGACATATTTTTGTTGAAAAAAACATCTTTTTTATCATCAAAACCCTCATTTACCCATGGTTATAAAAGACAAAACCCCCATTTTTATCATATGCTTCCATAGAGACCCCATAGAGATGACTAGGGGTCCATCATTCATAGTGATTTTGGTAGAGATGGCCCACATAAAGGTTGGTACATTCAAAAATCCTTCCAAGAAATGAGTAAGAGGAAGTTCCAATAGTGCGGTACCCTCATACACTCCTTAGTTTCATAGTTCAGATGCTCAGCATAGGTTTGAAATGACAAGAACTACTACTATTATTTCTAAGTGTTCTCTTAATTTCCCTCTACATAGACAACAAGCTTTATTGGATTATTTTAAGCTTTTGAATTAAACTACATTCATTTCCATGAATTTTCTTATGGTTGAAGTGTTAATTCAAGAATTCTACTATAACATTGTTATTTTTTATGCTATTTTGGGGGCTTTTACCTCCACTATTGGTGGGATTGTTATTGAAGTATCTCCTCAAATTGTTAATGCACTTCTAGGTACTTCTAGTATTGATGTTTTCAGGGTTACTATAGAGTCTATGCATGACATTTACACAAATGGTATTATGCCCATAGTTCATGAGGAATTCTGTGATGTATTGTTTGGGAGAGATATGTCTTTTGATTGGGGTCACATTGAGTGGAGTAAGATGACTCCAGATGCCTCCACCTTGTCACTTATTATTTTATATAATATAATGGTAAAGGTAGGCAGTTACAATTATCTACTACCAACCCAGGGCTATGTACTATATTTTTTACTTACAAGGTCACCATTAGATCTAGGGAATACTCTTTGTAGAGACCATCTAAGCCTCTATGCTAGAGAGAGAATCCTTGAACACCCTTACCTCATCAACATGTTGATTCGCAAGAAGGGTTTGCCTATTCCATAGTTACCTTTGTTTAAAGGTAAGAAGAGTCTTGGTGAGTATGTAGAGAAGAGGAGTTCTTCTCATACAACAATAGCAGGACCTAGCACTAGATAACCAAAACAAAATAAGAAGGCCTCATCACATTTGAAACAATCAAAATCTTTTGAAACTCAAATTACTTTCTCTTTGAAGAGGCTATTTAGAACCATTTCTTGAGCCATTAGGAAGCTTGGGAGAAAACTTTGTTACTTTAATAAGATCTTAGATGAGGCTAGGATTCCTCCTCTCTTTGATGGATATTTATTTGAGGAGGTTACTACTCCTTCCATCTTTGACAATAAGGAGGATGCTCCTGTTCCTCCACACCATTCTTCAATAGTAGGTCCGTCACACACATACGACTTAGGAGTGGAGTTAGATTCTAAGCTAAAGGCATCTCTAGTTGATGTTTAGGGGGAGCACCATGCTTCCATGTAGTAGCTAGAGCACTATATTCTATTTCCTCCTACTTTTACTACTCCATCTCATGTTGATGCTCCTAGCTCTTTTCAACAACAAGCTATAGAGAGCATTTTTAGGACCACGTCCTAATGGATTATATTTCAATAGCCACTAGCTCCACTAGCTCCACTAGCTTCCTCTTAGTTTTGAGTTAAGCTTTATCCTAAGTGGGCTCCAATATAGGAAGTTGAGTTCTCAAATGAGGACACTCAAAAATCTAGTTGTCCCAGCACTAGCTGTGATGATGATGATGAGGAGACTTATTGTAAGCATTCCTTGGGAAAGGCTATGGACAAGGAATGATGCATTATTTGGAAAGGCTATGGACAAGGAATGATGCATTCATCATGCAAGAGAAAGTAAAGAAATATGTCTCTAATCATGTAAGAGAAAGTGAAGAAAGACATCTCAAGGAAGTAGTAGGCATCTTGGTAGATTTGGGGTGAACTCAAAGAAAATTTAGAAAGAAAATTTAGAAAGACATCTTCAAAAATTTAGAAAATTTAGATTTGGTGATGAATGCATCATTCCTTGTACATAACCTTGGGAAAAGTGCAAGAATTATTGTATTCATTATACAATCTATTGCATCAACGAGGCCTCATTGACTAGGCCCTGTCAAAGCAATCTATTGTGTTGATACAGGGATCTATTCTAGTCTATAAATACAAGCTCATCAGTCACATTTATGACATAAATTTTCATAGTAGTAGTAGAACTCTTGCATTTTGTCTATTTGAAAGTTATAATATTTTTCCCAAGTGCCTGTAGTAGGAGTCACTCAGTGTATGGATCTTTATTCAAGCATTGTTGTACCTGAGCACAATAATGTGTGCGGCAATAAAGATGAACTTCTTGATAAACTTTACAGCATTATGGATAGCTTAAATGTTTCATTTATGCATTTAATGTTTTCAATTATTTATTAAATGTTTTCCAATAATTAAGCTAATGAAGTGATTAAGCAAGATAAAGCTAGATAGATTAAACACATAAGTAAGACCACTTCGAGTGTAACATATATTCACTTGGCTCCAAGTAGCATTATTGTTTGGTATGCCTAGTAGCATAGTGCTTGGTAATCCAATAGTGGATACATGGGTTCAAGATGTGTGCAGAAAGTGGGACCAGATGCTTATGTTAGGACTAGTTAGATACTCGCTAATTAGTTAAATTAAATTAGTTAGTCCTATTACTTTATCTCTCTTTAAACACCAAAATCATAAAATACAAAATGATAAAAAATAAATACCTTAATTACACTTAACCATACTAGTGTATGCCACAAGTGTAATTGGAAATACAACAAACAACCTTAATGCAAGGTTCACTTCCTAGAAGACTAGTGCATTGGAAACTATAAAGTCCATGAAATTTGACCAGATCGCACATGAATGCTTTGTGATTTGTATGGTTGGACATAGGGGTACCTTGCCACTCATCATTGGCACCATTGTTGGGGACTTTGTTTGTTGAAACATGCACTATCTAGGAGCAGTGAATATTATTAATATCATTGGATGAACTCAAGGTCAATAACACTCATACACAACATATAACTACTAAGCACACTAATAATTTTATTTTTTGAAAAATGTCTTCTTCCTACAAACATGAAGATGTTAAACTACTAGTCCCACAAGAGTGCAAAGTGGTATATACTCATCCAAATTAGTATGTACTAGACTTCACCTTCATCCTACATCAAGATGAACATCTGCGATGGCATGATATGAAGGGCAACATCATATTGCCCCCTAATCGATCTATTCCTAGGATGCTAGTTCAAACCCTTAAGAAGTTAGGCATCTCGAATCATCATGAGGAATATGTTGTGAATGATCATAACACTTAGGCTTACAATCCCACTAAAACACAATGCAAATGAGATTAACACCAGGAAAAAGCACGATGAGTTTGCAAAGTGAAAACATTTCACTAATCCCTTATTCTTGCTAAAACAAGATGACAATGTGGATCCTTCCCCTAAGGGTTTTCAATATGAAAATTCTCGACCCTCTATTATTGGTGATGAGGGTGTGACCTTCAACCTACGATCCAATATTCATAAAAAAGGTTTGGAAAAAAGTGACAATCAAGGTAGGGACTCGAGTAAACATCATAATGGCAAGGGATCTAAGGGTGGTGGTCGTAATGAATGAAGAGGTGGTACCAAATACTACAGTGGCAATGGTAGTCCACCTTCCTCTTTGTCCTCCTCATCTGATTCCAAACATTCCTCTTCATCTTTTAGTTCTCATAGAAGCCACTGTCGAAATAATTGTGGTGAAGGTGATCAACAAGACAACGGAGACCGTCAAGGCCATTAAGAACTCAAAAGTGATAGAAATCCTCATCAACATCATTGGCATAATCATGATGATGAACCTATATTGGTAACTCAAAGCATGATCAACATTGTAGAGGTAGTAAAGATTCTAACCATGCATGTGAGAGATAGCCATATCAACCACTTGGACATGAATAATATCTCACGATTTGAGAAAGGATATAACTTTGATCCATAGACACACCTAAAAGCTTTCCACGATGCTTGTGCCTTACAAAAAATAGAAAATGAGTGGCAAAAACTCAAGATTATTCCCAAAACACTCATCAATGAAGCTAAAAGCTAGTACTAGTCCTTGGAGCCAGAATCTATCCATAGATGGAGTACGATGTTGGAGCTATTCAATGACAAATATCAAAAATAATCTAAAGTATCTAATTTGAGGAGGTAGATCCAAGGATGAAAGTAGGTAACACATGAACCCTTAGATGCTACCATGGGTAGATACTACTCTTTCTTACATCGATGCCCTAGCCATGGTTATTCTTAGAGGGAGAAACTCTACCACATCATAGATGGGCTCTGTGCTAAGACTAGAAGAACTCTTTGGTTTTATGCCCAAAGGAGACTATTTGAATTATGAGCACATTAGATCCAAAGGTTGATTGAGCAAGTAGCCAAAGAGGAAGGAGAGCTGTGCAAAAGAGAAAGTGCAAAGGAGTATGATCAGGATTCTTCCATGATGAAAAGGGAGGTCCAATTTTGTGATGAGGAGGAGTCATCACTTGATGAAGTGGTGAATAGGAAAAACTTTCCTATTCAAAAATATATTTTTGGCATATCAGTAAAGGATGATAACTTATGGGACTATTTAGATGAGAATTTCCAAACTACTATGAAGATCATTGAAACATCCAAAGTGTAGAATAGTAATCATGAATGCAAGAGATGAAAAGAAGCTAAACCTACCTACCAAAGAGGTAATAGTAAAGCTACTACCATAGAGGAAGTTGTGGAAATAACCTTTGAGGATGATCCTAGTTGTGACATCTATCAATATGAACATCCAAAGGGGTGTTACCCTATGGTGTCACTTATACAAGAGTTTGGGATGTCTGCATTGAATCCTTGATTGGCATGTAAACAAGCACCCAAACAATTGCCTTGTCCTTAGGGAAATCCAAGGCAATTCCATTAGCAACAATAAGCTTATTACCCAAGTGGAACTCCATCACAACCATATGAGCAATACCAACAATGGCATCAACCACAATTGTGGGGAATGCCATCACCAAGGTACCAGTACCCTTATAGGCAACCAAATCCATATGGATACTATGTTTAGCAACCTATTTCTCCATGAATTTCTATAAGTAATGCCTCATTTTAGCATCATTATTACCCTCCAAAGTACCATTGAACACATTCACCAACCACTCAGGGAAAGAACCCAAATCCATACCATCCTCCACATCTATCTATACACATCCCTCTGCCTCTACCCAGTTACCTCCTACTCCATCTATGCAAGGTGAAATTCCTCCACAGTAGCAACAAAATGCCACAAGGATTGTACATTCACATCTGGCTTTCCAACCATGTGGTTTGGATAATCTATTTAGGAAAAAACCTTTTTTCTGACCCAGTAGTCCTTCTAAACCCTCACAACCTCATGTGGCTAGTCACCCTTAATCTCCAACACCCTCATCCTCTGCATCAAACACCTTTGAGTATCCTTCAAACCAAATGCTACCTCGAATCCACACTGTGATGTTGATGCATGCTATTTTCAATTGGATTATGGTTGGAAATCTTCCCACAAAAAGATCTAACCTTGGAAGTTCATTAATTTACCTATAGATCACTAGACATGAGCCATGTAAGGCTCTTCTTGATTCTAGTTCTAGTGTCAATTTCATCTCCCATGACATGTACAAAGCCTGGAACCTACCACCTCTCAAGAAGAGCAACATTCAGTTGGAATTGGTAAATCATTCAATTACTATTCCTCTAGGGTTAGTAGAGGACATTATAACCATATTTTGTGGGTGCTCCTATCTTGTTTATTTTCTAGTAATCAAGGTTGAGAATTATATAGGGTACTTTCCCATCATTATGGGAAGAGCTTGGCTAAGCACAGTCGATGCACGAATGAGCATAAGGAGCCTCTCCTTGGAAATCTCCAAAGAAAATGAATTTGAAAAGCTAAAGAAAAAGTGTATTCCATGCATCACGTATGGCAATAACTAGTGCAATTTCATGAAAAATATTTGTCCATCAAAAGTACATACATTAAAGCATGCAATTAGTATGCACAGGAAATCAATATTCAAAGGTGTCTATACACAACAGCCACAAAATAGGAGGATACCGAGTGGCTGATAACTAACTCAAAAAGTAGCACATTATGCATGGAACCAACTGAGAACCTAACATGTACTTATTTTAAAGGCATGGATGAACTTGAACAAGTTCATACCCAACTCTCTAATGAAGATGATGATACCTATTAGGGAGAGTTGGAAATCTTGATAACTTCAAGCACGAGCCCCTAGAGTTGAAAACTCTACCAAACAACATGGAGTATTCATTCTTAAACAATGGTAAGCTAGTCATAATCAATGTCAAACTTGCTCTTATATAAAAAGAAAAGATGTTAAAGATAGCAAATGGCCAATAGCCTTTCTTTGGTCATATTTCAAGCTAATTGGAATCAATCTAAGGATATGCTAGCATCACATTTACACCAACCTAGTCATGAAGCCAAGAAGACAGCCACATAGATGGCTAAATCCCAAATTGAAACAAATTGTCAAGGAGGAAATAGAAAAACTCCTCAAGGCAGGCTTCATCTATTCCATCATAGATAGTTAGTGGGTTAGCCCACTTGACATTATGTCAAAGAAAGATGGCAAGTGGTAGGTTTGCATCCATTTCAAGTGGTTGAATATGGCAACATTTAAAAATCATTTCTCATTACCATTGGTGAACCAAGTGTTGGAAACTATCTATGGGCATTATTTTTATAGCTTCTTGGATGGTTATAATGGCTATAACCAAATCCAAATTACACTAGAAGATTAGGCCAAGATAACATTCACAAGTCCCTAGGGGACTTTTTCATATTGTAGGATGTCATTTGATTTGTGCAATGCCCCTACAACATTTCAATGCCTAGTCCTTAGCATCTTTCAATAGTAAATCAATAGTGGTATGGAATTCTTCATGGATGATTTCGCCTATGGAGCTACATTTGAGCAAGCCTTGGACAACCTTGAGCAAGTGTTGAAAAGATGTGTGGAAAATAATCTACATCTCAACTGGTAAAATAGCCATCTAATGATCTAGGTAGGCATAGCCTTATATCATAGAATCACTCAAGTAGGGATTGAGATAGACCCTAAAAATAAGGATCATCCAAGGAATAACACACTAGCCATAGATAGCTAAAGATGTTTAGTCATTTCTTGAACACACTAGCTACTCTCAATGATTCATAGAGAATTTCTCTAAGCTTGTAAAATCATTGGTAGAGCTTACAATGGCATCCTAACCTATCTTCTCATGTAGGAGATGCCACAAGGTCTTAACTTTAGAAACAAGCAAAAATTTCTTCATTGGGCCAAATACTTCATGAAAATCAATAGACACCTTTACAAGGTGTGGATCGATGGCTTGATTCATTGGTGTGTCTCTGATGAAGATCAACTACACATTTCCCAAGATGCTCACGAAGGTCCTTGCAAAGGCTACTATGCAGGGAGACTCATGGCCATAAAAATATTAATGGTAGGATACTATTGGCCCACAATATTTAGGGATGTCCACCAACTTGTCCAATCTTGTGAATGTTTTCAATGAAATGGTGGGATGACCGCTCAAATGAAAGGTCCTCAACAGTGGATTTAACCACTAGAGCCTTTTGACATATGGGGCATTGACTTCATGGGTCCCATCACATCCATGTTCAATGAAAAGGCATATATTATTATAGTAGTTGACTACTACATAAAATGGGCAGTAGCAGCAACCGTTAATAATTATACATCATCCACTGCTACTAGATTTATACAACAAAATGTTGTAAATAAGATTGGAATGCCATGTACACTAATTTCTAACAATGGAACACATTTCATAGATGCCACCTTTAGAAAGTTGATGCAATGCTTAGGGGTTGAACATAAATTAACAACACCCTACCAAGCTCAAGCCAATGGTCAAGCAAAGGTAACTAACCAAAAGATCACAAAGATCTTAACAAGAACCATAAGCAAATATAGGAAAGGTTGGAACACCAAGCTTAACTATGCCCTCTAGGCCTATCGCTCAACATGGAAACTCCCTATTGGCTACTCTCCCTACAAGTTAGTGTATGAAAAACTTCCAACACTGCTGATTTAGTCCAAGATACATACACTCTCAACAACCTGTGATTTGAATCTTGACCTAAGTCTAGCATAGAAAGAAAAATTGATCAACTTAAATGTACTAGATGAACATCAATTAGTGGCCCTATCTTTGAATGAGGTGCACATGACATTCAACAAGCAATAGCATGACCTCAAAATATGGAAAGTAACATTTCAACCGAGAGATAAGGTTCTCTATTAAAACCCCACACATGTACCCCAGAAGATAAAATTCTAAACATTGTGAAAGGGACCTTATATAATTGAACAAACATTTTCCTCTAGGGCCATGTTAATCTACAAGCTTGAAAACCCAAATAAAAATTAATTGGTCAACATCCAACAAGTGAAACCTTTCCTAGGACCAAGACAAGCCAATGCAACTACCACCTCAACGGATGGACAATCATGTTCCATTTTATGGATCTCCTCCTTCCAACTCAATTGTGGGGGAGATGGCCATCCATGCTAACAATTCATATGACTTCTCAATTTTTCTACTTATTTTTTTTTCATGTTTTTAATTTTACAAGTTATTTATTTTACAAATTTTTTATTTTCAAATTTTTTCCAATTTTGTACCATCATTAGTACCTTTGACCCTTTCTTCATTATTTTACACTTATATATTTTACTTTGTTTTTTTATTTAAGTGTGATTTTTCATTATTTTTTCCTAATACAAGTGCTTTATTGCCATAGGACATAGTGCCACTATTACTGTTTACTAATGATAGTTTGTGCTTAATGTTGTGATTGTCGATGTTTGATTTCTATTTTTGAATTCTAATGTTTGATGACTATGACATGATTTATTTTTCATGAAATAGGCAATGAGTCCATGTCTTTTTCCCATCCAATACACCTTATGGTTTTCCTTATTCTAGGAGTTTGCAATCCCTTCCATTAAAGAAACTTTTAATCAATTGGTGACCTTGGTAGTTCTAGAATTGGGAAAGATTCAAAAGTTTGTAGAGGGTGTAACTTCAAGTAGATTCATTACTCTTCGTACTCTTCTACTTACTTTGTTTTTCATGAACTTCTTACTGTTCCATTTCAACCACTTCAAAAAGTCAAATAAATTCTTTGCATGTTGTGGTTCCCATCAAAAATTCAAAATAAAAAAAAACATGATGGAAATTTAAATGACACCCCTTAGATAAAAAAATGTGCTACAAGTACTAGTTATGGGACTAGAAAGACATGCAACCATGCCTAAAGGTCCCCTCTAACTAAGGCCCTCTCTCTCACTTCCTACTTATCTTTTCTTCTTCTCTTTATGGAATGGTGGTTGTTTTATGGAAGGACTCTCACTTCTTGAGTGAGTAGATCGATCTTGGAGTGGCAATGTGAAGTCACTGAAAGAGGCTAGTTTTGATCTAAACTAAAAATGGATCTTCTCAGGTCATTTTAAACACATATTCCACAAGGGACTTCTTACAACCTTAATTCAAGATTCCATCCCACCTTCTCATTCATCCATTTATGTTGCCATAACTCACACCACTACCGATTTCTATGGTATGCTCGATGTCTTAGTTTGACGTGTTGGAATTCTTGGATAGATTCTTTTTGGTTGGTCCTTAACTTTTCATGACTATTAATCAACTGTGGGGCCCACAAACTTCTTAGTTGGGGTTATGCAAGGGCAAAAAGGGCATATGCCTACTATGGGAAGGACCCACTTGCATATCTCTTAGTTTGATTAGTTATGTTTCTTACCTCTAACATTGCTACAATCTTAATTTTTTGCATATTTCATTGTGCAACCCACTATGTGCTCCTTGAACCCTCTTTCTTCATTTTTTCTTAATTTCATTAATTTTTGAAACATCAACATCCTCTTCTCACATTTCCATCATGTTCATGGCTATTTGGGCTTCCATTTGATCCTAATTTCATTCAAAATCTCTTTGTAATTTTCAAGTTTTAACCAAGTGAATGAAAGTCAATGGTGGTCAACAGCTGTGTTGATGAGGCCCCATTGACATAGCTAACCATGTCAATGAGGCCCCATTGATGAGGCACTATCAACACAATGCAAAAATACTATAAATACTACTAAACACTTTTCATTTTTCACATTTGGTCCTTAACACCCAAGGAGTTTTTGTAATTCTTCAAAGCCAAAACCTTCCTGAGCCTATAACTCTTGCACCATTTATCCAAATCATCCCATTCTTCGATCTTGCAATTACCAAAGGTAAGCTCTTAGTCATGGGGGTAGCAAACCCCAAGGTTTTGATGATAATTTTTTCAAAATTTATCCTAACTCCCCCAAAGGATTACGATGTAAAATGCTATTAAATCATTAATTTTTGAAGAATTTAACCCTTCCAACAACTTTGGTAAACTAAATATTAAATTAATAATTAAATATTAAAACCATCCAGCCATAATCACATCTTAGCCAAATGTAACCTTCCTATGAGATAAGGTATTCCAACCATTTTGAGTTACATAATAATTACTAACCCGTTGTTATGTGTGATCACTGATGGCACCAAGACCAAAGAGATTGCAGGAGGAAGGACCATCACAACCATGGGAGAAGTGACTCAGATGAGAAAGGAGCCAACAAGAACATGGCCAAGAACATGCTGAGGCAACCCATACAACAGGACCCCTTAGATACAAGGTTGAAGTGGAATTTGTCCAATATATTTCTGAAGAAAAAGCTACATCAAAACACTCATAGTGAGGTAAGGCACTAGGCCCTGTACCTAGACTAGAGGTCACACTCACATAGGCCTCCCTCAATACAATCAAGAACTATGAAATTGAACACTCAGTTCTTCAAGAATTGAACTTTGGGACGTTCCTTGAACAAGCTCTAGAAGATGTTAGAGCTCAACTACAAGCCTCTCCAATGTGGACAATCATCACTTCTAGTGGAAAGTGGTACATGGAAGAAATGTATCTATTTTAGAAAAACATGAGAGTGGGAGCCATTGTGAAAATCAAGGATATCCAAGTATCCTATTTAGTAGAATCCATTACACAGGTCCTTGGGTTGGTTCATGCAAGAACACAACTAGCAGAGCTGTCCACACAAGGTGATCTTAGAGCAAAGAAGGAGTGGACTTAATAGTGTTATGAGGTTGACCATAAGGAGTTTGTCACACTCACATTGGTAGAGGGAGTCCATTTTAACATAGCAGCCTACCATCTCAATCCAACTATGAGGCCCAGTAAGGTGACAACCTTCTCTGCCTAAGCATGCACTACTCTAAGTGGGAAATTCTGAGCAGATCTTTCACAACTAATTTATTTGAAGATAGATAATCACTTCAAGGAGAATGAATGTGAAAGAAAAATCCTACCCTTTCCTTGCTTGATCAAAAAATTAGGCAAAAGGGAAAATATTGTCCACTATGCAAATGATACACTCAAACATGCTCTTGATGCTTCATGGGACAAAATGATGAAAGACAAGACACCTACCATGTCCACAAAAGAGTGGCAGCAATGGTCACCTCCACCACCTACTCATGAGCAAACATAGGAGGCCCACACTACAATTGAGCACATGCAAAAAATCTGAGAGCAAATCTTACAACAATGAGAGTAGTAGGCAAGAACTAGTGGTGGAGACCCATTAGTGTATAGACCAGCCATGAGTTACCTTAGAGAAGTGGCTCATACAATTAGCCAGATGGAGGGAGGTGGATCAATGTTGTCTACCTAATGAATGCAGTTTCCTACGAGGTCAAATCCAAGTGCTTAAGAGGTAACGATGTGTCTCTCTCAGCATCATCTATTCCCAGAAATCTTTGGAAATGTCACTTCTTTTTCAATGGGCTTGAAGGAGGGTGAGGAGCAACTGTATTGGTGATGCAACACCAGGGGTAAGAGACAGCTACAGAGATCTTTCCTGATTAAGTTGTTGAGGCATTAAATGTTTCTATGGTTCCTAAACCAAATGTTTCTACACTAACAAATGTGCAAGCATCCGTAGGGACAATCAGTGAAAGATTAAGTGTAGCCCAGCATGAAGAACTATTGGAATAACTGGTGGGAACTAGACAATTGATTCCAGATATCTTTGATTTTTCAAATACCATCACTACAATCCAATCAAAGCTACTAGAGGCAGAGGGCAAGTGCCTCATTTTAGAAGGACAACTTGAAATAGCTCAAGCACAAGCACATAATCAACGCTTGGCTACAAATGTTATTAAATTGTAGGCTTGAATTGCTAACCCTACTCTTATAAACCTTGCATTGACACAAGATGAATCTTTTCAACAACTTTAAGAACAACTTAAGTGGGTTGAGGGAGAAATGGTAATGGCAGTTTTCAATCAGTTAGTAGTAAAAGTTGAAACCCACACAGTATGGAAGAACTTGATGTAGATGCACTGCAAAAATCTACATGAAAGAGTTGTAGATTGAAGAGATGATGAAGTACATGGAGCTGTCCAACCTCTGCTAAGCAAACCTAGCAATGCTAATTGTAGGATGGTTGTAGTATAAAATTGAGAAGCAAGTGGCCAACTTGTACTTATTGTATGAGGTTGAGTTCAAGAACCATAAAGACACCAAGAAAAAGCTCACGGAGGTTCTCAAGTTGAAATTCACCGATCAAAGATCAATCGCAGAGAACCTAGCCAAAAGAATGAATGACTACTAGGCACTACAAAACACACTTCATGCATTTGACATTGAGTGAAAGCAATTTGTCACCTAGTTTGTCAATGTCAAGGAGCTATTTCCTGTATTGCCTTGTCCTTGGGATGTTCCAACCCTAGCCCACATCAGCAAAGTTGCATGGACTGTGAATGATCCTAGGAGTAAAGAAGAGAAAATGAAGGAATTATTAGATGCTTTTCACCTTCCACCTAAAATCATAGCAGTAGCAGGATAGCCTCAACTACCTCGACCACCACATGTGCCTGAAGTAGGTGAAGGTCCTTCAGAACCTCAAGAGCCACCACCACTTAGGACTGTCTAACCTTCTCCACCAACTTCATGCCATCAAGGAATGTGTTGTTCAATTTTGAAGAATCATGTCATGGTGTTCAATTTTGTATCATGAACACCATAATTTTTGTCATGTGATAGTATGTACACTGGGCACTCAGTACTGTTATGTCTATGTTGTTTTATTTTGTTTTGTTATGTCAAAAACTAGTCAATAATCCCATGCCTTCCCAATTTTGTAAAGAACTCAAGGATAAGTTTTCATTCAATCATGGGGGTATGATGAATTTTGATTTTCCACAACTAGGCCCTGTTGATGCAATCTATTACGTCAACGCAGCCCCATTGATGTAGGGATCTATTTTGGTCTATAAATATGAGCTCATGAGCCACATTTATGGCATTAATTTTCATAGCAGTAGTAGACCTCTTGCAGTTTCTCTATTTGAAAGTTAGAATATTTTTCCCAACTACCTATAGCAGGAGTCAATGAGTGTATGGATCTTTATTTAATCATTGTTGTACCTGAGCATGATAGTATGTGCAGCAATAAAGATGAACTTCTTAATAAACCTTGCAGCATTCTGAATAGTTTAAATGTTTCAATTATGCATTTAATGTTTTTAATTATTTACTAAATTTTTTCTAGTAATTAATCTAATGAATTAATTAAGTAAGATAAGCCAGATAGATTAAATAATAAGTACAACCGCTTCAAGTGTAGCACATATTTTCTTGGCTATCCTAGCAACATTATTGTTTGGTACGCCCAGTAGCATAGTGCTTGGTAACCTAGTAGTGGATACATGGGTTCAGGACATGTGTAGAAAGTCAGACCAGATGCTTATGTTAGAACTAGTTAGATACTAGCTAATTAGTTAAATTAAATTAGTTAGTCCTATTACTTTATCTCTCTTTAAACACCAAAACCATAAAATACAAAATGATAAAAATTAGATACCTCAATTATACTTAATCATATCAGTGTACATCAGAAGTATAATTAGGAAGAAAATAGCCTTAAGTTAAGGTTCACTTCCTAGAAAACTAGTGCATTAGAAACTATAAAGTCCATGGAATTCGATCGAATCATGCGTGAACACTTTGTGATTCGTATGGTTGGGCATAGGTGTACCTCGCTGCTCATCAATGTCCAAGACTCATAATCAACTAAAAGTCATACATCTTATATAATTTCCAATGGGTAGTATCCAAAAAAAACTTCAAAAAGAGATATAACAATGTTAAGGATCAAAATCAAAAAATGATACACATCTCCCAAAAACCTCACTAGAATTTAACACCTCAAATAACATAACAGGCAAACTAAACAACCATAATAAAACACCCATAACTCACAAATCCAAATGAATTTCATCTTAACTAATAATTAAAATGAAAGCTAATATCTACATCTAGTTACAGTAAAAATATTCATACAATTACATATTCATGACAATAGATATTCGTCCAACATTGTAAGCAATCAGAAATAAATAGAATGAGTGACTGAGAGTAAATTGCTAATATCTACAATAATATAGAATCTTTTTTATTGATTTCAGTTCAGCTAAGAGCATAACATCTAAGGCTAGGTTAAATAAAAATGCAAAGAGAAAATTCACTACAAATAAGAATTTATTAAGACATGAATCTCTGTATTATATTATTGTGTAATTTCAGATAGCATAAACGATTGACTCATAAATTTTACTATATAGCCCTATTTTCATCATTCCACTTGGATTTGTTCTCTATTTAAAATATATCTAACATATCAAAAATTTAGCACTAGTTCTTGTAACTAATACCAAGATATAACCTCAAGTCTACACCCTATAAAAATTACTATGATTCTAGATAGTGTTAAAGAACAACCTACAACACTTCATCTATCATGAATTTCTAATTCGGTTCCTCATGAATATTGTAAAGAATTTCATGAGGAATCCATAAATAGGTATATTGAAATTAGCTTCAAAGTATAGAAAGAGATATGAGGATTTTACCAAGCACTATATAGATAATCTTGAACCTTCCAAAATGCAAGATTCATAGAAAGTACATTAAATTAAGAAAAACAACAAATCCACCACTAAAACTCTAGATCTAGAATGTTGAAGCATAAAACATCAAAAATCTAATATATCTACAAAATTTTACATCAATTGAAAACAAAACCCAACCCCAATCTATGCGAAAACTTGGTGAATTGACATAACCATGAAAAGGGGGCCAAGATTACTCACCCGGATGTTGCTAACTTTGAATCCTTGAGCCTTTCCATGTGCTCCAACAAGCTCCTCATACTCCTTCTACCCAAAATCCCTCCAGCACAAGAGCCAAGAGACCAAGAATGCTTTGGGCTGAGTGTGTTATATTTAAAAGCTTCTTCCCTACTCCATTTACCCCCAACCCATGTGACCTAGCTACCCTCTTTCATCTACCCCCACGACCCATGTGAATCATTTACCTTTTCTCCCCTTTTAATCTAAGCATTAACCAAACTAAAATTAAAATTTACAATTTACATGGATCAATTACATATCATTCCATCATAGCCATTCAAGAAATACCATGTCCATGCCATAGCCTTCATGAGAACCTACCACAACTCATTCACTTGGTTAGTGCACACTAGTGATAGGTAAAAATAATTAATCATGTATAATGATAAAAATAAGTAAACATGAGTAATAAAAACATATCACATGCTAGGTAAATTTAATTATGCATATAAATATAAATGTTAATATTATTAGTCATCCTCATCTAAAATATGGGTTGTTACATCCTCCGCTTCTCCCCTTAAGAATCTTCTTCATGGAAGATTTTAGGATGGGTTGCATACATATCAAACTCAAGTTTCCAAGTTGATTATTGAGAACCATGAAGACTCCATAAGGCCTTCACCTTCATAACTAACTTGCTATGTAGCTAACATACCATGTGATCTATAATCTTAATTGGATGTTCAACATAGGAAGCATCAATCTAAACTTACACTTCAGACCAATCTACTACATCACTTTCATCAAGAACATAACGTCGCAACATGGATACATGAAACACATCATGCATGCTAGTGAGTTGTGGTGACAAACTCACTTGATATGCCACATCTCTAATGCACTACAAAATATCAAAGGAATCTATGTAATGAGATGCCAATTTACCTTTCTTCTTGAAGTGCATCAAACCCTTTCATGGACAAATTTGAATGAACACCTTGTCTCTTATTGCAAACTCAAGAGGCCTCCCACGATTTGCATAGCGTACTTAATGATCTTTAGTTGCCTTGAGCCACTATTAATTACTTTTATTTGCTCCATGTTATGAAGGATAATGTCAAAGCTAATCTATTTCCTATCCTCAACTATATCCCAACACAATGGTATTCTACAAGGTTTACCATACAAGACCTCGTATAGAGCTATCTTCAAACTTTATGGATAGTTGTTGTTGTAGGAAAACTCTGCCAATGGTAAAAAACTATTCCAAGAGTCTAAAAACTATAAGGTACATGCTCAAAGCATGTCTTCTAACACCTAGTTAACCCATTCAACCTATTCATCTATTTAAGGATGATATACTGAACTCAAGTTCAACCTATTGCCTAGACTTGTCATAAAAGCTTTCCTAAATTAAGAGGTGATTTTGGCATTGCAATATAACACAATCTTAACAAGAATTCCATGCAATTGAACAATCTCAATGATAAATAATAATGTCAAATCCTTAGCACTAGCAATAGTTTTTGTATCAAGAAAGTGAGTAAACTTTGTTAACAAGTCAACCACTACAAGGATAGCATCCTTACCACCCCTCGTGCAAGGAAATCCAGTAATGAAATCCATACTAATTACTTTCCACTTCCACTCTAGAATTGTGTGAGGGTACAAGTAGCCACCTAGTCATTGATTCTCTAACTGAACTTGTTGATAGGTTAAGCACTTTGCTACAAATTCCCCAACCTACTTCTTCATTCCTAGCTACCAATACAACTTCTTTAGCATTTGGTAAATATTGTCACTACCTAGATCCATTTTAAGCCAACTAAGGTAAGCTTCCTCTAGTAAGCATTTCTGCAAGGCAACGGGTACACATACTTGATCCCTTAAGCTACATGCATCCACTATGACTAAGGAATCATCAAATCCCTTAAGCTACATGCACTAGGGATCATGTTCCTACTCTATACAAATATTGTCTGGCACATCAGATTGGATCATAAGGCTATAGAGTTTACTAGCCACTTGACTTAAGGCATTTGTAACCACATTAATTTTACCTAGCTGATACTAGATGGTAAAGTCAAAATCAACTAATAACTCTACCCATCATCACTACCATAGGTTCAAATACAATTGATTCATTAAATATTGGAGCCCTGTATGATTGATTCAAATGGTCAATTTCTCTCCAAAGAGATAATGATGCCAGACCTTCAAGGCAAACACCACTACTCCCAACTTAAGATCATGGGTGAGATAGTATAACTCATGAAGCTTCAATTGTATTGAGGCATATGCTATCATCTTGTCCTTTTACATAAGGACACATTCATACCCTTCTCCTGATGCCTTTGTACATACATCAAAGGGTTCATCTAGGGTAGGTGTAACCAAGATTAGAGTTAATGTCAATCTACTCTTGAGCTTCATGACAACAAGGATTTCACATAAACCCAATGTCCTTTTGCAATAGCTTCATGACAAGTGAAGCAATGCAAGAGAAGTTCTCAACGAACCTTCAATAATAACCTACCAAGCCAAGAAATCTATGCACCTCTCTAACATCCTTAAGAATAGTCCAATCCATAATGACTAATATCTTAGTAGGATCCATAGCTATTCCAGCCTCTAAGATGACATGACCCAAGAATAGGATCTCACGATGCCAAAATGAACACGTTAAAAGTTGAACATAGAGTTGATGTTCTCCAAGTGTTTGTAAGATAGTTCTTAGATGATGCTCATGCAAGTCATCTAATGCTAAATATACCAATATTTCATTAATGAAAACAATGATAAATTGATCTAAGTATGACCTCATGACACTATTCATGAGATGCATAAACACTACTAGAGCATTGGTGAGTCCAAATGGTAAAACCAAGAACTCATAGTATCCATACCAAGTCCTAAAGGCTGTCTTAGAAATATCACCTTCACTAATGCAAACCTAGTGGTGTCCTAACTTCAAATATATCTTAGCGAGTACTTGAGATTCCCTTAGTTGATCAAATAAATCATCTATGTGAGGCAAGGGATGTTCTTTACCATCACTTGATTTAGTTGTCGATAGTCAATGCATAACCTCATGCTTCCATCCTTCTTTTAAAAAAAGAGGATACAAGCTCTCCAATGAGATACACTTGGATAAATCAAGTCTTTATCTAAGAGTTTTGGAAGTTGGACTCTGAGTTTTTCTAATTCAATAGGTGACATCCTATGCAGAGCTTTGGAGATGGGCTTTATACCAGGTTTGAGATCAATCTCAAATTCTACCTCTCACCTAGAAGCAAACTAAACAATTCTAACTAAAAGATGTCAAGAAATTCATGGGCGACAATGATTTGCTCAATTCGCAACGATGGAGAAATCTCATTGACAGAGACTACAAAGCAAGGATGAGCTTTCCACAATAAGTGATGAAAGTATCTCAATGAATCCATGTCTATCTTAACCTTGTGAGGCTTTGTGTGCAAAATTTCTTGTACACCCTTGTTCGCTACTAAGGATAATGTCTTGCAATAAAAATCCAGACTACCCTAGAAATGCACCAACCAATCCATTCCCAGAATGATCTTTTAGTCTCCTAAACTCATCACATGGAGGTCATAAGGACAAGAAACATCTTGGATTATTAATGAAACAAATCTACATACTTGGTTTATAGCAAGTGTACTACAACCCATAATACTAACAATAAGCCCTTCTTCTAGGGGTTCACATACCAAGCCCACCCTTTTAACTACTAAAGGATCAACAAAAGAAGGACTAGCACTAGGGTCAAAAAGAATCAAAACATCAAGATCTGAGATCATATCTCCTGTCTCCATCATTGTGTTGGCTTATTCCTCCATTAGTTGATTAGTCAAAGCATAAATACAAACTTATGTTCTAGCACCACCAAGTCCCCTGGAGGTTTCCCTCCCTATTGAAAGCCACCATTTTTTGAATTCTTTGGGAAATTAAAACTCTTGTGATCAACTTAGCCACAGTTGTAACAAGTGATCTGCCCTCAATTAGTCTCACACCTCATAGATTTCTATTGAGATTGAGTCCTTCTAGGGTCAATACTGTAGGCACATTTTAGTCCATCAAATTTCCCAAAAGAGAATTAAGCCTTCTTCTAAGAATGATCACAACATGCTACTTCTGTCATTTGGCTACATTCTAGCTCCAATGTAGCAACTCAAGCTTTCTCATGCATCAAATGACATTGAGGGAGGAGATGATTTTTAATTGAAGCACAAAGGCCTTGAATGAATCGCCTAGCCCTTGCTATGTCATCCACATGTATGTGAGAACCATACATGATCAACTCCAAAAACTTGCACTCATACTCACTCACTAACTTGCCACCATAGTAGAGGCTATGAAATTCATCTACTTTAGCCTTCACAAAATATATAGGTGCATGGCGTGGGTTGAACACTCACCAAATTTAGTTCAATGGACATCCTGATCCTCCCAATGATGTGCAAGCTCCTCCGCATCCCACCATCGCTTGGTAGCACCTTTAAATTGAAAGGTGGCCAAATGTTTCTACTATTCTAGAGTGCATCCTAATAGCTTGAAGATCTTGATGAATTCCTTAAGCCAATCCATAGCTATGGTAGGGTCCTCCTCCCCTCTAAATGTTGGTGATCCAAGCTTACAAAGCTATTCCATAAGCTCATTCTCCATTGATGCTTTACTACCACTCCCCCTTGAAACCACCATAGATCTTGGTTGTCCATGTGTTGATGGAGGAATTACTTCATATATCAATTGAAATTAGCTTATCTTATCTCCTAATTTGATATTGGTGTTGGGGTCACATTCTTTTCTTGATGTTCAATTGAAGGCTCTTCCACTTGGTTATCATCAAGTTCAGGCATTGGTGTTGGTTGACTAGGTCCAACATCTATCCTTCTACCTCGACCATGACCTTGCCTAGCATCTACCATCACTACACAAACTACAAAAAATGAAGAAAATTCCAAACCTACTTTTTGATACCAAATTGTAAAACCCTCCTTCCTACCCTTAGGATGAAGAGTGTTACATGGGGAAAAAAAGACAATAAAGGTTGTTCATGATAGAGTTATGAAATCAATTCATTCTAACACAATGAAAGGAAGTATGGTTAAGTCATGACCAAGAGGAATAAGAGATTAAATGACAATATAATGGGAATATTTTATATATTTTATTATTAAGATAAATAAATATATAAGTAATAAAGATTTAAATTAAAAGAAATATTACATCAATGACATTATAACTTTCATAATTATTTCATCTAAAATATCTTACATAAAGAAATATGATAAGTTCTCATTATCACTACATAATTCATAATCTATATAACTCTGCTATAAAAGACCAAGCACATGAATCAAATAAAGATACATCTACTTATGAAAGAGCATATGTTTCATCTTGTATTATGAGCATCTCCTAGATACCACATGTACTCTCCATGCTCTTCCTAGCCCAAAGTACCTATATAATAAACAAAAATATAAACTACTACTAAGTGAGTAACCTTGATACCATCTTTTAGCTAAATCAAGGATAGCTCTCATGGGGGATAGGTAGGACATGGCAACCTACAAAACAATAAATACAAAGCATATCCAAGCATACAACCACTACAACATTTGAGATCATCCATTGCAAATATGTCATAAATCCAATACCATACATAAATTAATGCAAGGATTTCCTAAACACACAATCATCACAAACAAGAAGTATCTAAGAGTCCACAAACATGCCAAAAACCCAATGCCACATAATTATCCATCAAGAATGGGATCAATCCAGCTGACCATCACAATGGTCCAAAATAATCATCCATTCACTCCACCTATCAATCAAGCAAACAAGAAGGCTAGCACACACCATACTTAATGTTAATGTGTATCAAGTTGTCATGAATACTTTCCAATTTCTAACAAAACATAAAATTATCATGTGCATAGATTTATTAGTTTCAATGAATCAAGGTGCTCCCAGCACATCCACACCAAGATTTAAATAAAGGTTCTCCTAGCAAATCCACACCAAGATTCCTAAAAATACCAATGCTAGAAGTATCCCAATAGATACCCACCTCTAGACTTCTAGAGGCATCAAATAAGACCAATAAGCCATGGATCACCCTTTCTTGTTGATAAGACACGATTCGCATAGGCCACGCTGCAATATCGTGTACATGATATCGCGGTGTGCTGTCATATCTATAAATAAGAGGCAGCTCTCCCTTGTTTCATCATCCTAGGCTAGAAGTAGGGAAACTCTGGCAAATTGATCACTCCAGAGATAGAATATTTTCCATGTGCCCATAGTAGGAGTCCTAAAGTGAACAGATCTTTATTCGAGCAACATTGTACCTGAACACAAGTTGTGTACGACAATAAAGACAAACTTCTTGGATAAACCTTGCAGTGCATGGGATAGGATTTTATTTAATGCTATTTATTACTTTTCCTTAGTAATGTAGAATGAGTACGACTTGATTACGAGCATCTAAGGATGTGTACGGATAGTCAAGGAATGGATGCTCATCGCAACGTAGAATGAGTACGACTTGATTACAAGCATCTCAGTGTGACTACTTGGTAACCCAGTGGTGTATCTAGGATCTGTGCTTGGTAATCCCAGTGGTAGTCATGCACCAGGATATGTACGGATAATCAAGGAATTGGCTGCTCATCACACTTAGGCTAGATTAGCTTTCTCAACCCTTTCCTCCTAGTTAAGTGCC
>MNCI01007153.1:289357-339696 GCA_015680685.1 Gnetum montanum
AAGTGTTTGTGCACTAAATAGAACATAGGACATCACTCACATTGTTGGGAGCCTAAAAAAACCTTCAAGTTAATTAATTAAAAGAAAAATTATATAATGGTAGTTAGCACACCGATACATAACAATGTCTTCTTCTCACAAGAGCACATCACCTAGGGATTAATACAAAAGATAGTCGGCAATCAAAAATACATAACCTAAATCAGCCAGTTCCTCAACAATATAAGTTGACATATACTCATCCCGATGAGTATATCCCCAAATTTACTTTTATTCTTCATCAAGATGAATAGATGCGCTGGAGGGATTTGCAAGGTAACATTGTGTTACCCCCAGATCGGGTAGTCCCTAACATGCTTCTCCGTGCTTTGGCACAGATTGGCATGACAGAATTTTATGCTAAATACGTTATAGATGATTTTGACATGAGGGATTACCATCCCATAGCTTTGTAACGTATGAGGGACTCAAGGCAGGAGAGCCAACATACACTATTGAAGGCCAAAGGTCCACACGTCCTTAGCGAAATCAAAGATGTTCCCCCTCCTAATGATGGTGAGGAGGTTGGGTATCAGAACCTATGATCAATGATACATAACCCTGGTTCTAATGCCCATGAACACCAACTGTTCATAGAGGGAACAACAACTCATGATAAGGATGGGCACTTAGATCATCACCACGATCGGGGTCGTAGCAACCGAAGAGAAGGTAGGAAGCATCGTCATGGCAATGGTTCTCCTTCCTCTTCTCCTTCATCTTATCACTCACCCTCTCCTTCCACATCTGGGCGCAACCAGCATGAGCATAATGGAGAGGATAAAAGTAAGAGAAATGAAAAATCTCAATGAGAGAGTCGAGAGAGAGGAAAAGGGCATGAATGAAGGGAAAGTAGAAAACAACACAGACATCACAAGCGTCATGAAAGAGATGATCATGACAAGCCCCTACTTGCAACCCGAAGTATGCTTGACATAACAGAGGCTGTAAGAATTCCCACAAGGCATTTAAAAGATAGTCAGATCAAATGCTTAGACATGAAAAACATTCCACAATTTGAAGGGGGATACAACGTTGATCCACAGCATCCTTTATAGGCATTCCACAATGCTTGCGCCTTGCAGAATATAGAAAATGAGTGGCAAAAACTTAAGTTATTTCCAAGGACACTCATTAACAAAGCAAAGAGTTGGTACTGGTCCTTAGAACCAAAAACCATTAAGAGGTGGAGTACGATGCTAGAACTCTTCAATGATAAGTATCAAACATACTCCTGAGTGTCTAATTTGCGTAAGCAGATCCAAGGCTAGAAACAAGGTACATATGAACCCTTGGATGCTGCCATGGCCCACTACTACACATTGTTACATCGTTGCCCGAGCCATGGATACGCTCAACGAGATCAACTTCGCCACATCGTGGATGGGCTCAGGCATGAAATTAGAAAAACCCTTGGGACTTATGCCCAAGGGAGACTCTCACAACTTAGAGCCCATGAAGTACATAGCTTGTTGGAGCAAGTAGCAAAAGAAGAAGGTGAGCTACACAAAAGGGAAAGTGCGGAAGAATACAACCATGATCCCTCCTTTTGGAAGAAGGGAGTGAAATTTTGTGATGAGGAGGATGAGTCACCACTTGAAGAGTTGGTGAACAAAAAAACCTTGCTGATTCAAAAATTAACAACAGAAGTATCGGCTAAGATGGATCAATTGTGGGATTCCTTAGACTCCAGACTTGAAACTATCCTGAAAATCGTAGAAGAGTCTAAGGAGGAACAAATTAGTGACAAAGATAAGACAAAGTGGAGAAATTTAGGTCTTGCTCATAACAAGAGTAAGGGGAAAATTACTATCTTCAATGAATTTGTGGATTCAAACACAGACAATGACGATGGATGTGAGATCTGCCATTATGATCATCCCAAGGGATGTTGTCCCATCATCTCACATCTACAAGAGTCTGGGGTGTATGCACTTAATCCAAAACTCAACCAACGGCAAACACCCCGAAGGTTACCTTATCCCCAAGGTAACCCAAGGTAGTTCCACCAACCACTAATGTACTACCCAAGTGGAACTCCACCACAACCCATCGGACAGCATCAGCAGTGGCAATACCCATAGTAATGGGGGATGCCACCGCCAACACAATGGTACCCTTACCGAAAACCTGATCCTTATGGATATTATGTGCAGCAGCCGGTTTCTCCAAGTGACTCTATGAGTCACACAACTCCACAACATCACTACCAAGTTCGAAAGTACTTTAGGAGGACTCCTTCTCCTCTGGGAGGCACCCCGCATACTTACCATCCTCCAACTCCATCTACACCTCTTTCACCTATAGTTCCCACAACACCTCCTGCTCCAACAATGTAAGGGGAACTCCCTACTCAACCGCAGCAACATAACGCTGCGAGAGTTGTAAATATTCAACCTACTGCTGGTTCTAACAACTATAAAAAGAGAAGAGCTTTCTTCAGAACCAAAAGCCCAGACAAACTCTTGTAACAACAACCGGTTGAGTCTAAGTACACTCCTCCATCATCTAACACTTCGGAGCACCCTTTAGTCCAATAGAGCTTAACGCATACGGTTATGTTAACGCATATCATAACTGGCTGGATCAAGGTAGGTCACCTTCCCAGGAAACTAACTGACCCTGGGAGTCCCTTAATCTATCTACAAATTGTCGGGAATGCATCACATAAGGCTCTTCTTGACTCAGGTTCCGGAGTTAACCTAATTTCACAAGAGATGTATCAAGCCTGGAACCTACCCCAACTTAATAAGAGCAACATCCAACTTGAGCTGGCCGACCAGTCCATCACCATTTCCTTGGGATTGGTGGAGGACATTGTTACCACTGTGTGTGGTTGGTCCTACCCAGCTGACCTCCTAGTGATAGAAGTTAACAGCAACAAAGAGGACTTTCCAATTATAATGGAAAGGGCATGGCTGAGTATAGCAGATGCATGCCTTAGGATCCACAATCTTTCCTTGGAAATTTTTAAGATAAAAATTTATGGAAAGATTGAGAAGAGGAAAGTTTCATGCATCACATACAGTGATTCATCAAGTGACGACATGGAGGAAATGCCTCCATGTAACAGGTGCGCTCTTGAAATTTTGAAACAAAGATGCTTGTATGTAGCAACCACACAACAAGTAGTAGACACCTCATGGTTGATAGCTACTCGAAAGAGCAAACAAATATGCATGGAACAAACTGAGGAGACAAACCATGCCAATAATGAAGGCATAGACACGTTGGAATATGAGCGTCGCCAACTCCCACCCCTCAACCTAAGATCATCAATTGGGAGGAGTTGGGCACTTCTACGAGATTCCAATAGATGTTCATTATTTCGGATCTCTCCCTTACAATTCAGTCATGGGGGAGGTGGCCACCTATGCTAATCATATGGGACCCTCAGTTCTTTTTAGTTTTTGTTTTACACGTTTTTGTTTTCCACATTTTTGTTTTACAAGTTTTTGTTTTACACATTTTTGTTTTACATGCTTTTGTCTTACACGTTTTTGTTTTACAATTTATTTAACTTTTCTTGTTTTTTTTTTGCAACATCATTATACTTTTCCATTGTGTGTGTGTGTGTGTGTGTGATCCACCCTGTAAGTTTGTCACCCAATAAGTGTTCTACATGATGGTATGAACTATTTTCATGTTGATTGCTAATGTTTGGTTTTTACCTTTAAGTCACAATGTTGATACTAAGGTATGTTTCTTTTGATATGGCAGGCAATGAGTTCACTTCATCCATCCATCCACCAATTTCTATGGTCTCTCTCGGCTTGGAAATGACATTCCCGAAGCCTACGGACTCTTTGAATGTGGGTTTGTTAGGGCATTAAGGGCATGAGCCTGCTTTGGGGAGGACCCACTGACATTCCTATTTGGAGCATTCATTAAATTCTTTCCCTTAACATTTTTCAATTAATTCTATTTTTTTCATTTCCATCTTGACATCCATTTCATCGATGTCATAGTTGTCTTTTTTTTTTATCTATCTTTCTTACTCCTTTTCTTTCTCCATTCTAATGCTACCAGAGGTTCGTGATTAGTCATGGGGGTACGGGGCCCAATCTTTTCAATTTTCTCCTAGCCTCGATTTTTTTCAATTTTTTCCTAACCCCTACACCTTTGGTAGTCATCATTAATACATCCCCAAATCTGCAATTAGCCATACCACAACCTAGCCAATGGACCTACACTAAAGCAAGGTATTAATTACATGATGATTCATTTACCCTTGCTAATATATGATTGTGTTGTGTGTTCAGATGGTGATCATACAACAATGGATTGGATCTAGAGCAAACACTTGGAATGGAGCAGTGCTAGAAGCAGCTATGCAAGGAGCAAGATCGAAGGCGCGCTTATAGATGGACAAAAAAAGGCGCAATCTTGGCATTGGCAGCAGCAACACTTCTTTCTCTCTCTCTCTCTTTTAGCTACCAACTAAGGCCTAATGTCATTGTAATAAGGTGTTCACCCTTGTTGTCATGAACACCAGTTTTGTCAAGTCTTGTAATGATGATCGGTTCACATGTCATCCCATTAGTTCCATTCCCCTCAATAATCCCATACCTTCCCAATATTTTGTAAGGAACTCAAGGATGAGTTTTCATTCAGTCATGGGAGTACGATGAGACACGATTCGCATAGGCCGCTATATCGCGTAGGCGATATCACGGCCATCGCGATATCGCATCCCTCACGATATCGCGTACACGATATCGCGTCTTCCCCTGCGATATCGCATACATGATATCGCGGTGCACCGTCATATCTATAAATAAGAGGCGACTCTCCCTTGTTTCATCATCCTAGGCTAGAAGTAGGGAAACTCTGGTAGATTGATCACTCCAAAGATAGAATATTTTCCATGTGCCCATAGTAGGAGTCCTAAAGTGAACGGATCTTTATTCGAGCAACATTGTACCTGAACACAAGTTGTGTACGACAATAAAGACAAACTTCCTGGATAAACGTTACAGTGCATGGAATAGGATTTTATTTAATGTTATTTATTACTTTCTCTTAGTAATGAGGAATGAGTACGACTTGATTATAAGCATCTAAGGATGTGTACGGATAGTCAAGGAATGGATGCTCATTGCAACGTAGAATGAGTATGACTTGATTACAAGCATCTCAGTGTGAATACTTGGTAACCCAGTGGTGTATCTAGGATCTACGCTTGGTAATCCCAATGGTAGTCATGCATTAGGATGTGTACAGATAATCAAGGAATTGGCTGTTCATCGCACTTAGGCTAGATTAGCTTTCTCAACCCTTTCCTCCTAGTTAAGTGCCTCAGTACAACCACTTCAAGCACGTGCGTTACGTGTGGGATCCCAGCAACGATTAGTGTTTGGTAACCACGGTTGCATTGGTTCAGGGTGCATACAGTAAGTGGGAATGGATGCTGATGCTAGGTAATTTAGACTTAGTTCATTAGTTAGAGTTAGTTAGTTTCTCCAACCCTTCACCTCGATACCATAAGAGATAAAACATAAAAAACCATAAAAATCATATACCTCATACTTACTTAACCATACACCATGAAAACTACAAGTCTGGGAAGACAAAGAATGATTAACCCCAAGTGTTCCATGGGGCGTGTAGGAACTTAGTCTGTGGAGTTCTACTGGATCGTGCATGCTACGCTCGTTTCGTATGGTTGAGTGTAGGGGTACCTTGCCACTCATCACTTGCTATATGAGGCCTATAGTGAGAGCCACATTTGTGCATTGACAATGGGGGTCAATCAAAAAAAATCATCTTCATCCAACTAGCCACACACTCAGTGATAGCTTCATCATCCAACCACACAGCAAACAAACAACCATGCATCATCTAGCCATCTCACAATGGCAAACTAACATTGATGGTGGAGGGACTCAACAACATAAGCCAGAAAATGAACCATCAATCCAACATGTCATCCAAAATCCCAAAATTTGACATGTTCTACAACAATTCCAAGATCAATAATCTGGCATGTTCCAACAAATCCAATGGTCCAAAAATCCAACAAAATCCAATTCAATAGATCCAAATCCTCCAAGAATTTAACACCCAATCATAAGACCAAACTCAACAAATACAAGTCCCAAATGTTCAAGACTCACAATCAACTAAAACTCATACCCCTTCAACAATATACAATGGGTAATATCCAACAACAACTTCAAAAGAGATATAGTAATTCCAAGGATCAAAATCAGAAAATGATACACATCTCGCAAAAACTTCACTAGAATTCAACACCTCAAACAAGCTAACAAGAAAACTAAATAGCCAAAATAAAACATCTATAACTCACAAATCCTAATAAATTTCTTCTTAATTAATGATTCAAATTAAATATAAGATATACATCTAGTTACTATAAAACTATCCATACAATTACATATTCACATCAATAGATATTAGTCCAACATTTTAAGCAATCAGAAACAAATATAGAATGAGTGACTATGAGTAAATCACTAATATCTACATTAATATAGAATCTTTTTCACTACTTCTACTTTGACTGATAGTGCAACATCTAAGGCTAGGTCTCATGAAAATTCTAAGAGAAAATACGCTATAAATAAGAAGTTATTAAGACATGAATCTCTGTATTATATTTCTATGTAATTTCAGAGAGCATAAATGATTGACCCATAACTCTTTCTATAAAGGGTTATTTTTCATGATTCTACTTGGATCTAGTTTCTATTTGAAATATATTTAACATTTAAAAAATTAGGAACTATATCTATAACCAATATTGACATATGATCTCAAATCTACACCCTATAGAAATTGTTGTGATTTTGGATAGCATTGAAAGAATGACCTATAGCACTTCATCTATCACAAATTTCTAATTGAGTCATCCATGAGAATTGTAGATACTTTCATGATGAATCCATTAATAGGTAGATTGAAATCAAATTCAAAGTATATAACGAGATATGATGATTTTACCGAGCACTATACAAATAATCCTAAACCCTCCAAAATGCAAGATTCATAAAAAGTGCATTAAATTAAGAAAAACAACAAATCCACCACTAAAAATCTAGATCTAGAATTTTTTAGAATAGAACATTATAAATCTAATAGATCTACAAAATTTTACATCAATTAAAAACAAAACCTAATCCCAATCTATGCAAAATCCTAGCAAACTAACGCAACCATGAAAACGAGGCCAAGATTACTCACCCAGATGTTACTAGCTTTGATTCCTTGAGTCTTCCATGTGTTCCAACAAACTTCTCACATTCCTTCTAGCCAAAATCCCTCTTACCCAATAGCCAAGAGACCAAAAATTCTTTGGGTTAAGGGAGTGTGCTGTATTTAAAAGCTTCTTCCCTACTCCATCTACCCCCAACCCATGTGACCTATCTACCCTCTTTCATCTATCCCCAAGACCCATATGACTCATCTACCCCCAAGACCCATATGACTCATGTACTTTTTCTCCCCTTTTAATCTAAGCATTAACCAAAGTAAAATTAAGATTTACAATTTACATGAATCAATTACATATCATGCCATCATAGTCATCCAAGCCATACCATACCCATGCCATAGCCTTCATGAGATCCTACCACAACTCATTCACCCAATTAGGGAACATCAATGATAGGTAGAATTCATTAATCATGTATAATGATAAAAATAATTAAACATGAGTGATAAAAATATATCACATGCTAGGAAAATTTAATTATGCTTATAAAGATGAATATTATTATTATTACTCATCCTCATCTAAAATACAGGTTGTTATAAAAAGAATACTAGAAAAGTGGGTATAACACTAAATAATGTCTCACCAAGGTTTTGTAGTGAGATATGTGTAGGAATTTATTTTTTCATAATTCAATAAATTTATAAAAAATGACATTATTTATTTTAATATTACATATTAATTCATAGATGATTTAATAGAAAATAATAGAACTCTAAGAAAGACTATCAAAAACTGGGAACTAAAACTATCTTTCCTATTGCTAGCCAAACTGTGCATCCAAATGTTGTATTTATAGGCTAGCCCAGAGGAGATGATGTTAGATATCTGACATCACTTCCTAGCTCCGACATCGGGTATCCAATATCGGGGCCTAACAAATTCATGACTCATCATACACTCATGACTAAATGAAAACTTATCCTTGAATCAAAAAAAATGAGGAAAAAGTTCTCTATAAAATATTGGAAAGGTATGGGGTTATTCACTAACTTAAACAACAACAAAAATAATTAACTCTTACATGCCGTAGTGGTGTAGTACAAAAATGGGACAAAATATTACAAGATGCAATACTGGGAAGCTCATGTAGTTCCCAAAGGTGGTGGCTACTCCATTGGTTACTTCCCTTTGTCACTAGGCTTGTGAAATTTGTAATGATTAAGCAATGCCTATAAATTTTCTTCTTCCATCCTTGGGTCATGTACCATCTAGGCTGTTGAACCAATGTGTGTTGGCACTGAGATGTCCCAAGGGCATGGTAGTTGCAAGAACATCTAATTAGCCTTCATATACCAAGCCACAAACTATCATCATTTCTCCTCAAAGGCCCTAGCTTTTTCTCTGAGTTCATGATAATCTATTAATCTTGTAGCTAGGTTTGACACAACATCTTTCTGTCCCTAGTAGCTGGCTTTAATCACTTCCAATTCCAAGTTTACTATATGAAGCTTCTACAAAGCATCTTTTCTATCTACAAACTCTTTCTCATATAATTCATAAGTGGTTGCTACTTGTTTCTCTAGTTCATTCCAAGGTTGACCTGCTATTAACATGGCAAGGTTGGCATATTTGAGGCTAGCCAACACCATGTATTCTTTCAAATCTTCAATCTACAAGTCTTTATTCTTTACTTTTGCCTGGTGGACCAAGGCATAGCTATCTTGAATTGGTCGTCACTTAGGATTTTGCAGGGATCTAATGTGGGCTTTACCCATCTAGATCTCTTTTTCATTTATCTACTTATGCATGCCTACTTGGTTGCAAAAGTGTTCCTTCAACTTTTCATACTTCTTTGCCTCATGTTGCCACACACTAATTTCTATTGCTGATTTTTGTCAAATCACATGGACCTCCTCCATTGAGAGGGCTTTGTTTTCTCTAGGCAATTTATTAATGTCTTGGTTGACCCTTGCCAATTTTTCTCTTAACTGGTGGATGCTCTCCTCAAGCATGTTCTTTTGCTTTTCGATTGTGATCAACCTTGAATTCTCAATGGCAAGCTGATTGTTTTCTTTTTATGAAATAATCAATGCCTTCTTGTAAGCATGGAATTATGCATCAACAGCAAAGGCATTCCAAACCACTTTCTCTTTTTCTTATTGTATAGTTTCACTCTCCTCAGTCATCTTGGATAATAGCTCCATCCTGAATTGTTCTAATTGATTAGGCATAACAAATCAAGCAGGGTCCCATCGTTCAGCTCTCAAGGTAGCCAACTATTGTTAATCTTTGTGCTTCTATTTCTACATGTTCTACCCTAACTTTAGCCATGACTAGCTTTCATTTATTGATGATGAGGTCTAACTGTGCTATAGTGACATCACTAGGGATGTCAAACAAGACATTCATCACTTGCCCCATCTACAACAATTGATCCAATACATCCTCATGTACCACATGAGTCATCAAAGTCCTGGCCAGCATCTATGCATCTTTGGTCCCAATAAGACCTACTAGAGGCATAATATGCAAATTAAATGACTCTTTAATATGGTCCATGATTACCTTTTCTACACCTACTGCATCATGATGCTACATTATCACAACTATGGCACCTTCTCTAGTTTCAGGCATCACATGGAAGGACGTGGCATTCCTAGAGATTTTCCTAGACCATTGGGATCCTCCTCTTGATTGTAATAAGATCTTCACCCTTATTGAATTGGCTAAAATAGTGGGCTATACAACATCATCAATTACTCTGAAGAGATTAGATTCATCCTTTCTTTCCCAACTGATGGTTGTAGAAATTTTTTGTAGATGGCTCATTGCGGGCCAAAAATCTTGTGGCAGTGGTAGCGGAGCTGATGTTTCTGGGCACTATTCAAGCTCATATTGTACTTCTGTTTCTAGCTCTACTTCCTTCTCTGGTTCTTACTCTTCATCAAGATCTTTTCTTGGTGCAACAAATCTGAGAAGTTTGGCAAAGGAGGCATTTTGAGCCTTCCTAGGGATATCATTTGTATATCCTAGAATTCCAATGTGTTTGCCTAACCTTCTAATTAGGCAAGGGAATGGGAGTATTGGTTTCCCTACCTTTTTCTCTTAGAACCACTACTAAATTTCAATGAAGTAGAATTGGGGAAGATTAGCTACATATTGACCCATTAGGATAGTACTTCTCCTAGCCACATATGTTGAAATTTAGTTGAGCCCTTTGGTGGGAAACAGGTGGTATCTACTGATCTTGAAGTATGTCCTCTCTTCTAGAGTTAGTTCATTGTATGTTTTATCTTCTTTGTCATATGTCCATTTCAACCACAATTTTTTGGTATCAGGGTCATATTTGGTGGATAGATGGACTACCTTAACCCCTTCATTTGGCAAATTTAGAGCTACTACAATTGCCTTAACTAAGAAAGAGACATTAACTCCACAAATGTTAAGAATGGTGCCCTCATCTTTGTAGTGTCAAAATTGATAGGTCTCACCTAGGTACCACTCACCACTATCTAAAAGAATGGGCCACAAAGGTGATGCCTTAAGTTGCATTTAAACTGCTTCTAGAGCAAACTCCATAAATGGTCTAAAGTTCATCCCCACTATGACCATGGTCAATGTAGACTTTTTTTGAATGGTAGCAAGGCAATCAGTGGGAAACATGTGACATTGTCCCTGCATGGGAGCCAACAGTTCTACAGTCTCTCCTTAGATCGACTATCTAGTAACCGAAGCCTCTTGGTGGATGATAAAAGATTTGGCTTCCTGCTCTTGATGTTTTGCACATTCACCTTGTTGGACCTAGCCACCTTGTGGACACTTAGCTACTCTCTATGAAGGTTCTCCTTATGCACTTCTTTTTGGGGCCATTTGCAATCAAGCACAGATCAAGTGTTACTAAGGTCATATTCTTTATCGTAAAGTAATTTATACCTTACTCATTACCCTAATTCATTAAGTTCTTAGTTTATATAATTGCAAAGTTAGAAAAAATTTTAGGAAAAATCCCCAAAAATTATTTATCATCTTTTACGACCCTTCACAATTGGTTTCTTTTTCCTTATGTGTGGCTTATAATGATGTTTATGATCCCTTAGGTGGAAAATTTAAGGTTTTGGCATTAATATGATTGATTTTTCATGATAACACCTAAAGTTTTTAACACTCTTACCCTTATAATACCTTCTGAGAGATAGCAAATTTTTGTCAATTGGAACAAGTTTTCCATGCAAGCATCCCCCCATGACTAGCTTGAAAACTCTAAGTTAAAATAGGTTCAAATGACATGGAAATCGAAGTGGTAGAGAGTTAAATATCACAAGTGGAAAGTGAATGTGTAGAGCTCTAAGTTGTAAGAGAAAATTTAAATAACTTCCCTAGTAGCAAATGATGAAAATAACATTTGGGGTACTATGGGGGTCATATATATAGGTTTTGATCGACCTTACATCGGGTAGTCGATAGCAGGGTCCATGAATAATCACCAGATGGGGTAGATGAGCATGAAAACTAAAGCTCTATTATTGTTTGGAAGGTTTGAGATTAGGTTCATAATTCTGGATAAATGGAAAATCAATTTAAGGCACCAGAACTATAAGAAGGTGGAGTCATTGATGTGAAAATCTTTAGAAGAAGTAAGAAAAGGGGCATTGAAATTGAGGTTGTGGATGGATCAAGTTATATGAGAAGGGAAACAAAAAAATGTAATGATTGAGTGCTTGGAAGGTGAAGAATGATGTGGTTGTGTTAAATAAGTACAAATCACAAAAGTTACACAAGTGGATCCTCCCCAAAGTAGGCTCTAACCCATGATGTCCTTGTGTGACTACACTTAAAAATCTCTGTAGGCACGAAAGGGGTTGAATGTAATGCATACTTGTGAAACAAAACATACATGTTAACCATAAATTTGAGATAATATCTCTATGTTACACAAAACCACAAGTTATGATCACCTAGACAACAAGATAAGATGGACTGTAGAAAGGATTGCAAAAATTGGGACATGAGGTCTTACCATGGGCAAAATGAAACCTTATGTGTTATTAATGGTTAAATAATCATGAGTCCTTCTTTCCAAGATTCAAACCAAGTCCACACCACATTATAGTGACATCGCATTGTGTCATCATGTTGGCAGACAACCATAAGATTATCATAGTTGTGAGGAGTAACATCACTTGGCATTTTCTCCAAGGAAGGAACTTTTTGATGGCACACATGTTTTTTTTTTTTTTTNATCTACCAACCTTCATGCATGGATACATGTCTTTCCAGTTGGACCCATAGAAGTTTATTCAGTGTCATTTTAGGTTACTCTAACTCCCATTTTTTTTTGTTAAATCTACAAGGATATGGTTGCAACCTCAACAACATGATAGAACATACAGAAGTGGCCAAAGAGAATCCAAAAATTCCCTTGATGTCATACCCTTTACATTCTACCTTGGCTCTACACTCTTCTGCCTAGACACAATGATCATGAAGTTATTTTTAGTCTCATGGTGAAAAAGGATGTCATTATGACCAAAGAAAGAACCTCTTATTAATGGAATGGGTGGATGGATGTTGTGGTCTTAATGTCCAAATAATTAGTCCCCTATGACTTAATAACATAGAGAAAACCACACCTCCATGAGCTACATGATCATTTTATTCACCAATGAGATTACATAACAAAGAAAATGAAAACAACAACTAGAAAAAATTGGAAGAAATAGGAAAAATTGAATCAAGAAATAGGAAAATGACAAAAAAATGTAAAACAAAAAGATGAAAAGCACTTAAGAATCCTAAAGATTAGAATGGGGGGGTGACCCCCACAACTAGACATTTGGCTATGACAAGGATTAATAAGTGGATAAATAGGATTCATGCATGTATGAAACATTGGTAACCATTCATGCCCTAGCCACTGGGTGTCTGTTGGTGGTGTGGTTGCTAGGTAGAAAAATATTTGGTCACACACTTGATTGTTAAATGTATGATGGATTAGGGTATGAGGTGTGTTAATGTTATGGATGTCTAGCCTACAATTTTATCCTTGATCATGATATGGTATGCATGGATTTATTTGTCTTTCCACACTGTTAGATTCATTGTTTGGATTTGGGATAGGAGTAATGATGGATGATGGTCCTTGTGTAAGATCAAAAAATGTTAATTATCAAAAGGAAGGCATTGCACCAAATTGGCATTGTGTTGGTTCAGATGATGTGGTAGATACATGTGTCTTTTGCTTCAACTTATGGCCTTTCCTCTAGAAGGAACGTTTCCTACATTGCAGTTGAGACCCACTGGTGTCAATGTTTTTATGCATATTTGTAGTACAAGTGGCATTCATTTGTTGATATTGGGATGCTAAACCTTCTTGTGTCATTGGCAGTGGCTTGTAATGCAATGGAGTAGGAAGATATCGAGGGTAGGATGGATGGTAAGAGGTGTGAGGTGGTGATCCTTTAGGGGATTTCATGGGTTGATGGTACTCGAGAGATTGGTAGTGGTGATTTAAAGTAGAGGATGTAGAACTAGTTGGAGAAGCAAGGTGTTGAACATAATATCCATGCAGTTTCAATTGGTAGAAAGGATAGGGCTAATTTGATGGTGGCCTCCCCCATGACTATGGTTGTTTCCACTATAGTTGATGACCATGTTAAGGCTAGTAATAAGTCCCCCTAGGATGGTATAATTGGTTGTCGGACTGTATATAATTACCTTGTGGGAGAGGAAATCGTTTGGGCATGTGATTTTCCACAAATGTCGAATTTAAGGCACCTACCCAATACTCTTATAAATGTAACAAAACTGGGCAATGGCCCTTTGGATGGTCATATACGTAAAAGTCACATCCATTATCTTCGTCTGTGGTTAAGTCTATAGCCTCACTTTTGTCAGCCACTTTTCTCGTTTGCTAAAAAGTGTTCTTGGTTGTTTCTTGGTTCTATAACCTTTATTTAGTGTGATTTCCTAGCTTGTTTTGCATGATCCTCTCCTCGACCATCTTAATAAGAGTTGTAACATTTTCATACACCCATTTGGACATACTATTAAACTTTGCTTCAAGTTCATCAATAGACTTCTATGTTAGCAAGGTTTTTTGTAGAATCATCTTATCAAGAATAGTTTCATTCTCCTTATCATAGATCTAGATGCTTTTCTTTTGCAAAGTTGGGTCCCTATTATTTTTCTCAACATTCTTCCATTTGCATATTTCTCCTTCTTCTTTTTCCACATGCTCAATTAGCTTTTGAATCTAATGGGCTTGGAGCTCATATAATTGCCCTGGGGCATACATCCCAAGGGTCTCCCTTGTTTCATTATGAAGTCCCTCTATGATGTGGAAAAGTTACCTTTCCATGAAGAAAGCATGTCCTAGGCATCTATTCAATAATGCATAATATCTATCTAAGGCCATGTCCAAGGATTTGTGTTGTTCTTGCTTCCACTCATGGATTTATCTCCTCAAATTGGGCACCCTCGCATAGGTTTGGTATTTCGCATTGAAAATTTCTAGCATTGTGAACCATCGCCAAATTGAATTTGATCTCAACGATTAAAACCACACTTCAGCTCTATCAATTAGTGTTCTAGGAAAGAGCTTAAGCTTTTGCCATCAATTTTCAATGTTGTAGAAAGAAGAAGCATCATGGAAGGCTTGTAAATGGTGTTGCAGATTTGAATCATAACTTCCTACAAATTTAGGAATATTATTCATGTTAACCTTAGGTAGGTGACTCTTTTTGTGATGCCTGCAAGATATCTTAATGGCCTCTGTGATATGCATTAGGCTCTTAGTGGCCAATAAGGGCTATTGTCATCAAACAGGTTGTGAGGGAAATTTCTATCTCTATTCATTTGATCGTGATGATGCTATTTATGTTCATGGTGATGTCTTTCACTTTTTCCATGGGTTCAATTTCAATTTTTAGTCCAACCCTTTAATGGAGCCTTATCTCCATACCTACATTTATCTTCATCAGAACTAGATGTTGAAAGGGACAAGGAAGATGAGGAATTGAAAGGTTTTCCATAGCTACTATGGTGTTCTTTAGGGTCCTTTGATTTATTGTTTTTGGGTTTTGAGAAGGTCTTAGGCCTTAAGGCCTTCCCTAGTTCAAGACTTACATCATCTCCTCCAGGATTGTCTTCCTTAGGTGAATGTAGTCTTTGAGTGTCATCATGGTGATCATGATCATAAGAAACCCCTGCATAAAGTTGTCAGTCTAATTTTCTTCATCATATATCTTGTTATTTCTCCAATGAATGCATTCACTATACATTACATTGTCACTTCCATGTGAGAGAGACATTGTTGTTGGTTTATGATGTGTGTGAGTTAATATTTTTTGAAAGATATATCATTAATACCTTTATAGCCATCATGTATAATATAACTAATCTATATAACTAGCACCATCCCCGTCAACAATGCCAATGATGAGTAGCAAGGAAGCCCTACACCCAACCATACGAATCACAAGCATTCACACACAATCCGGTCAAATTCTGTGGATGGGACTAGTTGTGGTATCTAGATCATTATGTTCTAATCATAGTTCACTATCTTCCCACATGGACTAGTGGAAGCTTTATCACGTATGGTTTAGTCCAAAGTGAGGTGTATGATGTTGTCTAATTCTACTTGGCTCCTAATGATGATAAATAGATACATTAATTAAGCTAATGAACAATGGAAAACAAGATCTAAACTAGCCTACGTGCTATGAGTATCTACTCTTAATTGTCCGTATATGTCTTGGATTTCATGAGACTACTTCTGGTATTGCTAAGCATATGTCATTAGGTGTGCCAAATAATACACTGTTAGATTACCAAGTACTTGCACTTAAATGTTCATGATTAAGAAGTACGCATTTCGCTTAATAACAAGAATAGTAAATAGCAATAAATGGAAATGTTAACAAAAGAAAATAGTAAATAATTAATAATTAAAAGTAATAATAATCTAAGTGGATGCTGCAATGATGGAAGTAATTTCAATCTTTATTTTTGGTCATGTAACGTGTCCAAGTACATCACACTTGAACAAGGTTGCTATATGATTACAAACATCACATTGCAAGCATGCACTAGGAATAATAAAACTCTAAGAAAGACTATCAAAAACTAATAACTAAGACTATCTTCCCTATTACATGCCAAACCATGCACCCAACTACTATATTTATAGGCTAGCCCAAAAGAGACAATGTCGAATATCTAACATTGCTTCCTAGCTCCGACATCGGATATCTAATATTGGGGCCTATCAAATTCATAACTCATCAATGTAATACAAATTTATTTGATAATTATATGACTGATATATTTTCACATAAGAGTTTCATTGAAAGTTCAAAATGAAATCCAACAATGGTCATGATTTTTTTTATCCAAAGTATGTGTTGGATGCATTCTATCATGGCTATGAATTCTACATCATAAGTTGAAAGGCTTACAAAGGGTAGTTTCTTTGACTTTTAACATATGATATTTTCACCAAAATATAATTTCTCCTTATGTATATTTTTTCTTATTGTGATCTTCTTCCCAATTAAAATTTGAGTATGCTTTCAATTATCCATTCCCTTTAGTATAGTTCATCCTATAATCAAAAGTACTTTTCACATATCTTAACATGAGTAAGAGCTTCTAGATGATATTGTCTTGGTTCTTGCATAAAAATAGAAAAGTAAGATGGGGTAAATTCAAGATTAGGTATGATGGGTAATAAGAATCTAAGTAATCCTATCATACTTCGCTAAAGTGTGGCACCAATCTGATCTTTACTTTCAAGTTTTATATTTTGGAGAAGTGGTGTCTTAGTAGGCTTCTCATTGATTTTATATTTCTTTAGTATGCATATTTTCTTTGATTAATTTTGATCTCCTTATTTTCTTAGTTAAATTGAATGCCCAAGAAATCTTTCAATTCTCCTAGGTATTTCATTTGAAACTCATTTTTCACATTCTAATTTAAATTCTTTTATCAATTTCTCATTTGTGGTTATGAATACTAACTCATATATATATATATGAGAATATGATGATAAAATTCTTCTTATCATGTTTGTAATATATAGTAGGTTCAAACATGCATGATGAATAATTTTTCTTAATTAAAAAATCATTGATTTTGTGGAAATAGGCTCTAGATGCTTGCTTTAATTCATATAAGGCTTTTTCTAGTTTACATATTTTTTTTCTATCCACTTTATAATGTATCTTTTAGATAGGTAAATATAGGCTTCTACATTTATGTATCTATTCAGAAAAGCTAAGTTCACATTCATATAATGTAATTTTAGGTTGTGATGTGTAACAATTAAGAATTTTAGTTTGCTCATTTTAAATCTTACTACTAGCACAAAAATTCATAGTCAATATGTTTTTATTATCTAAAGCATCTTACCACTAAGCTTGTTTTGCATTTAATAATTTCTTCTTTTTCATTAAATTTCATTTTTCATATCCATTTATAATTATGATTATCTTCCCTTTTGGTTTGTCAACCAATTCTCATGTATTGTTTTTTTTATGGCTTCATATTAATTGTCCATAGCTTTCTTTCACTTTTTAGATTTTAAAGCTTCTTCAACATTTGATGGTTCTTGGCTAAGTGCTAAATAGATAATGTTTATAATTGTATTAGATATTGTAGTCCTTTTTAAAAGTTTGAGTCTAGCATTTGATTATGTGAGTGCTCTTTTTAAACCCATGAAGTTATCTTTTTTTGAGGTTAAAACTCCTTTTTTTATTGAAATTCTACAACTTCAAACTTGTATTCTAAAAAAGTGACACCTCTTAATAGGATTATAGTAGTTGTATCTAGTCATCTTTGAGTGATATTTAATTAATATTCATTTCATTTCTTTATTATCAATTTATTTAAAAATTGGTTTAGAAATTTTAATGTAGTAGTAACACCCAAATATTCTTATGTGTTTAATGTTTGGTAAATTATTATAGAAAAGTTCATAAAAGTCTTTGTTACTACTCCCACTAATTTGATTTGTGATCTCATTATCATTGTAATAGTCTAGTAGCTATGTGGTAGTTTAGCATGCTTGCAAATACATCTCATCATGTCTTGTAAATTTTTGTTTTTCCTTTCAATAATACCATTGGATTGATGGTTATACTCATATGTTGTTTCATGAAAAATGTCTTTTATTATTGAAAATTTTTTAAAATTTTTATTGATCAATTCTCCTCCTCTCTCAAACCTTATGACTTTATTGTAAGATTCATAGAGTTTTTCATCAAACTAATAAAGTCTTTAAATTTATTAAAGGCTTCATCCTTTGTCTGAAGATTATAAATCCATGTAAATCTAGTATGGATATATGTCATGACAAGTGATGTGTAGTGGATATTTCTTACATCCAACCATACAAATCACTAGCATGTATGTACAATCTAGTCAAATTTTGTGAACTACATTTACCTAAGTGACCTATATCCTTAGATGGTAAAATACATGATTACTAGTCATTGTTTTTTCAATCATCAGCTGTGTTAAATTGTTTGTATGGTTAAGTGTGATTGAGGTGTAGGATATTTATTTTTATAATTTTTATTATCTTCTTTATCTGTAAAATGATTAAATAAAAGAACATTTGAATATCTAATTTTACTAATTAATTAACTAAACTATCCTAAACATAGAGCATCTATTCCCACTTTCCGTACATATTCTCAACTTATACTAACATTGTTGGATTACCAAGTGTTTACTGCTAGGCATACCAAGTATCCACTGTTGGGATTACCAAGCATCAGTATATTATGTTCAAAGTGATTGTACTTACATTACTTATGAATTCTAATATTAAATGCATAAAGATAAGAAGGTAAATTGCATTCAAACTAAAATGTTGAAAAATAAATGTAAACTAATCCAAGTGTTGTAAGAGATAGAAGAAATCTTGATTTTATTATCATTCATGCAACTATGTCTAGGTACATGTTGCACTTGAATAAAATGTTATATAATCAATTCAATCTACGTTGTGGGCACTTAGAGGAAAAAGTTTACTAAGTTTTAGAAAAAGAAACTACAAGAGTTTGCCAAAGGAATTGACCAAATAGTGTCATAAATGTAGCTGGTATACATACTTATATAGGCAACAACTAGATTAACATTGATGCATATGCATCAACGTATCCTAAGATGAGTCAATGAGGATGCATCAATGGAGCTACGTAGATGGGCATGTGTCAACACAACTACCCTATTGATTCTTCATCATAACCCCATGACTAACTAAAATCTTTTTCTCGAGTGAACAAAAATGAGATAAATTTTCTTACAAAATTTGGGGAAGTATAGAACTAACAGACTCACTAACTCTAATAAATAAAATAAATCTTGAGTGCTAGGTTTTATGAATTATAAAATTGATGCAATATACAATGAAGTAGTAGGTGCTTGTTGAATGGATGAAGATGGGATGAAATCTTCATACCATGCTTGGAGGTGGAGGCTCCTATGGCATGGAGGATCCTTCATTACATCCTAGTGTTTCTAGAGGCTAAGGTTGTTCTACTGCTACTACCAAAAATTAACATGCATCCAAAAGTTCCTTCATCTTTTCTTCTTTGTCTTTTTGGTCTACTTGAGTGGATATTTTTGCTAGCTTTGCCTAGTATTGGGCAATCCAAGTGCTTTGCAATTGATTTGATCTAGTAGGAGATGGTGATGTCTTTTATTTTTATAGTGACATCTCCTTGTGAGTTACTCTAGAAGAGGTAAGTTTCCCTTATGTATCATTTCCCACTATTGGAGAGAATACGTCATAATGGGGATCCTTAAAGTCATGTCCTAACCTCTTCTATTACAAGCTCCAAGAATGATCTAAAATTCATCTCCTAAAGGATGGAGCTCTCAAATTCCTTGGTATGGTTCTTCTTCAAGCAAGCTTCTATGAATGTGACCTCTAGATCAGGTTATGGTCTTAGAACTTCATTCTATCTAGATTACCTTATTTTTGCTGTAGGAATCTAATGGACAGATTTGACCTTAAGCTCCTCATGTAGGAGCCTAGTAGAATGGATAGCTATCTTCTCCTAGGGTTGTTATTGATGTTGTTGATGTTATTAGCCCCATCCATCACATGGCTTCTTTTCTCTGTGCTATGATGGTCCTTCTATGTGTAGTCTTTAATTAGGTACCATCTTCAATCATAAACATAACCCAGGATTAGTTCCTTAGGCATAATTTTTGTTTTCTTTGAATACCTTACTTTGTTTAATCAGGTTACGTTTTATTAGTCAAAAATTTGGATTTTATAGTTGAGTCTTGATTTAGTTATCGCAAGCTTATTATATTATTTTATTATTATTTTATTCATGCTTTAACAAAGGTTGATTATTAATATTAACTCTTGTGATCATGAATTTAACATTATTTTAATATCTTAAAATTTCTATGAAAACCTAGTATTTGATGTCCTTACAACATAAAGCATACCTTTGGTAGCTCAAGGATCAAAGAATAGGTGAAATTGATTAAGAAATATAGAATTTATGGTCCTTTAAAGGCTTTTGAGCTCTAAAAAATGGCCAAAACTCCTCCTGTGTTTGTGAAAAATGGTTAAAAATGAGCTAAGTGTCATGCGTATATATAGGATTTTTGTGTCACATCAACAGGGATGTGTCAACTAAGCTCATTGCATTGACAGGGATCCATCAATGTAGCTATTCACATAATTTTTTTTACTTAGGGATATTGAGAAATTTTGAATGAGTTTGAGATCCAAAAAAAAAAAGGCCAAATGGGAGCCAGCAATCTAAAGAATCATAGAAACAGCACAATTGAAAGTATGTTTCAAGATGTTGAAGCAATTTGAGCATGTGAGATGAGTTATTGAAGGATGTTTCCAATGCCAAAATAGAATAAAAACTCAATGTTTTAAGCTATCAAAATGATCAATTTTGCAATCAATCTACAAGTAGGAAATTGAACTTCAAAAGAGATGCAAGTGGATCCTTCCCAAAGCAGGCTTATGCCTAATATACCCTTGCATAACCTCGTCACAAGGAGTGTATAGGAACCTAGGATGATGAATGGGAGTTTAAGTTAAATTTTGTATCCATATGATGAATTTTCTTAAGATTATGCAAACTATAAAACAAAACTATCAATTCACCATGTCATGAGGCAATGAGGTGAGAGAAAATGAAGTGAGTATATGGTAAACAAAGAACAATAGATTATCAAATGAGATCCTCAATGAAATTTATAATTAAAATGATCTGATACAAATTTGTTTCAAGTCTAGACTAAGTTCATTCTAATTACAGTAACCTAGCATTAACATATTCCTTCTCTTCTATCCTCAATAGCTTATGACAATCACAAAGGACAATCTATCACTCCAAGAAAAGAAGAAAAGAGAAGAACAAAGTAGGTAGGGCCTTAGTTAGAGGGATATCTTTAGGCATGGGTAACATGTTTTTCCAGCATCATAACTAGTGCTTGTAGCCCATGAAATTTTCTAAATATTATGCTTTGAATTTTCATTTGTTTTTTTTTTCTTTTTTCTTTTTTCAGAAATCACACCATGTACAAACATGCTTCTTTTTATGGTTGATAGGAGGAATGATGATATACCAATGAGGAGCCATAGAACTAAAGAAAGAAGTTAAGAAAAGAACACCAAAAATCTTCTTGAGATCATATCCATTTTCATTCCTACTTGGTCCTTTCCTAGTTCATTGGGTAATAAGACCATATGTTACTTTTAGTTTTTATGTGAAAGAACCTTCATGTCTTCATGATGTAGACTCACATGGAATAGATAGAATAAGTGGATGTCATGAACTCATTTCTTAATACCACCAAAAAACTAATAGACTATTAGTAGAGAACATAAACCAAGAACAAAGTTAACCTCTCATTAATCAATCATAACTTTGATAGCCATGTTCAACAAATTTCAAAACTCACAGTAGCCATGGAACAAAATCAAAGATTTCAAAATAAGACTAAATGAAACTAACTAGAAAAACAAAAATAAAAGGGAAATATATAAAATAATTAGTAAAATATTTAAGGAAGTGGAAAACAAATTAAAGAACACTACAAAATAAAAAGAAGAAAAAATATTTTATCCTTGTCAAGATGTTATGATAGATGGATATCTCCCCCATGCCTAACTTGAAAGGAGAAGATTTAGAAAACAAAATGTACTTATTCTTAATCAAAGGTTTTATTGTTGTGGTTGGTTACTTGGGATTCCATGAATGATTTAAGTTGCTAGATGTTAACTAGCATGTATTTTTGAGAGCTTTTTCGGTGGTAAATTACCATAGACCTAGAAGAAAAAGTTGAGTGAATAATGTAACATCCTTGCCATAATGTTTGGAACTTTGGTCATTGAAACACATGCATGGGATTCCAATAGATAACCTTGTCTCCTTGTTTAAATGTAACTTTTCTAATCAGTGTTATGACATTGTTTATTATGTGCCTTGTGCACTTCATTCATCATTAGTGCTACTCGTCAATTTTCACGTAGTTCATTAAGTGTCATGAGTTGCTATTTCTATGCTAGATTAATGTCTAAGTTAAGTTCATATGCAATTACAAGTGTACAGAGTTTAGTCTAAATAGGAAGTTTGGATAACTTTCCATACACTAACTCATATGGAGAGTAGCCTATAGGAAGTTTCCATGTTTAGCAATATGCTCAAAGAACATTGTTGAATTTAGTACTCTAATATTTTCTATATCGACTAATAGTTCATGTTAGAATCCATGTGATTTACCTATTGATAACCTCTACTTAATCATTGGCTTACGGGTTATAGGGTATTATGAATTTATGTTGCATCCCTAAGCATTACATTAACTTACAAAGAGTAAAACCTATGAAATGTGTTCCATTATCATAAATTAGTACTCTAGGCATACGAAACCTATTTACCACCTGTTGTTGAAAAAATCAAGCTACAATGGTAGATGTACAATTAAATATGAGTACAACTTTAGCCCACTTGATACAATAGTTAATGGCAATAACAATGTAGGCATTTCCATTAGGCATGGAAGTGATGGATCTAATGAAGTTAATTTCCAAAAGGTTTAAAGGCTCTAGTGGTTGAATCAACTATTGGGATGCTTTCATTTAGGTTGTTATTCCTCCATCTCATTAACACCTCTTGCATGAATAGGAGAAATGGTGAGCATCCCTAAGGATTGTTGGCCAAAAGTATCTTGCCATCAAGATCTTTGTAGCCATGCTATTTCCTAGATAGTTGCTCCTACACCAACCCTCATGAGTCTCTTAAAGCACTCTCAATTGATCTATATCAAGTATATACCTTCATACCAAGCCATCAATACAAACCTTCTAGAGGTTATCTTCTATTTTCATGTAATGTTTAACCTAGTAAAGAAACTATTGTTTCTTCTTATGATCCTATTCAATAGGAGTCTCCTATGTGAGTAGATATAAGAGGAAGTAATTGTACTATTTGTGACCCTTGGTGTATGAACTTTGCTGGACTTAGCAAAGAGAATTTCATTTGGAAATTGATTCAATAAAGATTCTTCATCATCATTACTATCCTATCTTAACTGAGACAAATGATCTACAACTATATGCTTGGCCTCTTTCCTATCCACCATGGTAAGATTAAACTCTTGTAAGATCATCAACCATCATATAACACAAGCACTTACTACTAGTTTATTCATCAAGAAGAAAATTACACAGTGGTCCATGTGCACAAAAATTGAATATCAAAGCACATTGTACTTAAATTTTTCTAAGGCACACACCACTGTCATGAATTCTTTTTTAGTGATGATATAGTTGAGTTGCACACCCACAATGCTTCTACTTGTATAATAGATATACTATGGGAAATTTTTATCATCCATTTGTGTAAGTGCCACTTCTAAGGCATAGTTAGATGCATCTATCATGATGTGAAATGGTTTAGACTAATCTATGGCACATAGAATTGGAGTCTCTACAAGGTTTTTCTTCAAGTGTTGAAATGCTTATTTGCATTTCTTAGTTCATTCAAGCACTACATCCTTCATCATAACCTCTACTAATAGGTTGGTGATGTTAGAGAAATTTTTAATGAAGCACATGTAGCAACCAGTATGACAAAGAGAGGATTTAACATCTTTGATAGTATGAGGTTGTTTAATTATTCCTTAGATGACTCTTACCTTTCAGTGTCCATATTAACTCTCTTTCTTGAAATCCTATACTCCAATATAATGCATCTTGGACCATCAAATGGCTCTTCTGCTAGTTGAGCCATAGGTTTTTCTTCACGCATCATTTCAGTACCTACTTAAGATGGTCTAATGCATGTTCAAATTTGGTGTCATAGGTAGAAAAGCCATCTATAAAGACTTTCACACCATTTCTAATTTGCTACTAAAACATAAGTAGGACTAGACATTGGAAAGTTACAAGAGTATTAGAGAGGCTAAATGGCATCTTTTTATATGTAAAAATCCCCCAAGTTCTTCTATAAGCTGTCTTGGCCTAGTCTTTTGGCATAATTTAAATTTTGTTGTACCCAACTAGAAAGTTTTCATAATTGTGCCCTAAAATTATGTCCAACACTTGATCTATAAATGGTAACAGAAAATTATCATTAAATGTGACCATGTTCAACAACCTAAAGAATATATAAATCCTCCATTTTCCTTCTTTCTTTGGTACAATAATGAATGAAATTACCCACTCACTATCTACCATAGGATAGATAAATCCTATCTTAAGAAGTTTTCCAACATAGTTTCTTAGAACTTGTTTTAGCTTGGGATTCAACCTTCTTTACAGCTACCTCTTTAGTTTGATGGTAGAGTCTATATAGATCCAATAATGACATATGCATGAATATATTTCAATTAATTCATCATATGAACAAGAAAAGGATATTAGCCATTTTTTTACCACTTTTAGCAAATTTCCTTTTTATTCCTTAGTGAGGTTGGCATTAATGATTACCAACTTATCATTATTAAGAAATATATATTCCAGAGTTGATGGTAAAGATTTGCAAGAGGTACTTGTTTAAAATTATTAGGGATTTCCAACTCACCCTAATCCATTTTTTCTTTTTTGTAGAAGGGTTAGTTTTACATTTGCTCCATTTCATCTATTATATCAATATAAGCACTTGTGAGGAATTCTACTAGTTCCATGTACATTGTTGAACTGAAGCTAACATCTACTAGCAACCATTGGGTATCCTCTTATTTGGGGCTACTATGTATAGGTACCTTTGAACATTTGATGTTTTGGCATACTTCTTACATGCTATGATGGCTGTGCTCTTTACAGCCCATATTTTCTTCATGCAACAGCATCCTACATCACTATACATGATGCATGGAACCCTCTTCTTCTCAACTTTTTCAAAGTCATTTTCCTTGGATATTTCCAAGAAGAAATCTCTAATCACTAGCTTGACATCAATTCTACTTAGTCAAGCCTTTTCCATGATAACTGAGAAGTCCTCCTTACAATTGTCCACGTGGATTACTAGAAAATCCATTGAATAAGATCATCTACAAATGACGGTCATAATAACCTCCATTAATCCAAAGGAAATAATGATGAATTAATCAGCAAGCTCTAATCTGATGTTACATTTCTTTAGTGAAGGCTAGTGCCAAGTTTTATACATTTCTTGGGAGATTGATTTCACCCTAGAACCTGATTCTAGTAAAGGTTTACATGGACCATTTCCTACAATTTGTAAGTAGATTAGAGGATTTCCAAGATTAAATCTTTTTCTAAGAAAGTGTCCTACTTTAATCTAGTCCATAACTACATGAGTTAACATGATAATATGCATATTTTAGGACCTTCTGTTTGAAGGTGACCCGTTGATGATTTCTAAAGTAGTTTGTGATGGATTAGTAGTCATAGATGCCTATGATGAATTGGGTGGACTATTGGATCTAAAAAAACTCCTTTTTGAAGCTTATGCTCAAAACCACTCAAATTGTAATCTAATTATATGTCCATGACCCACGTGGCATTGCATTGTTTAGGTTGCAATGGTATTTCTCCTTACATAAGTGGTGCAGGTGGCAAAGGAGTGAGATTGTGAGGTGTAGAACATTCTAATGAATACTGAGGAGTGTAGGTGAAAGGAGATTTTGTTTGCAAAGTGGTTATTTTAAGATATTCATGGGGATAATAGTAATAGGAAAAAGAAGCATGGCTTGTAGAGCTACTAGGAAATATAGGTTGTTGGACATAATATCTATATAGATCTAGTTGATGGTAAGGATAATGCTACCTTGATGGTGGCATCCCCCATGAGCATGGATTTTGCCATCTATGATAATGACCTTGAGGTTGAAGTAGTGCTCTACTAGGATAATACTATTGTTGGTCGAATCACCGCCAATAATTACCTTATGAATAAGGCAATCTAGTAGGTGGTTACATTTTTACAAATTTTGGATTCAAAACATAAATCCTAGATTTTTGCAGATGTGATAGTATAGCATAACATCCCTTGGGATGTTCATATTGGCAAATGTTACATTCTTCTTCCTCTATTTCATAATATGTAACCTTATCAACTACCACAACCTTATCTTTCTATTGATTATAATCCTTTCTTGTATCCTTTCTTCTTCTTTGTTCTTATGTTGGTTCCCAAGCTCCATTTTATGCTCCACAATCTTTAGAGTGGTTTGGAACTTCTCACCTAAGGAGTTCCACATATTTTCACCTTAGCTAATATCTCTTTTGGATCGGCAAGGTTGTCCTCTATACCACTTCTTCTAGTGGTGCTTCCTCCTAAAGATCATAAAGACATACCTCCCTTTTACCAATGGAGAAGTCTCTATTCTACTCCTTTCCAATTTCTTATTTTTTAAGCTCTTCTTCTTCCTTAGCCACTTAATCAATGAGCCTTTGAATCTAATGGGCCCTTATTTCTAATAGCCTCCCTTGGGCATAAACTACAAGAGTCTCTCTAATATTTTTCTAAGCTCATCTATGTGAAACTATTTTCTCTAAGAGAAATCATGGCCTAAGCATCAATGCAACATAGAGTAATACCTTTCCAAGGCTACATTAAGGATTTATGATGATCTTGTTTCTACCCTTGGATTTGTTTTCTTAAGTTGGACACCATGGAGTATGTTTTATATTTATCATTAAATAGTTCCATCATCATATTCCATCTATGGATAGATTCCAAGTCCAAAGACTAGTACTAACATTCAGCTTCTTTTATGAGTATCCTAGGAAATAGTTTGAACTTCTACCACACATTCTCAATATTTTTCAAGGCACAAGAATTATGGAAGGATTGTAAGTAATGTTATGGATCAACATTATAACCTTCCTCAAACTTAGAAATCTTGTTCATATTAAGCCACATGATTAAACTGTTCCTTTGATGCCTAGTAGGAATATGAACTACCTCTAAAATATCTATTATACTTCTTGTAGTAACTAGTGGCTCATCATAATCATTATATTCATGGTGGCCCTTATCATGACCATGTCTCCTATGATGTGGCCTTGTTAGGACATGAATTGATGCTCCTTGTACTTGGTTTTCTCCATTTTTAAAACTTGGGTAAGCAAATGTGAGTTGATGCGATCTAGAGTTGCTTATAGTTCATGGTCTTAACTTAAAAATTAATTTCCAATAGGTTTTGAACTCTTCATGGGAACAATACCTATCCTATGACCATCAAGAGTCAATTTCTAGAAGAAAAGGGACTAAGAAACAAGTGGAGTTAGCTTTGAATGATGATGGTAACAACATAAGAAGTTAAATTCAAGTTTGACAAGGTACTACATGCTCATGCAACCTACATGAGCTTGCAACATAGAGTTTCTTCCAAATGTAATTCACAAACACTTGCAACTTATTTTGTAATAGAAAATTGAATTCATTGGTGAAAGTTCCTACAACTTACACTTCTATCACAATCATAATAAATCTTTCTACCTAATTGGTCATTCAACTATTAGGATTTGAATACTTGACCATTGGAAATAGTTGACCAAGACTACTAATCATAGTCCCTTGCAATAGTTAATTAACTTGATGATATTTCTTGGGATAGGGAGTTGCAAGCTAGATGCAACTTACACCTAGGTTGCAACTATTAGCTAGAAGTTATTACAACCATCAACCAAAGCCATTTTCATGTTAGATTAAAGTGGAACTATAAGAGAAGACATAGAGACATAAAGAGAGATAAATATATAGATAAATATTTAGAGAACTTGAAGATATAGAATTTAACTTTGTGAATGATATTGTTGTAATGAGATTATTGTATTAAATTTGAATGATAAAATAGTTGTTTCTTTGTTAAGAATGAATTAACGTTAATTTTTCTTCATCCTAATTCTAGAAACTTTACCCTCATGTAGCACATGATCCTCCATTAGATTGATTTCCACATTCTACAGTGTAAGAGCACAGAATAAAGAGTTTAACATTTTGGTGCTATTGTGATAGCTATGAGTAATCGTGATATTTTCTAAATTTAAATTTTTTAATTTATTTTTTTTCATTACTTTAATCATTTATATATATTTGAATTAGTCTTTCAATTTTTGTATGTTACAATTATTACAATTTCAAGATGTTGATTGATGTGCAAATGTTTCTTCTTGATTTTGAAATAGTAATGATTGATGAAGCACTTGTTCATACTCAACAATTCTTACAATAGATTCTGATTTTGTTGTTCTTTTTTTCTTGTCTCTTCTTTATTTGTTATTTCTTTATAGGTTTATGATTTTGATTCATGAGAAAGGTTAAAGATTAGTACATAATATTGTTCCTTCTTCATATATAGCCAAGAAAATGACTAAAAAGTTTTCAATGTCATTAGAAGAATCATCTTCATTGCAAAACTCCAGAGGTCAAGAAAGCCAAAGTTCATTCTAGTACGAAGGACCACCAATTTCATAGGTATATCCTCAAACTCCTAAAAGTATAGGCACTAGAATTAATGTGGTATATAGACTTAATATTCTGATTACTATGACTACTAGCGGAAGTTAATTTTTAACCTTATTTCCTAATGCTACCCAACCCAATTAAGTATCCATGACTATTGATATGTCTACTAAATTTTGATTTTGTACATTGGTTTTAAATTCTAGAAGTTAATTGGGTTCTTCTCCATTAACACAATCAACTTTTTCTTTATCCACACAAATGGCTAGTCCATCTTCTTGTCTTCAATCTATTCCTTCACAAGTTAATGCTATGTACTATGCTAATACCCCTAATAATCCTTCTAATATTTTTTAGTAATAATAATTACACCAACAAAATTTACAAGCCAAATAGTAGACTTTATTGAATGCTTTAACAAAAGCGCCCCAACATACATGACCATTGTTGCCTAATCAACTAATTTCTCATGCTCTTTTTATTCCAACACAAGTACCTATCACCTCATATATTTCTCCTATTGTTTCTCAATCGGGACAACCTGCTATACATATGAATTATCCTAATGTGGCTCAAATTCATCAACTAGTAGCATAACCTACCATTCCTTTTAATCCACAACATGTTCATATCTTCTATAATACAAATGTTCTACCACTAGCACCATATCAAACTATGTTTATGCAACTACGCCAATATTCCTATTCTAATATTCAATCATTGATGCATATTCCTCAAAGTGTCCAACTGATATTCAATGTGCAAACTTCTCAAACACAATCCATGCCTCAACCACAAATTCCACATCAAGGGTTGTACTAAATACCACATCCATTACCTCATAATTTAGGATCCCTAGGCAATTAATTTAATTATTTTTTATAATTTTAGAATCAAGTTCCTTATCAATGAATGTCTAATAAAGTTTCATTAAAAGATTTAATGGAAAGGAAATTAACAGCTATTATCTACCCCATTTGATTACCCACTAGATAGAACATTAAGATTAAAAATTTATTAGCATTTCCTCAATTCTATGATACAAATGATAAAGACCCATATCATCGTATACAAGCATTTAAAACATTGATAGCCACTTGTAGTAATAATATTATAAAACGTACTAAAATGAGTGTATTTCCTCTTACATTTAGAAATGGTGTGTTATCATGGTATAGATCATTAAAAAAATATTCTATTTAGTCTTGGAAAGGTTTTAAGGATGAGTTTTTAAATCAATTCTTATCTTCTGTAAAAATCCATCAATATAAAAAACAACTTTTAGGTTTTCAACAAAAAGAAAATGAAACTTATGAACAAGCCTAGGAGCATTTTCAAGACATCAAGGAAAGAAGCCTTAATTATGGTTTTTTGGAATATAATTTTTTATGATTTTTTCTTGATGGTTTGACACCTGTTACATGGTAGAGTATTGATTTTACTTGTGGTGGTATGATTATGTGAATGACATCGGAAGTAGCATCTGATGCATTAGATCAAATAGTGGATTAGAGAAAAAGTTGGCCTATAAATAAAAAATCCAATATGTTAGAGCATACAATGATAGTAGGTTTGGCAAAATAAACTAAGGAGGTTAATAATAAATTATCATCTCTATATATGTCATCGAATGCTAGTATGTAGGGCCAATCTTTCCAGTATCCACAAGCATTGTAAGCTCGTATGAATAAAGGAATTAATAATACTAACCTACCATAGGCTAAAGGTATGGATTTTTCTTATGCTTGTGTAATTTGTAAGGAGATTTACCACATTGCTTATGATTATCCCGTTTTACTCTTTATTAAAGAATAAGCTAATGTTGTAGGAAGTCAAGGTGGAAAGGGGAGAAGTTCAACTTCACAAGCTAGGGGATGGAATTCTAATCAAACCAAAAATTACTAGTCACACCCTCCATTTTGGTCCAATTATTCAAATTATAATAACAATTTCAAACATTCTTGGAGACCTAATTGAAACCATGAGTTTCAATAGCAAATGTTACAACAAAATGAAAACTTACAACACACTTTGCAGTAACAAAATGATCATATAATTAAGTTCATTCAAGCCTTACATCCTAAGAACACATTACTATCACAATTAGAAAGAATTCTAACTATAAATGAAGACAAGAATTTCATATGATTTCATCATCCAATAGTGACCAATGTAATGTAGTGACTAGAAGCAAAAGAGTTGCTAATCTTCAAACTCCTTTTCAAAGGACTATTGAGAACAAAGAATTGGATGATGAATCTAAAAGAATCTTTGCAAAGAAACTTCCTATGAAGGAAGCACCTAATCCAAAGATTCCTTTGGAGGAAACCATTAGTTCTTCTTCTCTACAAGCACCTTTTCCTCATAGATTAAAATCAAATAAGGTTGATGATAAGCAACTTGAGAAGCTTTTTAATGACATCACCCTACATGTTCCATTATTAATAGTTATTGAAGATACCCTCCACTATGCTAAATACCTTAAGGAACTTTTTTCTATGAAAAATAAAATTAAAATACCCATGCATGTTAGCCGTACTGAAAATATCACAAATATTTTGAAGGCTAGGATGCCTAAAAAGGTAATAGATCCTAGTAGTCCTACAATTGCTTGCATAATTCATAATATGAAATTTCATCATTCCCTAGTGGATCTAGGAGCTAGTGTAAATATTATGTCATTTTAGATTTATCAATCATTGTGTTATGATCATATTAGACTTATCAATATTACCATTTCTTTGGCTAATGGGTATACTATTTATCCAAAAGATATTGCTGAGGATACATTGGTTCATGTAGATAAAGCTTTGTACCCTGTTGATTTCATTGTGTTAGATTATTATACATCTTTATTGAATAATTTTTATCCTTGATTTTAGATAGGTCTATGTTGATAATAATGGATGCAGTTATTTTCGTGAAAACTAGACAAATGCCTTTAACATTTGCAAATATGAATCTTTTAGTCAACTTATATAACCTTAATAACCAATTTCAATTTGATGAGCTTAATATGGTCAATTTTGTGGTAGAAAATATGGTTTCTTCATAATTATGTAATTAGGACGAGGCATATTAGGTATTAACGTTAGAGGAATACAAAGAGGTAACTATGGATGATCAAAGATAGATCATATGAACTTAGGTGGAAGATGCTTTTGATGGTAAGGATTTGTTTAAATTAATGAATTTTTCTTCTATTGTAAGTGGTGAGGAGGTAATTTTAGATTTAAAGGAACTTCCTTCTCACTTGAAATACATTTATGCTAAGAGCAATAAACCCTTGATTCTTAGTTTAGAATTAAATATTTGATGGGATGCCATATTGCATGGGCTACGATATCACGTACATGATATCGCGGTAGTTGCGATATCACATCCCTCGTGATACCGCGTACGCAATATCGCGTCGTCCCCCACGATATCACGGTGCGCCATCATATCTATAAATAAGAGGCGGCTCTCCCTTATTTCATCATCCTAGGTTAGACGGTAGGGAAACTCTGGTAGATTGATCACTCCAAAGATAGAATATTTTCCATGTGCCCGCAATAGGAGTCCTAAAGTGAATGGATCTTTATTCGAGCAGACATTGTACCTAAACACAAGTTTGTGTATGGTAATAAAGACGATCTTCTTGGATAAACCTTACAGTGCATGGAATAGGCTAATTAGGACTTTATTTATTGTTATTTACTGCTTTCCATTTACATGCTTTATTAGGAATTAAATCTTTCTCAACCCTTCCCTCCTAGTTAAGTGCCTCATTACGACCACTTCGAGCATGTGCGTTACACGTGGTGATCCCAGCAACGATTAGCATTTGGTAGCCACGGTTGCATTGGTTCAGGGTGTGTATGGTAAGTGGGAATGAATGCTAATGCTAGGTTAATTTAGACTTAGTTCATTAGTTAGAATTAGTAACTAGTCTTCTCAACCCTTCAACTCAATAGCATAGGAGACAAAAACATAAAAAGATATAAAAATCATATACCTCAGACTTACTTAACCATACACCGTGAAAAATACAAGTAAGTCTAGGAAGACAACGAATAATTAACCTTAAGTGTTCCATGAGGCGTGTAGGCACTTAGTCTGCAGAGTTCGACCGGATCGCGTGTGCTACACTCGTATTCATATGGTTGAGTGTAGGGGTACCTTGCCACTCATCAATATTGATCAAGAATAGAGATTGATATATTTTTTAACAAACTCTCTTAAATATTTGCTTGGTCACCTTTGGATCTTAACCAAGGGATTTCTCCATCCATCGTTTAGCATCATATCCATTTAGAGGTTGAGGCCGTACCACAATAGCAACCATGTAGGAGGCTAAACCCAACTTTGAAACAAGCAATAAAAGATAAACTTTTGAAATTTTTTTGAGCAGGTATTATTTATTTGATTTCTAATTCTGAATGGGTTAGCCCTATTATGGTTGTGCTCAAAAATTCTAGTAAGTGACGTGTTTGTAGTGATTTTCATGAATTAAATAAATGGACAAGCAAGGATCACTTTCCACTTTCATATTTACATTAGGTTTTAGACAAGCTTCAAGGGCATGAACTTTATTCTTTTCTTAATGATTTTAAAAATTAGAATTAGATTTCAATTGCCCCAAAAAACTAACATAAAACAATTTTTACTATACCATGGGGGAATTTTGAATTTTGACATATGCCCTTTGGCTTGTGTAATGCTCCTATCACATTTTAAAGGGCTATGACATCAATTTTTTAAGATATGATTGAGTCATTTCATAAGGTTTTCATGGATGATTTTTCAGTCTACAATGATTCATTCTCTGATTCCTTACATCATCTTGAATATCTCATGTAGGTGTATTGATAAGGCTCTTAGATTATCTTAGAAAAAGTGTCATTTCATGGTCTCTTCTAGTGTTTTGTTAGGCCACATTGTGAGTAAGAAGAGAATTTTAGTACATCCTTAAAAAATAAAGGGTATTTCCCATCTTACTCCTTCCATTAATGTGAAAGGTTTATTTGCATTTCTGGAGCATGCTGGTTTTTATCTACAATTCATCAAATACTTTTCATTGATTACTCAACCATTGGTTAAATTGTTACAAAAAGACATTATTTTGAAGTGGATTGAAGATTTTCAAACTACATTTGAAACATTAAAATCAAAGCTTTCTTCAGCACTAATATTACAGGGACCTAATTGAAGTAAATATTTTGAACTTATGATAGATGCCTCGGATTTTGAAATTGGTGCTATATTGGATTAGCGTAAAGATAATGTTCCATATGTTATTTATTATATTTCTAACACATTAACTCCTACTCAAATTAATTATACTAATACTGATAAAGAGATTTTAGTAGTTGTATATAGTTTAGATAAATTTTGATATTATTTAATTGGTTTTCGTACTATACTATTTACTGATCATGTTGCTATTAAATATTTTCATGATAAATGAACTGAAAGTTCAAGATTAATTCATTGGTGTCCTTTGATGCAAGAATTTGATTTGATGATTCATGATAAGAAGGGATCTAAAAATTTAGTGGTAGATCATTTGTCTAGATTGGAGCATAATGTAGATTTTGAGACATCTCACACCTTTAATGGTTCATTTTTAGATGAGTAGTTATTTGCTTGTTGGGCTAGGGCTATTATTCCTAAGGTTCTAGATCCTTGGTATTCATATATTGCTAATTATTTAGCTATATGCAAACTACCAAAGTCTTGGACTAAAGGATAGAAACAGGCCTTCATCATTAAGGCACAGTGATTCATTTGGGAAGATCCATTCATGTATAAAATTTGCAAAGATCAAATCATTCAATGATGTCTACCAAAACAAGTACAACAAGAGGTAATTGCTTTCAAGCATGATGGAGTGTGTGGAGGTTATTTTGTAGGTAAGAAAACTTTATACAAAATCCTCTATGTTGGTTTTTATTAGCCTACTTTGTTTAAAGATACTTATGCACATTATAAGAGACGTGAACAATGCCAATGAATGGGAGGACTCATAAGATGGCAAGACATGTCATTGTTACCTATCTTGATGGAGTGTGAGCCCTTCGATTGTTGGGGCATTGATTTCATGGACCCTTTTCCTTCAAGAAACTCTTGTAAGTATATTTTAGTTTCCATTGATTATGTCACCAAATAGATTTTGGTGAAAGAAAATAGGCATGATGATGCAAAAACAATAGTTAGGTTCTTGAGAGAAGACTTAATTACATGCTTTGGGTACCCACAAATCCTAATTAGCAATCAAGGCACATATTTTGTTAATGATATAATGGGAAAATTGCTACACAAAATAGAAATTACACATCGTATTACTATTGCCTATCACCCTCAATTAATTGGTTTAGTTGGAAGTATGAATAAGGAAATCAAAAATATTTTGTAGAAAGTTGTAGGAAAGAATAGAAAAAATTAGTCTTATCATTTACCTGATGCATTGTGGACTATTAGTACATGATATAAGTCATCTCTTGGCTTTACCCCATATGAACGAGTATTTGGTAAGCAATTCCTTATTACTTCTTTGATACAAAACAAGTCCTTTCGAATGCAATGTCAATAGGAAATAAAATTGGACTTATGTATTTCTACCTATTTATTTACTTTAAACCATTTAGAGTATGCATGTTCTAGATAAGCAATGTTTATATAAGAAACAAATGAAGATGTGGCATGATAAGAAGATTATGAGGAATTTATTCTTAGAAGGTGATTTAGTATTATTATTTACTATGAGGCTTAATAATTTTTTTGGGAAATTAGTATCAAAATGGGAGGGACCTTTCAAAGTTATTAAGATCTTAGGTAATGGCACTATTGACATTTGTAGGCCTGGTAGTTTTGAGTCCTTACATGTGAATGGTCAACAACGTAAACATTATTTTGGATAATAGTCCTCCTTTGATAGTGAGATGATTACCTTAATTGATGCTTCTTCTTAGTAAGATGAATTTAATCTAATCATGGACCAATTTTGAATGGGTTCTTATGAGATTATCTAACCTTCATGCTTATTATTGTGACAAGTTAATAGCTTTGTTATTATGTGCGTTATCTTTCTATAAGTATTAGATGATAGGTACTATGAGCCATACATTATATTTTTATTAATACTTATGCATGGTAGTGGTTATTGTTGTTATCAAGTCATTGGTAGTGTCTATGGAAACATATCTTTCATGGTATTTAGGCTTCAATGAGTTAAATTGATGGAGGTTCTACTTGTTCTGTGGCATGATTTTTTGGGAACTTTTGTCTTTGAAACATTTTTAAAAATTCTATATTTTACTATAAATAGAGCAAAGGTTGGATGGTGGGATTTTGTCCCATGAATAGAGTTTGTTAGCTTTTCAATTAGAAAGTGAGTAAATTCTCTTAGTTTGTACTAGGCATATTGTTAGCTCAATATGTTATTTCATGACAAACTTGAGGCTCTAGCTTTTCCTTAATTGGGGACATGGAATAAGAGATGTTATGAGATATCAAACATGAACCATGGGGATACCCATGGGGAATGACTTGCATAGGGATTGAACTTGTACTAAGAGCAAAGTTTTAGTTGTTTATAGACTATATTCTAATGGTAATGCAACAAGTAATCATAATCTATTATAGGTGTATAGATTGGAGAATGCCTTTTAATAGACATCTTGTCCCATTGCAACCATGGAACTATATATGAGCAAAGTTTCTATTGTTTATGGACCATGTTTTGATTGTAATGCAACAATTCCATAATCACTAAAACTATTATTTTGCAAAAAAAATAAGAAAAAATAATTATTTGGTAATAAAGTGTTTTGGATGCTAAGCTCTCTCTTATTCATGGCCATAGAATAAGGTTATTATGTTGATGCATAAAGAATCTCCATCACCAATAACTACTTTTAGTACGGATTGACTATGTATTTTTGAGAGGTATAGTGGCATAAGACATGGATAAGTTGGTAAATAATGATTCATGGATGTTCAAATATGACAATGTCATGTACTTGTATTATTCTTTAAAAAGTAAATTTGCTTAAGTTTTCATCCAATCTCTTAATATTTATGCACTATCACCTTAGTTATTCTTTTGTCATAAAGGTTTTCCTCATGGTTATTTCTTTCTTTTTCCTTTACTCTGTTTTCTATTTTCTTTTCCTCAATATTTGTTGAAGAATTATCTTAGACTAGGAAGTGCAAGAAGGGTATGACTCACAATCACTCAAAGTCACTGTGAGCCTAATTATGAGCTGCAATCATCTTGGAGTTCACCCTATTGAAGTTTGGCACCTACAACAAACTGCAACTCGCAATTTACCACATTTTGGAATTTATGTTTCTAGCTTTTGGATAGTGTGGACACCTACAACTCGTAGTGCACCACACTGTAATGTTAATTTCTTAGATTATAAAACAATATGCCTAGGTGTGATCCTGAGTTTGGTAGATGCAATGGGATGCAACCTGTAGTTGATCATAGCTCCAAAATTTATTAAAATTTTTCTTTATTGTGTTGTAATGGATTGTGACTTATAGTCAATTCCATCCTGATTAAAAAACACAAAAAATAAAAGTATGTTCCACAAAACAAAAAAGTCATTTTTCCTCGTAGAGTACTGTAGAACACATCCAAGAGTTGGAGCGAGCTTCCATCATGCGCATAACTACCAAATCTGATCTCCAAGCCTTCTTCCCTTTGCAAATTGCCTAAGGTAGGCCTCAAATCTCTTATTTTGATGCATTTTTCTTCTTATACTTCTTGTTGCATGCTCTAGTGAGAAAAATTAGGGCATCAGTATTGATTTTGGAGAATATTATATGTTTTACTAATGAACTCTAGGTTTTTTATGTCTTTCTGTCCATTCTAATGCTTTTTATGTAGTGTTCCAAGCATTTTCTGTGACTTTGAATTCCATATAGAACTAGATTTTTTATGTTTACTTTTAAACTATTAGAAGCTTCTTATTCTTGCCTAATCCAAAGTTAAAAACTAAGATAATGATATCTCCTATAGTAAGATAATGTTAGGGTTTGTGCATAAGCATTGATAATTGGAATTTTATTAAGAGGGAGCATCATGTTTTATTGTAGCTATCCTAGTTTGTGAATAGTTCACTATCAATTTGGACTTTCTCTAAGCTACAACTAAAAAATAATAAATTCACTTTGAGGATTACTTAATAGTATGATATTCAATGTTCTATTCTTTGTGCACAACATTTATGCTATAGTAGTGAATCCACAGTCAGTTATTAAATAGATTCCTTATTATGTAATTCAAGATTTTTCTTCTACCTTGAATAGTTATTTTCCATCTCTTCACTAGGCATGTACATTAAGGACAACGTAGATCTTGTTAGGGGCACCAACATTGTTGAGATTTGAGAATTACTAATGTACATTTTTACAATCATTTTTGTACTTTCTATAATTTGTTTGCATTATGTTATTTGTAATTTTGATATTATGTTTTTTTATTGCATTCTATTTCATGTTTTCTTTTATGCATTATATTATCATTATATGTGTACTGATGTTTCCTATAGCAAGGAACTTCTCGCGTGTCCCAGCACAAGAGGAGGCATAATCAAGGACAATCTTCAGCAACTATAGATCCAATAACATGGAGATGTACTCAAGAGGAGGAGTACGAATGCACTCATAGGGAGTGCATGGAGCATTTGGAGCATAAGTATTGGGAGGTGAAGTTTCCTACGATGCCATTGAGGGTACCTAGGAACTTCAAGTCTCTTATGGAACTAGTGAATTCACCAATTACAACTTCTTTGATAGTGCATAACTTGGAGTTTATCTTGACAAGAGACAAGGTTTTCTATGAGTAGGAGGCTTCATAGTTCTACCTAATATTCCAGAGGATCTTACCAATGTCATGAACTTTTTAGTTAACACCATGTTCTATGACATTAGTGAGGCCTTCATTGCTAAGGTCCTTGGGATGCAGGTGGGACCTAACAGATACCACTTTGTAGCAACATCATCAAAGAGGAAGACTCAGTTAGCTAAACTCTTCCCTGAGGTAGTGATGGATGAGACAACAAGGCCCTACAAGAACCTTTTGTTTGAAAGGAGGGTTCTTATAAGGACAACACAAATTCCCACAAGAACAATCACCAGTGAAATTGCTAGACTTCAATGTGCACTTAAAGTTGCTAAGTTTAGATCTTTTACTAGTATTTCAAAGGCAAAGTTGCATGAATGCAACATGAATTATGTGCAAGATGGTATATGTGTAGTTCTATTCACTTCAGATTCTACTGATAGTCATGCTAGAGATATAATGGTGGTTGACGGCATACTTTACAATCAATCCATGGAGAGATTTATGCCAAATTATGATGCAAGAGTAGAACTTGCACCAAGGGATGTTGTAACAAGAAGAATTAATGATCAATTAAAGATATGAAATGTAAAATATGTATTGTAAGACATAAGACACAAACCAAAAGATGAAATATTGTCCCATTTTTCAAATATAGCTACAAAATGCTTGAAGTATGGACTTGACATAATAAGTAGCCCAAGACCTATCGTACCTGCTGCTCACTACATTATGGAGGTATTAAAGATGAAACATATGTAAAATGACTTTATGTAGCTAGTGAAGTAGCATGTACAAGACTACATGGAGCAAATAGACTTGTTAGTAATTCTCTACTTGGAGGGCTTATATTTGCATACAAAGTAGTTGAATTATCAATGGAATACAAGCTCACATCAAATACTAGAATTAAAGCTACCTTTTTTAAGCTTGTTTATTGAAAGTCTCACCATCATACTTGACCATGTTAAGCATAAATTATGTCCATCCCATAGAAGGATTTACTATTATCATAGATGTGTCAAAAAATGATGAGCTCATGCCAATGATAAAGTCTTTAAAACATCAAGGAAAAAAATGAAAAGATTTATAGGTTAATTATTTAACATCCTATATAAACAATGCATTTGTCAACTATAGCTTTTAATTTCTATGGTGGTTATAACTAACTTCCATTAACTTCTATGGTGGTTATAATTGATTCTCATTAATTTCTATGGTGGTTATAAATAACTCCCATAGTGGTTATAACACACTTTAATTTCACATGATGTTTGTAACTACCAAGAAGCCATTATAAAAATATTTGGAGGGGTGATTTTCTAATTGCTCTTATAACTCTATTTCGCACAATTCTAGACTTCTATTTGGTTGCCATGTANGACTTCTATTTGGTTGCCATGTAAGAGCTTACAGTGTCCTTTTAAAAGCATCTTGAGCAATGTAATAGCAATGTCTTTATGAAATTACCTATTTGAGTCTAGGGGATCTAGAAAATATTTAATATTTTGAGTTGACTTAAAATAGCTTCAATTTTAAAGTTTTTCCTTGATGTTCGATCTTGAAATTGTTAAATCTTTTCTAATACCTCTATCGTTTGCAATTCTTAACAACTATTAACTAGCCAAATAATAGCTTGTATTTTGTCTATTACAAAACATTTTGGTAGTTTAATAGGAGTGTCTTTTATGAAATTACTTTAAGATCAAAGGGTTTGGACAATTTATAACACTTTAGGTTGAATTGGAATAGCTTTATTTTGAAGTGTTTCCTCATGTTCAATTTATCTTACTTAAATGTTTGAGATTCCACAAAAATCTACTTTCTCTCTTCTTTTCTTTTAAAATCCATTGAATCTTGCTCTATTTCTATGTTTCTTGCGAATCTTTCTCTCTAAGGAAAACTAGGAGTAGATTTTTATAGAATTGTGCTAAAGCATTTTGGTGAAAATTTATTTGTTTCAAGTAACATACTACAAGGATTTTATAGACTAATTGCCTTAACAAAATAGGAGCCTTTAATAACTCACAGTATTTAACAAGGTTAGCTGGATTTCTAAATTAATAGCCAGTTACAGTTTAATTTACAAACCCAATCATGTCAACAATCATAATAGCAAATACACATTTATGCTTAATTCGCTCTATTACCACTGAGTTTATTTGGAGGTATATAGGCCTTGGTGTTTCTAGAGAATAGCAAACACCTAAACTCAAGTTTGAAGGAATACCTTCATTTCTTGTGATTCCAGTCACAAGACTGAGGAAAACATTGGTAGTTCCAAATGATCGCCAACACTACCCTTCCCATCAAGGATATTGTCACATGGAGTAAGGATCAACTCTCAAATTTAAGACATATCTTCTATACCGAGCAACTATCCAAGACATTGTATGAGGAGGTTTAGTGGATTGCTAATCCATGTGTTCCTAGAGGTGGGGGTAGGGCTACTTGGGAGATCAACTATGCTAACATAGTAGCCATAGTAGTAGCAGGGTATGGTGGGTCCTAACCAGGCTTTGGTGGGAGTTGAGGCTTAGCTCATGGCCCAATTGAACACCTTGCAAGAAATTCTCATTACACATTGTAATGAGATGAAGGTACATCTCCATGCCCACTACGATTGACTTGAGAAGAGGCAATACTAGTTGGCCTCCAATGCGGAGATCCTAGGATATCATTTATTTTCTAGGATGAGGGAGATAGACCATACAGTTAGTCACCAAGAGGTTGGTGAATTGGTGGACCCACAGTTTGCACCCATGGGATCCCTAATCACTGACGTAGATTAGGCTAGACCATCTAATCCAATAGACTAGGTGGATGATGAGGTGATAGAAGAGGATTTCATGAATAAGGAGGCATGTGATGATGCACCTCAACCTCCTCCTTCAATAGATGCTCCTACACCCCCTTCAAGATAAGGCTTAGCTCCTCCAGCTTGAGCATTTTCTTCTACACTTCTTCTTTCACTTCTCTTTTTGTATATGTTTTGAGATGTTATCATAGAGGACATTGATTCCATTACGTGCTTTCTCACTTATTGTATTTTCATTAATTCACATGCATTCTTCCACTCTCTTTTAATAGGAAAATAAAGATCTAGTTGGAGGTTATGTTAGGACATGAATTGATGCTCCTTGCACTTGGTTTTCTCCATTTTTTAGATTTGGGTAGGCAGTTATGAGCTCATGTGACCCACAACCACCTACAATTCATGGTCTTAACTCAAAACTTGATTTTCAATAAGTTTCAAATTCTTCACGAGAATAATGCCTATTCTATGATCATTGAGGGTTAATTTCTAGAAGACAAAGAACTAAGGAACAAGTAAAGTTGGATTCAAATAGTGATGGGAATAGCAAAGGAAGTTAAATTTAAGTTTGACAAGGTACTGCATGCTCATGTGACTTGCATGGGCCCGTAGCATAGAGTTTCTTCTAGATGTGGTTTGTAACTACTCTTAACTTATTTTGTAACAAAAAATTAAATCCATTAATACAAGTCCCTATGACTTGCACCCCTATCATAGTCATAATGAATATTTTGACCTAATTAATCACTAAACTATTAGGATTTGAATACTCAACCATTGGGAATAGTTGACTATGACTATTGATTGTAGTCCCTCACAGTAGTTGATTCACTTGATGATTCTTCTTCAAGCAAGAAGCTGTAACCTAGATGTGACCCGCACTTAGGTTGTAACCGTTAGTTGGAAGTTATTGCAACCATAAACCAAAGCCATTTTGCACTAGATTGAAGAGTAACTATAAGAGGAAACACAAAGACATACAAAGAGATAGATATATAGATAGATATTTATAAAACTTAAAGAATGATATTATTATAATTAGATTATTATATTAAATCTAAATGATAAGATAGTCATTTCTTTGTTAAGAGTGAATTAATATTAAGTGTTCTTCACCATAATTCTGGCAACTTTACCCTCACATGACTCACAGTCTTTTGTTTAATTGATTCCCACATTCTACATTATAAGAACACAAAACAAAGAACCTAACAAGCCTATTATATCTTCTTTTTTGATGATGATCCTCCTCTTCTTACTGTGGTTTATGCATTTTCCACTCATCTTTATGATGAAATCTTCTATCATCTCTACCTTAGCCTCTATCATTTCTACTTTGGTGTTGATTATATTCCCTCCTCTTAGAGTTTGACAATGAGGATGATGGTAAAGGTAGAGAACTATAAAAGTGGTTCCAACATGCTCTTCTTCTTTGGTCTCTTCGTTGTTATCTTGGTAAACGGCTGGAAGATCTTAGCCTTGAGGTTTTCATAGTTATGAAACTAGTTCTTCCTTTACCTTGGTTACTTTCCAAGGTTGAATGCAACCATTGATGAGTCGTGTCATTCTCATCAAAGAGAGAAGGACTTTGATGTTGAGATTGTCATGATGAAAATTTTGGGTCCTCCTTCTATGATTGTGAAAATAGTGAGATTGTGACCTTTTTGTCCTTGGAGGCTTCATGGAATGCCTCCATGCATTTATCTTTTTTGAGTTGGGCCTCTATTGGTTGATAATATCTAGAGGTGCTCCTTCACTTAGTAATTTATGGTTGTTGGTTAAAGCTCCAACTTCATAAGAGATACCATGAACATTGAAGGAATAAAATGATCAAGAGGCAACATAACATTACCTTCTCCAAGTTTCTCCAATGTAGTTGTTCATCCTTATGGAGGATGTAAGTAAAGTATAGATAATAAGAATCTGGATGTGCATAGACAACCTTTAATTATTAAGGTATCTCATCAGCATTTCTTCTAACTTTGTCATGTTGCTAGTTAGAGTCATTAGCAAGTGGTGAATTATTCTTGTGAGAAGAAGACATATTAGTTTACACTTATATAGTATGTCTTAATAAAATATTAGTATTATTTTTCTTAAAGATCATGCATTATATATTTTTACAAGGACTTTGTATGGTTTCACTATTTGAAAATACTTAGCACACATAACTAAAATGAAGTTCCCCAACAATGGCACTAATAATGAGCAACAAGTATTTCTTACGCCCAACCATACAAATCACTAACATGTACACATGACTTGGTGAAACTCTATGGACTATGTTTACCTAAGATGCCTATATCCTTAGATGGTGAAAGACATGGTTACTAGTTGTTGTCTTTCCAATCATCACTTGTGTTAACCTATTTGTATGATTAAGTGTGATTGAGGCATAGGATATTTATTTTTATAATTTTTATTATTTTCTTTGTCTATAAAATGATTAAATAAAAGAAGGTTTGAATATTTAATTTCATTGATTAATTAACTAAACTATCCTAAACCTAGAACATCCATTCCCACTTTCCATACACATCTTGAATGTATACCAACACTACTGGATTACCAAGTGTTTACTGTTGGGCATACTAAGTATCTACTATTGGGATTATCAAGCGTTAGTATATTATGCTCAAAGTGGCCATACTCATATTACTTATGAATTGTAATATTAAATAATTAAACACAAGAAGGTAAATTGCTTTCAAAGTAAAATGTTGAAAAATAAACTTAAACTAATCCAAGTGCTACAATGGATAGAAGAAATCTTGTTTTTATCATCATTCATGCAACTGTGTCTAGGTATATATTGCACTTGACTAAAATATCGCACAATCAATTTAATCTATGTTGTAGGCACTCAAAGGGACAAGTTTACTAAGCTTTACAAAAAGAAACTATAAGAGTCTAGCTAAGGAATATACTAAATGGTCAATAAATGTAGTTGGTTTGTACACTTATATAGGCATCAAATGGATTAGCATCAATGCACATGTGTCAAGGCATCTTGAGAGGTGTTGATGGGGCTACCTCAATGGGCATACATTGATGTAGCTACCTTATTGATGCTTCATCAACAAGGAAGTAGTTTGCTCCTCTCATAGAAGTTATAGGCATAGGTCCCATAAGATCCATGTGAAAGAGTTATAGAGGTTTCCTTTTTCTTTGCATTGTATTCATGTGTAAGCATTTGTTTGTTTGCTTGAAATTATTTGAGAAGTAATTTTGTCATATTTGTTTTTTGATTTCATCATTTAAACAATGGATTCTTTACCATCATTGATGAGATTTACTTTCAAGTCACAATAATCATAATCTATATAGTATATTTGGTTGTTGTAGGCTTTTGATTTTGATGATGTCTTCTCCATTGGATTTTGTGATTATGCATCATTCTTTTTTAAAGTTCACATAAATGTCTTTCATAGCCATTTGTCCAATTGAAAGCAAAGGATTTGAAAGATTTGGAACATAAAATACTTTAGTAATTTCTATGACTTTGTTATTGGATAATCTTACAATACAATCTTCTACTCCTATGTTGAGAAATTTTTCATCAACAATCTTAATGCTGCCAATTTTATTAGGCTTATAATTGATAAGATGGGATTTATAGGGCATCATGTGATTTGAGCATTCACTATCTATAATCTAAGAATTTTGTTTAATTATAGTGTTAGAATTGAAAGCTCTATAATTACCTTGATTGTTTTCTTATATTGATGTTAAAGCTTCCTCTTGGTTTTTGTTTTGTAGCTGAAGTGCATCAAAGCTAATTTTAGCCCAATAAGTTTCTATGGTGTCCTCTCCTTCTACAAAACTTACAAAATGGAATTGAGTTATTTGATTATGTGTTACTTTGACCTTGGTTGCTCCATCTTCCTCTTATGAAACCTCTACCCCTTATGTTTCTTGTTAGAGTTCTTGTCATGTCTTGATTTTTTTAAAAACTTTTATCTTGAAATTTTTTTCTAGTAAACCTTTCTTTTCCTCTATTAAATCGACCTCTTCCTCTACTAATGGGAAAAGCTTGATCTTTCTCAAATTTTTCTATTCTCAAGGTCTCTAGGCTTCTAATTTGTGATACTAAATTTTCAATTGTGAATTGTTTTGATTCTTTGTTCTAGAAAAAATTCATCATCATGTTTTGATATCTATGATCACTATATATTACCATTAGAACTTTTTGGACCATGTGGTGATGTGCAAAGGCACATCCAAACTCATCAATGTATTTAATACATTCATATATTCTTATGAAGAAATCTTTAATGTGTTCCTCCTCCTTTATTTTCAGTTTGTCAAATTGTATTTTGTATAGAATCTCTTTAGTGTCTTGATTTTTTAAGTTTCCAAGCTAGTTTAAACATAACCTTTTCTATACTTGTTTGAAGATCTTTAGAGAGCATAGTATTCCTACTGTAGTTTTTGATACATTGAAAATGATGATCATTTTTGTAAGAGATTTTTTTTTTCATTTTTCTATTTCTAGTAATTCATTCATTAAGGAATTGTCTTCAACATTATCATCTTTACTTGAAATACTTTTGAGAAAAGTTTCTTCTAGTTTAATTTCCTTCCAACATCATTTACTTTAGGGAGGCCTTTCATCATGTCTTTTTAAAGAATGAAGTCCTGGATCCCATTGAAAATGATAGGACATTTTGCAATTTCCTTGTTGTAACTCATGGTTATACTAGCTCTAATATTAGTGTTGATTGAGTATTACTTTTTTTCAAAGCTAGATGAATTGATTTGAAGTAGAAATGAAATGGTTGGTATTAAGGACCTTTGAACTTATTAGTAAGAAGATTTTGAAATTGAATGTAATTAACTTGATTATGACATTTGCTAATCTTATATTAGATTGATGAAGATGATGATGATTGTTGATGATCTTAATAAATAATAGATTAGATTATTGATTGTTGATAATTGATGAAAGAATCTTGATGATGGAATGATGAATGCTAAATTTGTTTAAATGTTAGATTGTGATAATATGAAAAGAAAGAGCAAGAAGAAAGCTAGAAAAGCATGTAACCAATCTTTATTATCAAAATTTTGAGTACTTACAACATGGTATGACCTTGAAATTTATAACAAAAGATTGAGGCCATAATAGGGAGTAATGAAAAGTTATTCTCAATGATAAAAATGAATAAATGATGAAACAAAAATGAATTAAGACCAAATATAAATACATCCATCCATCAATTTATAAAATGAAACCAATAGCCCCCCTCATAGCTATTGATTGCATTTCATACTAATGTCAATATAAATTACATATAAAAAATAATGAATTCAAATACCTAGGATCTCTTATATAAATGGGCAGAAAGATTAATAATGATATGATAAATATAATTGAAGTAATATGAATGAAATGACAAGAGTTTAGTGGTATGGTTTATAATAAAAAGATTCTTACTAGATTGAAGGAAACATTCTATAGAACTATTATTAGATCTATGATCTTATGTGGTTGGTAGTTGACAATAAAACTATGTGAAATCTTAGGGATGAGCTTTCTTTCAGATTTTTTAAATGCTAACGTATTCTTTAGGTGCAATGGATAGTAGTCACAAGGCCTAGTTATTGTAGAAAATAAGCAAGGGCTTACTAGGGTATTCTCTAGAAATGGCGTGCACCATCAGCACCTAGATGTTGTGAAAACTAGATAAGGGTTTCGATATCAAGGATGGGTTTGGATAAAGGAGTAAGTTTAGTAGTAAAAATTTCTGATGATAATCTAAAACATTACTACTCCATCATTATTATTTTAGAAACACCACCAAAAGAAAGATAGAAAAAGACACACAAATAAAGATTGAGATGATATGAAGAAATTGCAAATAGATAATAATATAGCTCTTCTTAGTGAATAGCTAAAGAGATCTCATGTAGTTAACCCTATTTTGTTGGGACATGGCTATCATGATGATGATAATGATCATAATTGGCATTAGACCTCAAAAAATATCATGATCATCATCATCCTAGCCTTGTCCCAACAAAGTGGAATTAACTACATGAGTTCTTTTTGGTCATTTGCCTAGATCAAGAGTTATGTCTTTGAGTGCTCTAACATGTGCAAAATCTAAAAAAGAACTCATCCATTAGATTTGGCAAGGTTTTATAGTTGGCTGCCAACTTGATGCTAAAAGTATATATATTAAAAATAAAAATTCAAAAAACTCCAAATCATCAAAAAGCAAAGGCCTAATAGTACAATTTTGGGAATGCCCTTTTAGGTTTTCATTGTTACAACCAATCTTGAAAACCCTAGTGCTATATAGTAGAATCAAACCTATAACCTAGGGTTAACAAGCCAAGACCTATACCACTAGGCTAACACCGCATTGTTAATAGTAAGATTCTTGATTTGGAAACTCTAAATTATAGATTTAATTCTGAGCTATGAAGTTTTGATTTGACTATATGTTTTGAGGTAAATATTGTAAAAAATAAAAATAAATAAATAAATAAACCAAATTTAAACCTCAACCTCCTCAAAAGAATATATTTTAATTTACTTATGAATGGCAACTTCTTTATTGTCAAAGGTAATGACACCTAAAGATTGCGTATAATACGCCCCTATAACAGGATGGTGGCTGCAAAAGAATACCATTGCTTAATATTAAACCTGGTAACAAGCTTTGAAATACAACGAGACGATTAGAGTTCTTTTCATGATGCTTAAATCTCTATCTTCACAAATTCTGGGCTCGATCAGCATTTTAAAATACAAGCGAGGCATACTAACAATGCTGGTGAAGTGTTACCGAAATGGACATGCGCTTTTGGAAAACGGAATTAAATAAATCAAAATCCAGTGAATGGACGTTTTTAAATGTTGGAATTTAGTTGGTGAACGATTTTGAGAAACAGCCGAAGAAATAGCCCAGTCTAGTGCTTACAGGAAAAAATCGCCTCTAACAATTTAAGGCGGAACACCGAAATCGTTTTGAAGCTGCATCAATATGGAGATTTTAGCAGCAATTTTTAGTTTGATACTTGTATTTTCTTTGCTTCCTTTGTATCTCTGGCGTCGCCATCAGGTTTCTCGCATTCACAATTCACCGCGTGACATCGATCAGGTATTCTGTTTTCACGAAATTTCATTTTCTTTGGCTTCACAAGGCCTTATCGACTTTGATTGCAAAAAAATATTTTGGTGTATTGGGCATCTAACATAGGGCAATCTCTGATCCTGCTGCTAATTTTAATTTTTTGCAATATACTTCGCGGATAATCTGTTTAAGTTGATTGCTCTGGACAATATTGTGCTTTATTTTATTTTATTTTTTAAGATAAAGCTAATAAACATGAATATTTGGAAAATTAAAAAAACAAAATGCAGAATTAAGTGTTTTTAAAAGAATTGGAAAGATACGATCAGGATACCCGGAATGGATATAGTACACATTTAACGTTGTAAGATTTAAAATGATAGTATTTGGAGTCACTGGATTTATGGGTAGCAGACTAGGATTGCAAATTGCTAATCTACTAATGGAATGGAGACTGATTGAGAAACCTAAGATGTTTGTTAGATCATAGACTATTTTAGCTATTGTTGTGCTTAAAACCCAGAACTGAAAAATAAATTCACTCCTGCAGTTGTTGACAATATACAAACATGAAATGAAAGATAAAGATGTACGTGGAAAAACCTCTCAATGTGAAGGGAAACAATCATAGAAAAGTAGGAAGATTGTCTTCTTCTTGAGAAGCGAATTTCTTGCTACATCTATTATCTTTCTTCCTCTCCTTTAAATAGCCTTCAGCCCTATAATTTTAGACATTCAATCAGTAGATTACATCAGCCAAGTCTGACAGTTAAGGATAATGATCAGTATAACTGAATATGAGTGACTGACAATTCATTAGTTACATCTCATCAATCGTACTGACTTAAATACTGCAAAAAAAATAACCATTTACAAATTTCTTGATTAAAGATTAAGGAGAGAGAGAATGAAGGAATAGATTTTACCTCACTATCACAACAGCTATATATCTATAATATGGTTGAGAGATTTTTTTTCCCCTTACTAAAAACATATTAAATGTTAGGATAGAATCTAAAAAATTTATGTATTCTATAGGATGAAAAATTTAGGAAATATTATTTAGTATTACATTATTACCCTTGATTGGTAGTTGGCCTCTTGCTAAAACTAAACAATAATTAATATATGTTTTTCCTTGCCTAAAGGAGGCCTAAAAAATAAAGGCTAAGCACAAGCTTGACTTATATTATGAAATGAAATATTGGAATTTGGGAATGATGGCCAAGATTGGTACCAACACGTTCTAATTTTATTTGACCTACACTTATTGTTTCTTTCTTTCTTGTTGTATTTTTTTGAGGAAATAGTCGGGATTGCATTATTGAAAAAATATAGTACAAGAAATTACAAATAGCGGGTCCTCAACAATGGCCCATGTGGGGTGGGGTAACACCCCAAAATCAACATGCCAAACTCCACATCAGTTTGGCCATAGCCACTTTAAGCCAAAAAGAACGAGTGG
>MNCI01007153.1:358900-374350 GCA_015680685.1 Gnetum montanum
CCCCCCCCCCCCCCCCCCCCCCGTCCCGGTCTTCTTCGTTGTTCGGGCTTGTCCACTGGGTGGGGGTGCACCCCCTCCCCCGTTGTTGCCCAGGGTTGGCTCCAAGGTCAGTGTTTGTTTTTGTTCTGTCATGGGAGCTATTTTGATTAATTTGGGGATCCTCCCCTCTCATGGAGGGGCCATTCCTGATGGCCCACCACTTGTAATCTCTTGTACCATATTTTGTGTTTCTCAGTAATATAATCCCGACTACTTTCTCAATATATATATATATAACTTCAAAATATAAATTTCTAAATATATTAATATAACAACACTGCATTAAGCATGAATGTTAACAAAAATTCATTGTTTATACTTCTATATACATTACAAAAAGTTTCAAATATAAGGTACATTATAGGTTGTTTCTTTGTGCTACACTATAGTATTTGGTATTCACTGTCAACTAAAACTAGTGTTTCACATGTTTCCGGGACATCATGACATGGAGACAGGGACACATCCTGGAATGTGTTTGGGATTTGGATGGTTTTTTAGGGATGTTATGGTGTTGCAATAGGAATGTAAGGAGGAATAGTTTTCACTAAGATATTCAATTTCTAGGTTATTGAAGATTATGGAATGTTTTTTTTAATCTTGAGGTATTTTGAAAATTTGAATTGCAATATGGACAGAAAACTATTTTGTAAGTATTTCAGAATAAAGCAAGGGGTTGTAGCTAAAACCTTAGTTACATTTTAGACACCCTTGGTATACTGGACAACTTGCCTACGTCTGAAAATATTTGGGGATGTGTCCCTGTCCTTGAAACATCCCAAATGTGAAATTTTTCAAGGGGACATGTTCATGCATAACACTAACTAAAACAAATGATCTGAAGAATGTCTGAAATCAGTTGCTAAAGTGATTCAAAATGAGTCAAAGAATGCATTGTTGAGCTCCCCAAGAATTTGTTGTGCTCTAAATGCACTTCTCCTTGCAGAAGAATGTGCACTCAAAGTGTCAAAAACTTAACTACTGATGACACCTATCCAAAATGTTCTATGCCTATTTTTCTACTTTTATAGTCGTATTGAGTCTTAAGGTTTGTTATTTGGATGTTGTTTTAATGTTTACATAAATATTTAATGTTAAAAAGTGTTAACTTCTAATTAGTGTTTTAAAAGTTTTATTTTTTAAAAAATTTATATTATTTTTTAAACTAATAATTTTGACATTTTAGAATTGTCCAAAATCATGATTCTGAACTAGATCATAATCTGGAATTGTGATATTTCATCCTGAATCATAATTCTAAACTGGATTGCAATCTAGATCACACTTGTTTAGATTGCCCGAATCATGAGCCTAATCCAATCTTCATGAATATGGTTTCACCATTTTGTGAACTTGCTTAGGATTGAAATAAAAAATGTGCTTTTGAATTTTCATTTGTTGAGCCATAAATCTCTCTTATGAAAGCATCCTTTACCTTGGGGTGATAGCATTACTTGTTTAGAACATTTATTCAATGTGAATTCAGAAGGATTATGAGTGTAGGTTATATACAGGCAAATAGCTTTAGGTTCTAAGGGCATATTTTTTGCTTCAAGGAGCATAATATGATATTATATTTGTCTCCACTTTGATTTCTCATAACAAGGAAAGCTTTTAAGTTTCTTTTATTTGTTGCTAATATTAATTTGCTAAACCATAACCCCATACAACACACCCATAAAGAATAGTTGGTTGAACACTAGTATAATAGAGCTTCTTCCAAACGTTCCAACCTAGAATAGATTCCTTCTTACATATGCTTTTCATGTAACGTTTTTATACCACTCATGATATTTTGAGCAATGCATTGGTCCCATTTGTAATTGTAGGAGAATTCTAAGCAAAGATATTTATGAAAGGAGGTTATGTCTACTTGTTGATTTTCTATAGTGAAATTGTATGCTTTATTATGTGTTATAAACCATGATTTTAGTTTTCTTTACATAAACTTTTATCCCAAAATATTGACAAAAGTTCTCAAGAGTACTCAGCATTTGTTGCAACCCTTTCATTGACTTTGAAATTTGAATAACATTATCAGCATAAAACAAGACTTTGATAGGACTATTTCTGATTGTAGTTACATATTAAGCCAATACTTTATGTATGCACTCCTAAACTTCATCAATGAAGAGTCCAAATGAAGTAGGACAAAGAAGACATTTTTGTCTTACACTAATAAAACTATAAAATAAAATACTTTTTACGCATTTGTTAAGTTTTTGAATGGCTGATAACAATATTATGGGAACTCCTAAGTCATTGAATTGCCTCTACAACCTACTTGAATTGACTGGATCATATGTGATAAAAAGTCTACAGAGTAAATAAATGTTTTTTTGGATGGAACTTTTGCTCTATCAATAAGATATTTTAGAGAAATGAGGTGGTTTGTGGTAGAATGCTGTCACCAAAATCCTGCATGGGAAATTGCACATATCTTAATTCTTTCAACCTAGCTTCCTAGCATAGATTCTAGAATGGTGCCTGAAAGTGCAACAAAAATATTGTTTATTATAATAATTTTGACCATGTTTATTGTCTTTTTTAAAGAGCATAACTACCTTATTAATGCACCATTTCTTTTTTAACTCAACTGCATAGCTAAATTTAACTTCTTGTAGATAATATTCCATATTAGTGGTCCTTCCCGTTTGAATATTTCTCCATACAAGTTTGCATTAACAACTTTATCAAAATTCATCATGTATGTATGTATTTCTTGCATTGTGTGATCAGAAGAAATGAATAGTGTATTATCATGCTATAAAACTTGTTCATGTTCAGTGTTGTGAAATAAGACCTGATAGAAATTTTTAGTATCTTTGAGAGAGAAAGCATAGCCTATTTTATTCTTGCTTTAGATTAAATGCACAAAACACTTGGGATCTTTCTTTGTTATTTGCAATAAACTAGTTTATCTTTGTCTAACTAGTTGCCTTTTTAGCCCAAATTAGATCTTTCTATGACATGATAGTCTCTAGTGACTTCTAAGAGGATCTTTCTTTATCATTTACAATAAACTATTGTCTTTGTTTGACAATTGCCTCCTTTTAGCCCAAATTAGATTTTTGTATGATGTGATACTCTCTAGTGACTTTCGAGTCTTTAGCAAAATTTTAACTGTCTTTGACTCTTCATTGAATCATTGTTGATTGCAAGCATTTTCTCCTTCAGAAACATTGAGAGCTGCTATAAGGAAAGTTATTGTAAGATTCACCTTGGATTCCAAATCTTCTGAATTTCATTATAAAAATCTTGTTTCATTTTTATTCTGAACTATCTTGGTGGACTAAATAGTATTACTCTGAAATAATGCTCTATTTGTTGAATATTATTTGCAATAAATTAGTTTGCCTTTGTCTCACAAATTGATTCTTTTTAGCACAAAATAGATTTTTGTATGGCATAATAGTCTCTAGTGACTTCTAAGTCTTTATCAAAAGTCTAATTGTCTTTCACATTTTATTGGATTATTTTTTATTGTTTGCATTTTGTTCTTTGAAAACATTGAGAGTTGTAAATAAAGTTTTTGGTAAGATTCGCACTGGTTTCCAAATCTTCTGAAATTCATTTAAAAATTTTGCTTCATTTTGGATATTATTGTGCTGATTAAATTGTTTGATAAGCTCATTAATGCTAGTTCTAGCCTAGGATTTATCTCAGCAATATTTTTATTTTTTGGAATGCTGTTGTCTTTAATGAGTAATCCGATTATTACGTTCAGTATATATAGTTATCATGCTCACAGTTTTATAATGTTCCTCTGGCGTATAATAACTACTTTGATTTTGATGTTTTTATTAAATCTTTTACATTGTCCATTGACATACTATTTGTCTAAAGAAATATTTGCCCATTTTTATTGTATTATTTATAATTTTTAAGTTACTATATCCTTTTGTACTCTCAGAGACACAAGATGATGGTGAAGAAGAAGATGCATCTGGCTCTGGATCTCATGTTTCTAAGGCTTTTAAGAAGAAAGAAATGAAAAGACAGGAAAAGGAAGCTCGAAGACAGGTGTACATTTTTTTACCGGTTCTTTTATTATGTAAATGAAATTGACATATTTACAAAGCATATAATTAAACAAATTTTAAAAATAAACTGACATGAGTTCTTTTGGTTTAAGGCAGAAGAAGGAATGCGAGAAATGCGAAAAATGAAACAAGATCGTTATGATGAAATGCGTCGTCGAAAGGATGAGGAACGTGAAGCTGAAGAGCGCAAGCAGGTACTCAATGAGGCCTTTATTTTTGTATTGGAACGCAAAACTTTTTGACTGTATGTACCCCAGAACATGTAGCCGACATGATTCTTTGGTAGACTGCAAGTTGAACATAAAGGTGCCTCTCGTGTGATTTGAAACTAGAACCTCTTGCCTGCATAATACTTGTCTGACAACAACGAGGTGTTTATTTTTAACTGCAAGAGTATTTTTCACTTTGACCCATAGTCCTTATTTGTTTTTCTTTGGATACCAAACTACCTGGAGTATTTGTAGTTTATCGTTTTTGAAAGACACAATTAAACTTTGTATACACTGGACAATGTTGGATTGGGGGGAAGCCCACTGCTTTGTTAATCATTATTTTTATGTTGTTACGAAGGAAGAAGAAGCAAGAACTCGTAAAGCTAAAGAAGAGGAAGCTGCCAATGCAGAATTTGAGAAATGGAAAGATGCTTTCTCTGTAGAAACAGAAGGAACTACAGTGGAAGATACTGAGGATGGTGGCCAAGGATTACTTTCAGATTTTGTAGAGTATATCAAGGTAAGCTTGTAAATTTTCTTCCATGCAATGCACAGTACATCATTATCTTTGTGCAGATGGCTAAGGAGCATTGTGGCAAAACAAAACTATTTCATGTTAAATTATTATTTTTTTAAAAAATATTATTGATATTGTATTAAGTGGAGAACTTTTGGGGCCATCATTTATAATGATGGTAAGGTGCTTGTTTCTAAAGTTGTAAGGCCCAGTCACTTGAAAAATGTTAGGCTTTCACGCATTTTCTAGTGCTTTTGGGACCTTGTTTAGCAGAATAAGCATTGATCCTGTGGATGATGACCCTAGTAAATGCAGAGTTGATTCTACTTGCCTGTTATATTTTGTCTTATCTCTAATTATCATAGTTTAAAGTTTTATAAAAAAATGGCAGTAGTTTCGAGTTATTTACTGTTGATTTGATTTCTTATGTTTCTGCATTTTGTTTGACATTTAACATTTTACCAACGGTTGCAGAAGCAAAAGTGTGTCCCACTTGAAGATCTTGCTGCCGAGTTCAACCTACGAACCCAGGTTTTTTTGCGTTTATGTTTCTTTCTTACTATCTAAAATATATGTTTGAGTGTGAAAATGTTGTTTGATGAAGACATTTTAAAACCAACTATGATTCAGGTTTGTCTCTAGAGAAATATGTCCTTTGAACACCTTTAATTTTCCTATTTTTCAAGTCATTACAGCTAGTGCTGTTTGCAGAAAAATTCCAACATCACGTGTTTTAAATATCTTCCTGGGAACTGTTACATATTTAAATCATTGTTCAGGTGGGCTGGTTGAAACCAGCCATAAAGTATCATTCCCTTACCTAAATTGTCGGCCCAAGTTCACCGTGATGAGGATGCATGTTTTGAATGGTTTCTGCCTGACTTGTTAAAAAAAAAAAGCCAAAGAAAGAAAAGAAAAAAGACATTGTTTCATGGCTTTTTGACCTAGCACATGGTACAAACTCTACTGATTAAGATTTTCATCTGTTAATTAGTGAGAATGGAGAGTGCATGTTCCTAGTAAAGATAGTAACAGTCGATTAGAGAAGCGGAAGGACATGCTGTGTGGATGGTGTGCAGATATTAAGGACAAGTGATTGATTAATGACAATTTTCCGAGGAGACAAAAAGTCTGTCAGTTCACTGTTAGGTGGAAGGAATATTTTTTAGATAATATATGAGATAGATTTCTAGAGCAAATGAATGAATGCCGATCTAGCTTACGTCTGGTTTGAAACATACAATTTTTTTATCAGGACACTAAAATTCTAGAAAGTCATTACAATGAATTTTTAATAATTTCCTGTTATAATGCTCTCCTGTTTGCTTCCTTCATTCAAGTGGATAGTATATTTCTTTCTAATGGTTTTGGTATAAGAGTTTATATTTTGAGCCAAATTATTTTTAAGAGTATTTTGATTTTGTCTATGCAGGAATGTATCAATCGCATTTTGGCCCTTGAAAAAATGGGTATCATTTTGATGCATAGGTCATTTAAATAGATTTTTATTTTATTTCATTTCTCTTATGATGAGTACACTGTTATTACTGGTTCTCTCAGGTCGCCTCTCTGGTGTAATGGATGAACGGGGTAAATACATATACATATCTCTAGAAGAAATGAAAGCTGTTGCTGAATATATTAAGAGGCAAGGAAGGGTCAGTATTTCACATTTGGCAAGCAAGTCAAATGAATTTATTAAGCTGGAATCAAGCATCAGTATAGAAAGCCATTGAATGCTTTCATATAAAGATTTGAAGTCAAGGAAATTCGGTGTCTTGGTATTTCAACTGTGAATAACTCTGGAATTAACAACTGCCGTCTTCTTTCAAAAAATATGAATTACTTTTACGCTAGTGGTATTTGCGATGCTTGGGCATTACTGTCCGACTCTGGCGGTGTATATTGTTCCTGAAAATTGAATAGTCAAATTCAAGATTAACTGTACCATTGTAGGAAAAGAATAAAAATAAATGTAAAATAGGGTATATCAAATTAGTCAAGCCTTTCGTTTTTTTGCAATTCTCAACGTAGTTGTAAAGGTGTGTTGTTGGAAGGTCACGGTAATGGTAAGAAATTAAGTCAAATACGGAATAAGGTCAGGGAATGTTGATTCTAAAATAAGGACATTAATTTGTCTTGTTGCAGTCACACATGCTTCGCGTTGGAAACAGTTCATGATTTACTTCTAAATTTTTGAAAATTTTGTTAGCCAGTATTTTAACAATCAAAATTTTAATTTCGAGAAATCTTCTTTAAGAAAAGAGTTGCCTAACAACCATGTTTGATTTCAGCCATTTTAAAGCTTTTGGTACGTTAGAATATATTTCATTGAGGATGCCAAACAAACCATTGGAAGAGGTTTATAGGTACAAGGTGGTTGGTAAACGATGTCTCCAATCGTGATTAAATAGGGAAGAAATCTAATAATAATGAAATTTCAACCAAGCAATACATCAAATTGATTTTTAGGAAGAAGAGAAACTTTGCACAAAAGTGTTAGCGGGAAATTTTTAGAATTAGTCTTTTTAAGCAATCATACCTTATTTCTGAAGATTTAAAGTAAAAGAAGCATCATTATGCATAGGTTCAATGTTTATTTTGTGAAGGTAGGGTTTTGGGAGGGGTGGTAGATCAGTGAAAACCTAACCTCTTTCAAATGGCTATGCTTATGCTTGAACCCATGTTTTACAACTTGAAGAAGAAGTACTCTACGATTCCTTCAAGTGGTGGTCTCTTATCAAGATTTAAAGTACTTTACAAAAATAATTTCTATATGGTGAATTGAATAGCTTGCTACATGAACATAGATGTTTTATCGATATGGTGGAGTGAGCTAAACGGTTGAAAAATATTAGCTTTTGAAAATTGGTAAATTGTATGATGAATTATAAAATGGGAATAATTAGTTTAGATAAAGGCTTGGAAATTCATTAATGAATTGCTTCAAAATGGTTTGAACACATAATAGATGATTTACAAAGTTATGTAATATTTTAAATTAAACTCTAAATAAGTATATATTCTTATTTGCAAAATTGCTAAGTGCTAGGAAGCTAGTAGAACATGTATGTGTACATGTGTTTGTGAGCTTTTGCAAACATGATTTTTTTGGTTGAGGATCTTTACAATCAACTATAACATGATTGTCAATGTTAGTATTGATCTTTGAGTTAATATTGTTCTTATCAGTAAAAACATGGCTTATGAGATATTGTTTGAACTAATTAATACTTTCCATAATAAAAGGAAAAATAGTCTCAAAAGCTTTTGTTTCCTTTGGTTTCTTTATTGACATCTAAATATTCTTATTGTTGATATTAACGTGATTTTTCATATCTTCAAATCATTTTTTCTTGTCTTCAACTTCAACGTGTGGAGGATAGCTCCTATTTATTTTGCTCGTCCTTATTTGATTCAATTGAATGTATGGTTAGCTATCACTATTTCATTGATTGATTTCTAGATGTCCATATTGAAATGGGTAAATAAGTTGTACATATCTTGAAAAGAGTCTGGCTTCACCCCATGCTTCACCCACGATATGGGTTGATTGATTTTACAAATGTTGCCTTGAATTTATACTACTTTTTTTAGTGGGAGGAAAGGGGCCTAACTAACTTGTTAAAATTAGTTGGAATGGTGTTTAAATGGTGGTGTGTGTGTGTGTTGGGTTTGTTGGAACTCAAAAGTAATTATAATATAGGTACACTTTGGAGATTTGAATTTGTTCTTGTGGTGAGAATTTTTTTTTATCTTGAGGGTTTTCTACAGAATTATTATCGTAGAAATTCTTTTTTGGCAAGGAATGATTATAGATGGAAAATACTAATGTTTCTTAGATTATAGACTATGACTAATCTTTGTCAAAAGATATCACTTCACAATACATATTTCTGTAGATTATTGAATTTATTCCCCCAAATAAAGATTTCACACAAATGATTTAGGCTATCCTTAAATGTTATGGAATTAATGTTTTACACAAGTGATTTAAGCTATCCTTAGATGTTATGGAATCTTTTTTGCTTGTCAAATTGACCAATTTTGAAATGTTGAGAAATCATTAAATCTTAAAGTTTTTATGGATTAGCATAATACTTTTATTGCTTAGGAATGGAAAGTGAATTTTAATCCCTATTCTTCTAATTACTCTAAAATTCTTTATTGGATTGAATTAGACAAGCTTCCTCTTATTTTTTAAAGTATTGAAAACAAAATTATTGGCAACATTAACACAATCTTGAAGATAGAGCCAAAAACATTATTAGATGGTGTGCAACACATAAATTATTTTATAGAGATTGATTTACGAGAGAGGAAGACAAAATTAAAATTCAAGGCCACTAATCAGCATTTTTCCTAGAAAATTACATACTATAATTCATGAGGATGTTGTAGCTATTGTTGTCATGAAGGTCATGTTATTGGAATGTCCTATTCTTAATAAAAATGTTAGTCATGAAGAAAAGAAGCAACTTTCAAAAAAGGTAAATAATGGTGATTTTCAACAAATATGAATAAAATCTCCTTCGGTAGTTCACAACCTTTTAATAATCCTTTTAAATCTTAAAATACTAGTAAATTCTCAATATCTAAAGAAAATTTCTTTTTAGAAATTTTTTTTTAGCACTAGTAGTGAAAATAATGATGTAAATGGATTTCTCTTAGTGCAACACAAAAAGAAAAGGCCTAAAGATACGGATTTCAATTTAATAGCCCTAAATGTATTTTCTTCTATCTCTACTTCTACTACTATTTCAAATATTTTTTCATTGGCCAATGCTTGTTTACCTATTAGTAACATGAATTACGAGATAAATGTTGAGCTTGAAAAATCATAAATGGAGGCCTCCTCCCCTACATCTCAATGTTAGTTTTATCATAGGATGTTCAGGGCCTTTCTAAATACATTTTAAAAAATTGCATTGTTTTTTTTGTTATCATGAAGTTAATAAAAAGGTGTTACTGTTCTAGTTAATAAAAATTAGATTGAAAACGTTTTGAATTTTTGCTTTGATAACCTTGGTAGAGTTATTTGGATTACTTGTCATGGTGAAAAAAGAGACTTTGGACTCTAATATTTATGCTCCTAATAATTCAAACGATCAATCAAAGATTTGGAAATATTTTCTATTTCTACCTAAAGTTCTTTGGATTATTGGAGATAATTTCAATATGGTTGAAAGTCATTTAGATAAACTTGGTAGTCTTTCTTTTAATATGTCTTCTTAAGAAAAATAAGTTTGGTGCAATTTTAAAGAAAAATATTTTATTTTTGATGTTAGCTCTTTATTCCCATATCATTCAAATAAGAAGCATTATACTTGGTATAAGTATCAATAAATAAATGATAAAAATCTATTATCGACTAGATAGATATTACAATCCTAATATTTGTTTTGAAAGCCTACAAGGAAAGTAGAAGTGCATACACATGCTACTTTATTAGACTATTTTTCAATTAGCATTTTTCTTTCTACAATTAATTCTTCCTCCTTTTGTAAGCATGATCTTTTTGTATGAATGCTAATATGTTCATAGGACTTAGTGGAAAGAATATTTTGAAGTCTTTATGAAATGCAAACACAAAACCTACTAATGATATTGGTTGGATTGACTAGTGGCCGTGAACTACTTGTAGAGTTAGAATTTATGCTAAATGGTTTGAAAAGTAATTTGCTAAGTGTAAGCACCAAGCTAAAGAAGATCTTCCAAAATCTATCTAGTACATAAAAATTCTTTGAGACTAGAATCCCTTTCATTTTAAAACTCAAAAAGCCTTGGCTAAAGCTTTGTATTCTAAATAATGTTGGAATGCTTTTGAAGTTAAAAGTGCTCTTACTAAAAAATTGCATTAGCTTGTTAAAAATTGAAGTTGAACATTGCAAGAAATTTTTTAAATTTCTTAAAGCAAAAGATCAAGGATCTAAACTAGAATTACTTTACATAAAATAATTTCATTATTACAAATCTTGAGACTATTAACAATATTTTAGTAAATTATTTTTCTTCTATTTTTTCTTTTGAAGTTTTAACAAGGAATCCTTTGAGGTCTCTAGTAGGCATATTCCTCATCTTATAATAGAAACACATTAACATATTCTTGAAGCAAAAATTACAAAAGAAGAAATTAAAGTAATGACTTTTAGTTTAGTAGATGATAAAGATATAGGATTTTGATGGTTTTCTAATTGAATTTTTAAAGAAGCATTGATATATTGTTGGAGAAGATCTTTTTTATGTTTTTCAAGAAGCCATTAAAAAAGTTTCTCTGGGTAAAAATATTAATAAAAGTGTGATCCATCTTCTTTCTAAGAATGAAGATCTTTAACATATTGGTAATTTAAGGCCTATTACTCTTTGTAATAATACTTATAAAATTTTAGCTAAAATGCATGGTTTGTTGAATTTAGAAGATTATAAAATATATCATCAGACCTAAGTAGACTAGTTTTGTTAAAGGTAGACATATCTTAAATAATGTTATTGTAACCTAGGAGGGAATGTAGTAGACTTCTAATACTAATTAGGACATTGCTTTTATTAAGTGAGCTTATGACAAGATTGAATGAAATTTCATTTATTTTTCTTGTCTCTACAAATTGGGATTTGATGATTATTTTATTCATCTTGTATGTACCCTACTTACTAATGCTAGTGCTCAAGTTAATACCAATTTTGGATTGAGTTCATCCTTTTCTCTCTAGTGATTAGTTTGTCAAGGTTGTCCTCCAACTTCCTATCTTTTTATTATAACTACACACTTTTTTCACATAATTTGTATTATGATCTTCAAAGAAATATTATGAAGAGAATTTCAATTAATGATCAAGGTACATTATTACTTAATATGTGATGTAGGGGGTTGCACCTTAATAGATCCTAATAAGACCCAATACATAACTTCCAAGTAGATCTAGCTCAGAAAATAAGAACAACATAATAAAATGGAGAAAATCTCCCTTATATTAAGATAATTCCCAAAATACATGGAAAATACATCAAAGATGAGGAGCCAAGCTCAACATACAACTCTCCCAAGGATCTTAGAGGCCACACTTGTTCCCTCTCAATCCTCAATTTCTCACAATGGAGCTCAAGCTCAAGACAAGACACTTATAAGAGATTTTCTTAATCTCTCTCAAGTGCTCTCCCTTACCTCTCACTCAACTTCCTTACTTAAGCTTTCTTCTTGTAGAAGCTCTCCTCCCTCAACTCTCATGAGCCTTCTCTGCTACTCATGGTTAGGGTTATGCTCTTTCTTGTACCAACAATGGTGAATTACATTAATATTTATAAGCAACTGGAAGTTAAGAATCCTAGAAACCTTTCCTCAACTCAACTTGAGGTTCTTTAGATGTTTTTCAAGTCTTCTCACCTTCTCCCCAGTTGTTTCTATCTTGCTTTGGCTATTTCCCAAATTGGAATAGGCGTTAGAGATTTTTTCCTCATTGACTTATACATCTCTAGTTGTGCTTAGATGTCTACTAAAAAAGCCCAACTTTTAGGTGAGATGTCTACTATTTTTAGTAGACATCTACCCTAGTCCATAGACATCTATACTTTAGGTTAAACATCTGATGAGTGGCGAGGAACCTATACACTCAACCATATGAATATGAGCGTTTCATGCACGATCTGGTCGAACTCCAAGGACTAAGTGCTTACGTGCTTTAATGGAACACTTAGGGTTAATCAATCATTGTCTTCCCAAACTTACTTGTATTGTCACGGTTGTATGGTTAAGTAAGCTTGAGGTATATGATTTTTATAACTTTTGTCTTTTTTATATCTTCTGCTAATAAAGGAGAGGGAGAGAGAACTAAGTGGCTAACTTACATTAACTATTCATTAACTATTTTTTAAATGTTCCTAACACCAGTATCCGTTCCCACTTTCCATACACATCCTAAACTAGTGCAACGCTGCTGGGATTACCAAATACTAATCGTTACTGGGTTACCAAGCGTTACATGCATGATTGAAGCGGTCGTACTGAGTGTACTTAACTAAGAGGGTTGAGGGTGGAGAGAGATATTAATTAACTAGGAAAGCATTAAAAAATCATTAATTACTAATTAGCTTAAGCTGTATGTTGCAAGGTTTATCATAAAGGTTGTCTTTATTGCTGTACACAAAATTATGCTCAGGTACAAATTGCTTGAATAAAGATCCGTTCACTCTATGACTCCTACTGCGGGCACACAGAAATAATTCTAACTCTGGGAAGACTAAACTGCAAGAATCTGGATAAGGGTCTAAGTCCAACTATATGGAATAAAGGGAACCACCTCTTATTTATAAAAGATGAGGTAGGATGTGATATCGCGTGGTAGATGTGATATCGCGTATGCGATATCGCATACGTGATATCATGGCTCATCATACCCCCATGATTGAATGAAAACTCATCATCGAGTTCCTTACAAAATATTGGTAAGGTATGGGATTATTGACTTGAATGAAAGATAATGATGAATGGGATGACATGTGAACGGATCAACATTACAATACATGGCAACATTAGTGTTCATGACTGCAAGAGTGAACACTATACACAATTGACATCCAACCTTATTTGAAAGCTAAGAGAGAAGAGAGAGAGAGAGAGAGAGAGAGAGAGAGAGAGAGAGAGAGAAAGGAGAAGACGTGTTTCTACCGACGCCAAGATTGCACCTTCCATTGTCCATCCATGAGTGCGCCATCAATCTTGTTCCTTGCATAACTGTTTGAGCACTAGTCCATCCTGAGTGTTTCCTCTAGGTCCAGTCCATTGCTATATGATTGCCATCTGCACACACAACACAATCACATATGAGCAAGGATAAGTAAATCACAATACAGTTGATACCTTGCCTCGATGTAAGGTCCATTGGCTGAGTTGTGATATGGCTAATATAGATTCTAGAGATATAACACTGGTGACTACCCAAGGTGTAGGGGTTAGGAAAAATTGAAAAAATTGGACCAGGGCCCCCATGACTAAGGGCAATCCTCTGGTAGTAATAGAATGGAAAAAGATAAGGAATAAGAAAGATGGAGAAAAAGAAACAATGACAATGCTGATAAAATGGATGTCAGAGGTGGGAATGAAACAACAAAAATTTGATTGTAGAAATGTTTAAGGGAAAGAAGTTAATTGATGCACCAAATAGGAATGCTAGTGGGTCCTCCCCAAAGTAGGCTCATGCCCTTTATGCCTTGACAAACCCACATTTATAGAGTCTGTAGGCTTTGGAAATGTCATTTGGAAGCAAGAGTTAAAGACTTAACCCGAAGAATTCACCAAAGAGAAAAAAATGCATCAACCAAAATATATACTACTGATACAACCAGCAATGAGGTGAAAAATGGAGAAAGAATGATGGGAAGAAGAGAATGGAATGGAGTCCCAAGAACAAGGTGGTGTATAACCCCTTATGTATTTATGGTTAATGTGACTAAGTAGATCCCATTCCAAATCTAGCCTCAAACAATCCACATCTAGTGACTTCACATTAATACACTTGGCCAACCTATCCTCTTGAAGTAACAAGAATGCTTCCACCAAAGAGTCACCACCATTCCAAGGAAATGAGAAAGGGAAAAGGAGGAAGCGAGAAAGGGCCTTAATTAGAGGGAACGTGTTTGTTTAGTTCCATAACTAGTGCTTGTAGACCAGATGATTATTTTGTTTAAAGGGTGTGCTTTGAATTCTCACTTTTTTCTTTCTTTCTTTCTTTCTTTTGCGTGAGAACCACACCATGCAAAGACTTATTTTTATTGGCTCAGCTTCTCGATAATGGAGCAATGTCGGAATGGTAAGGAAAACTCAAGAAGAAAACATCCAAGCACCCAAGAGAATGGATAGCACAAATGCATCAAATCCCTTTGAAGTCATACCCTTTTCATGCCCAGTCACCAATTCGTTAATAGTTTTATTATTAAAGAAAGGGACCATACAGTTTGAAGCCAAGAGAGACCATAGAAATTCATGAATGCATGGATGACGTAGACTCATTGCCTGTTATATCAAAGGAACCATACCTTAGTATCAACATTATAACTCAAGGGTAAAAACCAAACATTAGCAATCAATAGAATACAGTTCATACCACCATCAAGAGCACTTATTAGGTGATGAATCTAATGAAACAAAAACAAAAAACAAAGACAAAAACAAGAACAAGAAAAAAAATAAAAACAAACAAAACAAATAAAACAAACAGTCACACAAAGAAATGAAAAATTATAAATGATGTTGCAAAAAAAAAAACAAGAAAAATTAAAGAAATTTGTAAAAAAAAATGTATAAAACAAAAACTTAAAAAGGAACTGAGGGCCTCAAATGGTTAGCAGAGGTGGTTGTCTCCCCCATGACTGAGTTGGAAGGAGGAGATCTGAAATAGTGAGCAGAGTCACCCCTTCATAGAGGTATTATGTGCGTTGATCGTTTTAAATTCATGGAAAGGTTTGGTCTATTGCACATTGACTAACAATCTCTTATCAAGGCTCTTGTTTGAATTTTTTAGGAATTTCCAACTTCCTCCAGTTAATTTTTTCAAGGTTAAGGCTTGGAAGTTGGTAGCGAACTTGCTGTAGTGCATCTATGATTTCAATGTAAGTGCAAGTTATTCCCTCAGTTAGTTTCATGCAC